>JACEGR010000174.1:0-361616 GCA_014170235.1 Listronotus bonariensis | reverse complement strand
TTACAGAGGTAATTAAATCACTAGTGCTGTTAAATGCGAATAAATTTTTATATTCCATACTGATTTTCAAAATAATTATAAAATTGCAGATTCTAATATCAATAAAATGTCTTGGTGTTAGCTTTTAACTAAGTTTTTAGGAGATATGGCAACTTTTTAATTGCATCGCATTTCGCAGAAATTCAATTCAAAACGTTTTTAAACTACCGGTGGAGAGCCCAATGGATTCCATCAAATCGGTTTAATAAAATGCGAACTTTCATTTAATTGCTTATCGAATCTATCGAACTTTAAGTGCGATGAAACCGATTGACATTAAGAATTTGTACAAAAAGTAAGGTTAAGGTTTGAACATCCTTTTAAAATTAAAACTATAAGATACAGATTTTAAAGAAAAATTGAGCTTTGTTGTTATTAAAACGAAAAAAATACTTTCCTCAAACGACAGCAATAATAAAAACATAAATATTATTGCGGAAAAAAGACAAAACCATCAACTGACCATTGACAGTTGCATTCAGCGCATAAATTCAGTGTACTTTTTATCGATGGAATTAAAAACTTGCCCATAATCTAGCCGATACCACTTCACCTACGAATTTATATCGAATAAACTATCCAAATATTATTTTGCATGTTTGTGCTTGGCAAATGGTTTCATGGACAATAATTTAAAAAAACCTACGACTGCTTCGCGGTATCGAGTTTTTAGTTTAAAAAAACCCTCGACGGCTTCGCGGTATCGAGTTTTTACTTTAAAAATAAAATTTTAGGTTTATTAAATTATTGTTCATTCAACTATTTTACAAGCACAATTATTCCCAAATATATTAGATAGTTTAATTGATTAAGTTTTTAGGTCCCGTACTATAATATAGGACTATTATAGAGCGTTTTATTAAGGCAAAATGTCAACCTCCTGTTTTCTATTAAAACACTTTTACCTTCTCCTAGCCAGACAATATCAACATGATGTTTTTTCCGAAACAAAATTTAGCCAGACTAGAGTAAAAAGGTAAAAAAAAAACTATTGTTAGTGTTAAAGGTTGAAGTTTGGCTTTTTTCTCCTTAAAAGTCTAGTCAAATTTAATTTAAAAAAAAAAATTAGGCAAAATATTTCTCGTTTTATTCCTATCCTTTGTTATATATAGAATTAATAGGCTCAAAGACTCTTTATCTGTTTTTATTTTTGAATTACTTCGACGTATTATGTCCTTTAATGTAATAATCTTCTTGCTTAAAAATTATTCTAAAAGGGTAAATTTTAAATACGTCAAAGAAACTAAAAATTAGAGACAGAAATTTTTTTATGTCTATTATAAAAAATAACATGAAGGGGTTTTCCATTTTAAAAAACCGATTGTCGAAATTACCTTAAACTTATAAAAGGGTATCTTCTGGCCCTCTATAATCGGATTTAATCCTTTTTTTGAATACAGTAACCGCTTTATTGACCTGGAAAATGTTTTTCCTGTATCGATGTTTTTTTCATAATTTTACATACGGTTCCAACACTATTTATACACGAAAAAACTTTGCCCCTGTATGAGATACAAAAGAAAAAAATGTTTGTTTGAATACGCTAATTTTATAGAGAGTATTTGTAAATATCTCAAAAACAGAATTTTCATTGTCAAGTCGGTGTTATTTAATGGAATCCTGTATATTTTAACAAATTATGGCTCTATATTGAATTCTACATCAAACATGTAAAATACACTATATGTTAATTATTGCTGATTTCTGAGATATCAACAGCATGTTAATATACTTATTAACGGTGAAAAGTGAAAAGGGAAAATAATTGCTTCTAATTATCTTTAAATAATTAGGTCAATGGCAAAGTGAAAAATAATGTTTTAAAATGTAATTAATCACCCGCCAAAGTAGGAAATTCTAATAGGTACATCTGATATTTAGTTTATTTTAGATACATATTTACTTGTTTTTCCTAAAAACTAGCGTCAAAATTGTAACCTATTAGTACTTTTAACAATGAAATGTAATTATTTATATTAACATATTATAATAAACCTTATCACCTGACAGTGACCAAATATCATTTCCTATCTTCACTTTTTACCATTAATGAGTACACTGACATGTCGATATCTAAAAAACTAGCAACAATTGGTATATAATGTAATATACAATTTTAATTTAGAACTTAATAAAGAGTCAAACTTTGATAAATTGTACAGGTTGTTTTATAGTGCGCCAAACAAACATTTTATTTTGGGTTTCGAGACTAAGATATTTCTTGAATAAATAGAGTTGGGATACCCTGTATAAAAAAAAATAATTTTCTTTTAAACCTAGAAAGTCTAATATTGTACACATGTATAGACAAACATAAAAGAGGTCCAAATATGTAAAAAATATTAGGGTGTTTTATTATTTATTTAAAAATGCTGTTAGGGCAAATTTAGGTACCCTATATAGAAACAAAATATTTTCTATAAATTTTAGGTGCTATGGAAGTCCGACGCAGTAAAAATGCAGTCTGTATATGTGTGTGTATGTACATATACACGTTCGGCCCAAATCAAAAGGTTTATGGGCAATGCGTGGAAAGAAAACGGCACTTGACTTAGTATTAACCGTTTTAGCCAAATAGTCGAGTAAATAAAGACTTTTCAATGAAAGTCCTCAATAACAGCTCCGATTTTGATCATTTTTTTAACTTTTGTTTTTTTATACTATTAAAAATCGGAAACCTCTCAGAGGGAGGAAATAATTATATGTATTGTTTAAACAATATACAGTGTGTCCGGCTAAGTTCTCTACATATGGAAAACTTTTTTATTATTAATTTTACGAAAACAAGTTATTCCTTATTAAACATTTCTCCATGGTCTAAAACCTAAAAAGCAATCATTAGATATTCACTATTTTCAGTAGTATATGAAGTATCTCAAAAACAAGAATTTTATTCTAGAGAAAAGTACTCCCATTTTTGAAAATATCCATAAATTTATATTAAGAAAAATGTTTAGAAATAAAAATAGCTCTTAAATATGCAAACATATTCATTTTCAAGAAAAAGTATTTTTAAATTTTTTAGGATGAAAATTTAAATTTGTACATTTGTAAATACTTATTTCCAACTGTGATATCTAAAGAAACCTTAAGAACTATAAAAACAGTAAAAAGTCACAGAAAAATTAAAGAAAAACTTTTTTTTTGTAAATGAACGAGCTTGCATATTTAAAGTTATTTTAAATTCGAAACATTTATCCTTAATAATAATTTTCGATATTTTTAAAAATAAGGAGTATTTTCCTCTTGAACAAAATTTACATTTTTAGATACCTTGTTTGTACACTACTGAAAAATATGAATATCCTATGATTTATTTTTATTATTTCCTCCCTCTGGGAGGTTTTTAATTTAAAATAATGTAGAAAAATAATATAAAAAAAAAAGATCAAAATCGGAGCTGTTATTGAGGACTTTTTACAATTGCCTGTTTTACAGCTTTATTAATTAAGTCGACTATAATATTGGCACTCTAAAATAAAATTTTAAAAAATAATTTTTAGCAACAGATCAAATTCCCATCGAAATAAGATAACATATACCAGTTCCCATTTAAAATTTCAAATTAGCAGTCATTTCCAGTAAAATCAAAAGTAATAGAAAGAGTAAATAAATCACCAATCCATGTTTGTCAAATATCGACAATCCAAATTTCTCCAAAAGCTATAGGGGAACCACCTGGGAGGAACACTCTGTATACAGAGTGTATCCCAGCTACGGAAATTTTTTTAAAAGGTGATTACTTGTGCCATTTTATAAAAAAACGTTTCCATAAACACATGTAGGGGTTACATAATTTCTGAGATACGTTAAAATAAAAAAAATAAAAAAATCGGCACTTCATGAATATCTTGGTTATCCATAATTTTTATTTAATTTAAATTTGGTACACAACCTACAGCACAAGGCTTTAGTTTAGCCCTAGCCAGATTGAGAATATTGGGTTCAGTGGCGTCTTAGTGGGCACCACATCCAATATTATTGAGAGAAAAAGTACGCCAATGAGTTTTTTTTTTGGTAGTTCTTATATTTTTCCAATTTCACAATTAAAAATACAACTTTTTCTTGTATTTTTTCTTATCTAGCTTCGTTTTCGAGAAAAAAACTAAAGCCACTTTAATTTATTCTTTTAGTATCCAGAGTCTACAGACTACATAAAATATAAACCCAAAACAACACATTGAGGTTTAGTTTTAATACTGACCTGTTTTTTCAGAAATTTAATAAAAATATTAAACTTTTCATTTCACCTAAATATATTACTGTATCAAACCAAACAAAACCTCCCAGCATTACTACCTTACATTTTTAAATATGGTACTGATATATAATATCAAAATTTCAATACCAATTATAATTCAAACTTATATTATGGTTTAAACCTATCTAATACAGACCTGTGTATTCGTTTTAAAATTATTTGTACAATTTTTAAGTTTTTTTTTATCAAGCTTATGTTGAGTTTACTATTTTTTACCAAAATCTAAGAAATACAGGACTGTATAATGGTTAAACCATAAACAGTCCTGTACACATCAGGACCGTGTTAACAAAATGTAAGTTAGTGATGCTAGGGGTTTTTGATAAGTTCTGCTTGGTTTATTTAAGTAATTTATTAAGTTAAAATGTAGAGTTTATTAATATTAAATTTCTAAAAATACGTGTAAAATATTGACTGTGGTGCGAACTGAGATGTCACCAGACTCAATAATCTTAATCCTGGGCGCCTTATGACTTTAAACAACTCTACCAAATTTTAAACAAATGGGTTAAAGGTTATTGAAGATATTTATAAAATACCGACTATTTTTGAAAACTTTAATGCACTGTATCTCAGAGATGAAGCAGCCCTAAACATATGGTCATACAATGACATAAGTAATTACGATTTGAAGTTTTGTACCGTAGTTAGGAAACACCCTGTATAAAATAGAGTTGATTTGTCTACAAAGATATATAAATACTTTTATGACAATAAAGCTTATAATTATAATTATTATTATATTTACTTTAGGTTATCTTTTTTTAAAACCCGGTTTTCGTTTAGACGATATACCATTAGTGGAGCGTATAAGTTTTCTTCTTTCTTCTTTGTGTTTTTTATTCTTCTCTTCCATTTTATAGTCTCGCTTCTTTTTATTGAGAATGTCATCTCTCTATTACCAATAGAACCAAGAAGTCTTACCGAAGCATCTTCATTTTGTAATCTTTCACCAAGGGAAGCCCTGTAAAAACAAGTATGTAATTAAAAATTCATATACAGGGTGTCCCACCGGGAACTGCTGCGATCGATTTCTCGGAAAGTGGGCTTTCGAAAACTTTGAAAGTTTGTAGTAAGTAAGTAACATTATAAAGTTGGTGCTGGACACACAACTAAAATATTTTGACAGTTGTACCATTCCGGTTATACCGGAAGTTATTGTCAACTTCCTTATTTTAAATGGAACACCCTATATATTATTTATTTTTTAGATTCTGCGTAAAATTCTAAACATAATTTATGCATAGTGTTCTATACCTAAGTCCCACCGTTTTTGACTTGTTAAATTTTATGTTAAAAATGACATTTGCAAGCTATTACATAATCATCAATTTTTTCTAAACAAAAGCCCTTAATATGAGTTGGGGTTGTATTCCTCGTAGAGAAGGAACTTCTTTAGTAGACTGTATTGATATTTTTACAATAAAGAAATACAGAGTGGTCAAAAATAATAACGACGAAAACTCTAAAAGTCACTTTTTATAAATGAAAACCCTCATCCTTTTTTACCTTATCCTATTAAGCACCAAAAATAAGGGTAAGTTTGAATAAGGATGTTTATTCCAAAATTTATAGTTTTTGAAATATTAACAATTTAATATTTATCTATTCACACAATGCTTTTAAGTACGGGTAGTTGGCTATGTCGCCGCATTTCGAGGCTATGGCCTACTAAAAGCCAAACTAAGTCGCACTTAAAAGCAATGTGAGAATAGATAAATATTTAATGGTTAATATTTCAAAAACTATCAATTTTGAAATAAACATCATTGCACTAAACTTGCCCTTATTTTAGGTGCTTAATAGCATAAGGTAAAAAAGATGGTTGAGTTATAACATAAAATTTAAAATAAGTCAAAAACGGTTGGACTTAGGTATAGAACACTATACATAAATTATGTTTAAAATTTTACGCAGAATCTAAAAATAAATAATATATAGGGTGTTCCATTTAAAATAAGGAAGTTGACATTCACATGTCCCGGTGGGACACCCTGAACTTCCAAATTTTAAATTTACAGGGTAATCAAACTAAAGTCGGCAGTATTGCTATTTTCTTTATTATACGAAATACGAAGTCGGTTAAATTTAGAAGTAGTAGTATTTTTCCGCTGATTAACGTGCTGCCAATCGATCAACAATTGAACATCAGGTTTTTAATTTATTGCAAAAAAAATACTTTTTTATGGAAAAACTTGTGTATTATATCAGCATTCTCAAAAGATCTATCAAACAGCTTTAAAAAAGCCCACATGTAACATGTGATGCATATATCTAAATTTTCCCAGTTCCGGAAATATGGCCATCCTTAACAATTGGATAGCAAGCAGGCATTTTTAAATGAAACACCTTGTATATTGCATTAGCATTAATTAGATATTTTTAACACCTTTAAGAAAGTACCACATTTCCTATGTCTATCTCTATTTTTTGACAACTTTGTGACTTACCCATTTCCTTATGCTACGCTTAAATCATCAGATTATTGAAATATACATTGTTCTGCATGTACTTAACTTACCTTATCATAATCTGACGCGTTCGAGTATTTCTGAGGAACGATTTTTTCTTAATTATTTTGACGGGCTACCCTCGACGCACGCCCCCTATATAACGGGTACATATATGGTAGGGGTACATTCGAGGGAACAAGGTTTCTCCCCATATAATATTCGGTCGCGCTCGAGTAACGCGCAAAAACCCCTCTATTAGAGCTGTAATGATAAAATGGAAATCAAACATAGTTTTAATATTTGGATGGACATATTTCTAAAACTATAAAAGATAACTTGCAAATGTGATACTTTCCTAAAGGTCTTTAAAACATCTAATTAATAATAACAGAATATATAGGGTGTTTTATTTAAAAAATGCCAGTTTACTATCAAATTCCTGAGGATGACCATATTTCCGAAACTATTAAAAACTGGATATATCACATAGGGGTTTTTTCAAAGCTCTTTGATAACTCTTTCGAAAAGTAATATTATACAGGGTGGCCGCCGAGTTATCCGAGATACTTCGGATAGGGATTCTATGACTAATTTTAATCAAATGATTCGATTCAGTTTTTCAGAATTCCTAACGACACTTAAATGAGAAATACGGAAGGAGCGTCACTGATTTCCTAAATGAACAGTATCCAAATCGATGGATAGGTCGTGGTGGTACAATCGCTTGACCACCGCGATCTCCGAATCTCAACCCGTTAGATTTGATTTTTTTATGTGGGGACATGTGAAGACACTTCCTAATTGGGAAAGCTTTATAATATAAATTAACTCGTCTAGAAGATTCGTGCAGCGTTTTATAAAATAAAAAATAATATGGGGAACTACAACTGAGAACGAGAGCTGCGACGAAGAATTGAATCATGCACTGGCACAGGGCGAAGGTCATTTCGAGCATCTTTAATAATTGCACTGTCATTATGTTTTTATTAAAATAAATCACATTTTCTCAACCGTTAGGAATTCGAAAAAAGTAAATAGAATCATTTTTGCTTAAAATTAGTCATAGAATTTATATTCGAAGTTACTCCGGTACCTCTGCGGCCACCCTGTATACAGGGTGTTCTATTTAAAAAAGTGCATTTTTGCAATAAATTAAAAACCTGATGTTTAATTGTTTTTACTTTTCTAATTTAACCGACTTCGTATCTCCAATAATAAAGAAGTTAGCAATAGTGCCGACTTAACTTTGATTACCCTGTATACACATATTTGTAAGCAAAAAAGTAAATATTTAAAATCTTGTCCACACACGAGCTGTAAGAGACATGTTGCTCTGCTAGAGGGATTTTTATGGCCTTTATACTTCTATATATTGTCCCTTAGAGGCCATACCTATGTATATCTAACTTATTAATGTACACTTTTATTTGAAGATATACAATGAAATTGTTTTTGCACTTGAAAAAAGAAAAAAGGGTGTAAAATATGCATTTTACGATAAGGGTTATTAAACACTAGGCGCTCAGGTCTCGGTACGCTTACGGTCCGGTCAAAAATCTTTCATGCTATTTAAATTAATGACCGGGCGCGGAGATTTATAAAACATAAAGTTATTTCCATTTGACAGTACAAAGGCCAAATTTGTTTGATTTTCGCTAATAGACCAGTACCGAAGCCTTTAAAAGAGGTAAAAAGTGAAAACAAATTATAGTAGGTAAAAATATAACAAAAATGAAAGGAAAAATAAATTCTCCTAAGTGTAAAATACGTTTTTCTAGATTTTCGGCCCCACTATGGTCCTATGGAAAAAAGTTAAATAGCAACGTTGTAGCCAATGTAAAGATCTACATCTTTTGTATTTATCCTTTTTTTACATAACCTTAAAATTTATGTGAAAAATTCAAATAACCAATATTTTGTTTTTTTTATTTTTATCTTTTACAAAAAATAAATTATTTTTACAAAATTGGTGAAAACATACCTTTGCATGTCCCAAATATATATATATATATATATATATATATATATATATATATATATATATATATATATATACAAAGTATTTTACTCCCTTTTAAGACAGTTAAAAGAAAACGTCCTGCCTTTACTATATATATATATATATATATATATATATATATATATATATATATATATATATATATATATATATATATATATATATATATAAAAACCCATTAAAAATTTAGAGAAAATAACAAAAATATAAGGAAAAATAAATTACAGACGATCTCTAATCAGGAAGTGGAAGAAGGGTAAAAAACGTTTTTTTGTCGATTTACGGCAAAATTACTAGACCTATAGAAATTCATTTTTTGAGAAAATTTACCGTAGTAATGTATATATTTTACACCGTCAGAAACTAAAGATTTTAACAAACAAAAAGCTCACCTACTTTTTGAAAGTTCCAATATTTTGACACGTGAACTTTTGATTGCAAATAAGGGTACTTTTTCAATATTAAGTCAAACTAATGTGTAATAATTAATAGTTTAAAAAAACTAAAAAACACGCTTTTATATGCAACCGAACTAAAAATTAGAAAATAATTTTTCATTAAAAAAATATTGTCATTTCATAGTAAAAAGCGTGGGGTGCATTTTACTATTTTTTCATAACTTTTCCATCATAGATATTTGCAAATATAATAATTATAACATTTAATATATTTATCACCCCACGCTTTTTACTATGAAATGACAATATTTTTTTTAATGAAAAATTATTTTCTAATTTTTAGTTCGGTTGCATATAAAAGCGTGTTTTTTAGTTTTTTTAAACTATTAATTATTTTTCATTTTTAGTTTCTGCTACTCTTGACAAAATGGCGAAAAAATTTTTTAATGAACAAGAGTGGCAAATTTTAAAATTTTTCCAACAGATTGCAACTCACTAAAAATTTCTTCTTCATTAAGTAGCAAAGTTTGAAATTTTCCCAACAGATGGCAATCCAGGCAATGTTTGGACCGTTGCCAATATATTGCAACCCACTAAAAATTTCTTCTTCATTTAATAGCAAAGTTTGAAATGTTGCCAACAGATGGCAACCTAGGTGTTGTTTTTATAATATAATGGAATTTTTTGGCGAAAAAAGATAACGGATACTGTTTTAAATTATTGCATCTTCATCGGTCCTTGACACGTGTGCAAAGTTTCAAAGAAATCGAATAGCTGGAAGTTGGTTAAAATTAGGCTCAAAGATTCCGTTACATAGATAGATAGATAGTTACACCAAGTTAATAAAAGCGTGTTAAAAATAAATATTTTATATCCGAAAAATAACAGTTTATTAAGGACAAATAAAGGTAGTTTCACCAAATTTCGTTTTTTTTTTGTAAAAGAAAAATAAAAACCAATAACTTGTTTATTTAAATATTTCACATAAATTTTGAGGTTATAAAAGAAAGTGTAAATACATACAAAGTTGTAGATCTCTTAATTACCTATGTAAAACTTTACCATTTAACTTTTTCCATAAGACTTGTAGTTTGGTCGAAAATCGAGAAAAACCGTTTAATCCCTTTCCTCCCCCTCCCTGACCTCAGATCGCCTGTAATTTATTTTTCCTTTAGTTTTTGTTACTTTTTACCTTTACAATGAATTTTTTTCTACTATACTTTTTTTGTTTCAAAAATTATTTACCCTGGTCTAAAATAAAAAACAGTTGCGATAAAAAAAACCTCTACATTATTACATAATCAAGAAGAAAAAACGACTATCGGAAACAACTTACAAAATAATTTGGGTGTATCCGAGTTGCTAGACGTTGGAAAGTTAGTTAAAAAATTATGAATTTGGGACTGCCGAGTTTCTAGACAAAGATGTACGAAGAGGTTTTAATAAATGCAATTATTATGACTTGTAAGTCCTAGTGATACTAAATTTAAAACTGTGCAAGTTTAATGCTATAGTTTTTCGCATATTCGTATATTCATTAAAAGGGTAAAATTCAATAATAACATTGAAAAGCTACAACAACGGAAATAATATTTTAAAAATGTGTAACATCTAGATTATTATTGCATTAATACCAAGATAAATAATCACTATTTGAAACTGGGTAAATAGACAAAGAATGATTTGTAACAAGTTGTAGAAAGTCAATGGCAGAGAACAAAACTCTTTTTTTTTATTTTTGAGTCATATAACTGGTGACTTAATAATTTAGGTAGCAGACTTGCAGAAAGAAGAATCTTTTAAGTTACCTTATTTTTTAAAGGTAGGTGCAAACCTCCGATTGCTCAGAAATTAAAGATAGGCAAGCTGATGCCTCCTTTTTCTAAACAATTTTTTAATGTAAATTGCATGAATATGTATCTTTTTTTTTTTTTTTTTTTTTTTTTTTTGAACTAAAAAACAATTTATTATTATTTTCATATACGCTGATTAAAACGACCAGTAACATAGTACTATTGTAAAACTCGAGATGGTAATGGCCAAGTGTATAAGGAATAATTAGTAAAAATACTTTAGAATAATTTTATGTACAGGTCAATTCTCAAAAGTTTCTTCTTTGTAATTTATTTCTACTTACTTGTTATTTATCCTTTTTTTGCTATGAACCCCTTAAACTCTTCCCCTCGTTTAAGTTCATAGAGTACAGGCTTTTTGCTACCCTCTTCCTGCTTTTCCAATAGTTCAGCTCGTTCCTTTTCCCTATGCTCTCGTTGAATTTGCTTATGTTGCTTCTTTACTTCCCTTGTCCAAGTATGTTCATCATCTGAACTCTCTTCATCCGAAAATTCATCTGATGACTCGTCCGAACTATTTTTACCTTCCAGTTCTTCTTCCATTGGCTCAAATTCTTGAGAAATAAGTTTCTGCTTCAGTTCCTTCTTTTTGGTTTTGTCTAGTCTTGACAAAACTGGATTAAGCAGTCTGTACTCATCAGTATTTTTATCCACTTCAAAGTCGGGGTTTTCAAACAGTGCTGAAAACCTAGAATCTTGCAATAGATTTTTAGCTTCGTTTTGTTTTTTCTTTGATTTTGTCTGATCGTCCATCAGTTTTAGAGCAAGGTCCTTGTTGACTTTTGGTAGTTTATTAAGTTGTACTCTGGCTTCTCTATCTTTTTCAATTGTTTCTCTAACTTTCTTTTGCGGTATTCCTCAAATTCAAATGGATCTGCCACCGATTTAGCTTTCTTATAAAGTCGTACATCCAAAAAGTATCCGTGCATGTACGCCCTAAGCAACTTAGTACCAATAAGATGTTCCAAGCCCAAAGACTCAAGTTCTTGCTTAGTAACAAATTTATAATCGTCATAAACAGTTTCTGAATTAGATTCTTCAAGCTCTTCAGTAAGCGAGTCAAGGAAACTGGCCCATTTGGGAGCTGGGCCCAAACTAGGAATGTAATAGGTTTGGATTTTTGTGTTTTCGTTAGCTAAGAAAAACAGACCTGTTTTTGGCACTAAACACAAATTATTAAACTCCGTTGATGCTTCAATGGATGTGTACAGTTTGCCCTGAAAGAAAAATACTTATAATTTACAATGAAATTAACCCTTATTTGGCATTTGCTTAGGAGACGTGTGCAAATGTATCTACTAGGTTAGTAAAATGTACCGCAACTTAAAATAAAATATTTA
Source organism: Listronotus bonariensis (assembly GCA_014170235.1). Taxonomy (NCBI): domain Eukaryota; kingdom Metazoa; phylum Arthropoda; class Insecta; order Coleoptera; family Curculionidae; genus Listronotus; species Listronotus bonariensis. Next base: position 349,252 of record JACEGR010000174.1, on the reverse strand, counting down.
AAACCTCTAAAGTTACATTTACCAAATGGTATCTAAGATGTTTGGGGCATGTGGAATTGAATCGTGACATCGGCCCTGTTGCCAGATTTCGCAGTTTTGTACTACACGTAATTTTTTTTAAATTATTATTTATATTTAATACATTAAATTGTGTCCGTCAAATTTAGTAAGTTTTTTTGTTTTTTTTTACTACACTTTCACCAAAAGTACGTTAGCACCTAAATATCTTTAAAACCGATAAGCTGTGTTTAGATAATTCTGTATTTGGGGGTTTGAGGCATACCTGAACAGTGATATTAGCACTGACATATTTTAACGAAATTGCGGAGTTGTCATATATCGGCAACTGGTAAAGATTGAATTTTAAAAATTTAAAATCTTACCAAAGTTGCCCATTTTAATGCAATCAAAATAAGTAGGGCATTTCATTTATATTACCAAAAACATTACGTGTAGCGCAAAACTGGGAAATCCAGCAACAATATCATTATCACTGTTCAATTTTACTTGCCCAAAAACTTTCAAATACCAAATATTATTAACGCAGCTAAAGCGTTTCTAGAGATATTTGACCGGTTTTGTACTTTTTACCAAAAATGTAGTGTTGTCATAGCTTAGCAACTAGCAAAAATTAAATTTTAAAACTTGAATTTAAGTCAAACCTAATAAACTTGACCTTCTCATTTTTTTGCGATAAAAATTAATGGGGCACTCCACTACACAGCTCTACAAAAAAAAAAGTTGGTGGTCCGAAAGACTAGACCATGGTATCTTTTTGTTTTTGGGGTCGTTGAATCCGAATCTGGGGTCGGTTGGATTCGGTTAAATCCTTTCCGTTCTTAAAAGATGACAACATAAATTTAATTTTGGAACTTTCAAATAAAATTCAAAATTTGGTGGTAACAGTGGAAAGTTTGAAATGTCGTGAATACATGATAAATCCACAATTACTGAACGACATGGTAAGTAAACTTACATGTAAATTAAAGATTGACTGGGGCAAACATGTATCGGTACTGAAAAAGAAAACAAAATTATAACTTTAACTGACTTTTTCACAATGGTTTCAGGAAATCAGTGATGCAGTGATGTATGTTTCTGTGCCAGACACACAAGACGGAAAGAAGAGATACTCATTTTCAACAGGTAGAAATAAAGAAGAAAACAAAAATGTTATATTTAAATGTAAGTTTTGTAAAAAGAAGGTCATAAAATTGAAAAATGTAAAGAATTTAAAAATTTGGTCATAGATAAAAGATGGGAGTGGGTACGAGAAAATAAATGTTGTTTTTCTTGTTTAGGTGCATCACATCTTACTAAATTTTGTAAAAGTCGAAAAACCTGTGAAGTCAAAGACTGCCAGTATAAACATCACTTCCTTCTTCATAAAGAAGAAACTAAAGAACATCAAACTCATCACACCAAAGATCAATACATAGAAAAATCTGAAGTCTACTTGAGAGTGGCTCCTGTAGAAATTAGTGGACCAAATGGGACAGTGGAAATATACGCGTTTTTTGACGACGGATCAACGGTAACTATGATAGAAAAGTCGTTGGCAGAAGAAATTGGTGCCACTGGTCCAGAGGAAACTTTAAAAATAAGGGCAACTAAATCAATGTCTTGCGAAGAGCCATTTTCAAGAGTAAATATTGAAATAAAAGGTAAGAATGAAGAAGAAATATTTTCTATTGACAACGTTAGAACAGTAGAAAATTTGTCATTACCTGTACAAAGTATAGATATTAAAAATTTAGCTAAAAAATGGGACTATTTAAAATCATTAGATGTACCTTCACTTAATTATGCAAAACCCAAAATTTTAATTGGGCATGATAATATTGATTTAATTATTCCAAGACAGATAATTGAAGGCGGAAAAAATACACCTTTTTATCAAAATCTAAACTTGGCTGGGTTGTTCACGGTGTATTTGAGAAAAATTACCATTGTCGTGTAGACAATAATTTTTCATTTTATACTTATAATAAAAACAATGAGATAGATGAGTTATTAAAAAATTCTTTTAGAATAGATGATCTCGGAATAAAGTATAGTGACCAATCTTTAGACCCAGAGAAACTTAAGGCCCTTCAAATTTTAGAAGACACTACTAAAAGGATAGCACCTGATCGTTGGGAGTGTGGATTATTATGGAAAGAAGAAAATTTTAACTTGCCCGATAGTAGAGTAACAGCAGTAAGCCGCCTAAAATCTATAGAAAGAAAAATGAATAAGGATGAAAATTTTAAACAAGTATACAGTAAAAAAGTGGACGAGTATTTAGAAAAAGGATATGCGCGACAGTTGACCCAGGAAGACCTAAACAATGAAACACAACGTATTTGGTATTTACCTCATTTTGGCGTTATAAATCCTAATAAACCCAAAAAACTCAGATTTGTTTTTGATGCTGCTGCAAAAACAGAGGGAATTAGCTTAAATACTTTACTACTAAAAGGCCCAGATTTTCTAAATTCTCTGTTAGGCATGATCTTTAAATTTAGGCAACGTAATATAGGTTTTACTGCGGATATCAAAGTAATGTTTCATCAAGTTCAAATAAGACCTACCGACCGAAGTGCTCAACGTTTTTGTGGCAAAATGAGGAATTTGAAATGAAAGTTATGATGTTTGGAACAGTTTGTTCGCCAGCTTCAGCTCAGTATGTCATGCGTAAAAATGCCCTAGAATTTGAATCAGAAGAGTTGTTAAAGCAATTTTAGAACAACATTACGTCGATGACTATCTGGACAGTGTCGACACTGAGGAAGAAGCAATACAATTAACTATGAATGTTATAGAAGTACAAAGACGTGGTGGATTTGAACTCATAAACTGGTTATCCAATTCAATGGAACTATTAAAAAACATTCCAGAGAATCTAAGAAGCTTTAGTAACAAAGAAATGGAAATTGATAAGAACATTCAGAATAAAGTTGAAAGAATACTAGGCCTGTTTTGGAATCCAAAGCAAGATACGTTTTCCTTCTGCATTAAATGGAATTCAGATTATTTAGAAATGCTTCAGGAAAAACATGTTACAAAAAGAGAAGTATTAACTGTAATGACCATTTTTGATCCTTTAGGCTTTTTAAGTATCTTTACTATTAAAGCTCGTATTCTTTTGCAGGATCTTTGGAGATCAAAAAATGACTTCGATGAGGCACTGGACAAGCAACAACTGGAAAGATGGAAAACGTGGGTTAGGAATATACAAAATTTATCTACTTTATCATTACCTCAATGCTATGTTTCAAATATATTTGAAGCTGAAGAAATACAACTTCATACATTTTGTGATGCTAGTTCTCAAGCATATGCTGCTCTATGTTATTTTCGAATTAAAAAAATTAACTCAATTGATACTTGTTTTATTATGGCCAAGTCACGAGTAGCACCTATAAAACCAATATCTATTCCACGGTTAGAACTTCAAGCTGCACTTTTAGGTTCACGACTTGCAACAACGGTAAAAATAAACCTTTTGTTGCTCATAGAGTAGTGGAGATTCAAGAAACTACTGAAGCTTCACAATGGAACTGGTTACCAACGGAAGAAAATGTAGCTGACAAAGCTACACGTGAAGAGTCTAAATTTGAATATAGTTCTAAAAGTAGATGTTTTAATGGTCCGAGTTTTTTGAAATGCAGTGAAGAAGAATGGCCCAAGTTATCGGAAATACACTGTCTTTAAATTATAAAATGCCAGTACATACATGCTTATCATTAATTAATCTTTTAAATTTGAACAGGAGGCCTGAAATTAATGGAACTTTAAGGTACTGTTTAGAAACAGTGTTTCTGTGCTTCAAAATAACTAAATATTTCTTTTTTTTTATTATTTCTTATCGTGGTAACTTTATGTTTTTAAAATCGCTGAATCCAAATCCTGTCAGTTTGATCAGGTCATGGTTAGGGTCATTTTAAGTTCGAATCATAAAATTTTATTTGTATACCACAATCATGTTGTTGAAACCATTGCATTATCTAAAAGTCTTGGGGGCCTAAGGGGATAAAAGAGTTGTAGTACTTTTTGCAAATCCCCGTGTTGTTTTACATGGGATTAACTCCCCAGCCGTGAAGTGTACAGAATTTCGTGGTTTAAACCCATGTAACCCCTATTCAAAAGCCCAGCCGGGAAGACATTATTAGGTGGAAGATATTTAAAACAATGTCAATGGTGAAACCATTGCGTTATCTAAAAGTCTTGGGCTGTTTCAAAGATGAGTTTATTTTATAATGTTTTATTTATTTTAGAACTGGTAGAACAACCATTTTTTTTGCTTTAATTTATTCCGAATTTGTAAACTTTTTAATACTAATAATTAAGCACAATCGCTACTGCTGTAATTTACCCCTAAACCAAACAAATAAAATGGTGAACTTACATTATTTTTATCCCAAATCTTAAGAACCGAACTGTCCAGAGAATAGATAAGATCCTGTTGGTAGTGAAAATCAACATCTTTAATTGGCAGTCCATACATGTGATCTTTTACCATGAAAGGCTTGTTTGACCTTATATCATAAAGAAGTACTTGGCCTGTGGCTGTACCCACTCCCATTTGAAGTGCATCGTTAAATTTTATAGCAGTTATTGATGGAAATCCTTGCAATCTAAAAAAGATTTATTTACTAGTAGTAATGCATGACTTGGTAGTAAAGTAGATATTTTTAAACAAAATACTAGTGAACCAATTTAAATATGTTACACAAAGGGTTGGGGACATTAATTCTTCTACATCACAAAAGCTTAACACAATTTGTTTTATACAGGTTGTCCCATCTTTATTTATATACGAAGCATCTTTGCCCCTGTACAAAATACAGAACGAAAGTTAGAATAAAAAATGTTTGTTTGGATATACTAATTTTATTGACAGTATTGGTACATATAAGGTGTCTAAAAAGGACATTTTTATTGTTAAGCAAGTTTTTTTTTAAATGGAAAACTATATATTTTGACTAATTTCTACTCTATTAAATTCTACATCAAATTGTACAATACACTATGCAACAATTATTGCTAGTATATAGGTTAGGTGAAAAAGAATAATCCAAATTTTGTTTAAAATAATATCATGTGATTAATAGTCGTCCCCTAAGCAACTTAGATTGATACTAATATCTATACTATATATAATATAAGTATATTCTACACCAGGGATGGCGAACCAACGGCACGCGTGCCACAAATGTCACGCGACGTCAAATTTTGGGCTCGCGAGTGTGTCGATGTTTTTTTCTGGAAGGGACAAATGATGGAAGTTTGAAGTTACGCCTAGGGCAAAGTTAACGATGACTTTTTTTCTCTCTCCAGAATTTTTACTTACAAAAAGTATTTCATGGCACGCCTATGAAATTATTTTATATTTTTGTACAAAAATGGCACGTTCATACGTAAAGGTTTGTCATTCCTGTTCTACACATTAACTTACTTGCCGAGTTGCTGGTTTTTAGGTTAATCAGGTAAATATGTATTTAAAATAAACTAAGCAGATGGCAGAAAATGAGATTATCTTAAGACAAAAAGTTTTGCTGTGTTGGATTAAACCAATGATCTAAAAATTAAAAGGATTGCTAATAGAAAATGATCCCCATATATTTTCAATAGACCTGCGCAAGAATTTTTTACCCCACACTGGGAGAATTGCTGTACACCTTTGCACATGCGCAGTTGTTATAAAGGTTAGCATTTAAATTTTATTTAAAACCCAATATAGTGTTGGCAACATTGACAAAATTAGCAGTATTTTAATAAATATAGTGGTTGCAACACTGAAAACGTTTACCTACGCGGTGACAGGGTCGCACTCATCCTAATTTAATTTATAATTTGGGATTTCCCGATCGTAAAATCGAGGTAAAATTGACGCCGTCGACCGACCAAACCCAATTTCCCATCTACGGTCGACCGTTATCAGGTATAGTTATTTGGTATTTGGTGTTTTATTTGTGCGTTGTGAGTAATTCTTGGTGTTTTTTAAACTTTTATTTAATTTAAGTTTTGCATAACCAAAATTAAATAATGAGTAAGTAGCAAATTTCCTGTTTTAAATAATACTCTTTATTGCCATGCAGTCAATTTTTTAGAGATCAATAAATCCATTATTTTTTGAAATAGTCATGGTTTGGGTTAATTTTTTTTTAGCGGGAAAAATTGTATTTAAGGATTATAGAAAAATATATATGGGGTTCCATTTAAAATAACAAACTTGCCCTATATACGAAAATTGACCGTTTTCGTAAGAAATAAATGTCACAACCAAATGGCAAGGATATAAAAAGAAACTTAAAAAAATCTAAGGCTTTTCGTGAAAACCGCATTTTGATAATTTTATTTCTTTTAAAATTATTCGCGGTGAAAATGGGTTAAAATATAGTTGGACACCCTGTATTAGCATTGGACTGATGCATTTATAATTACACAAAATAAAATATGGCAGTTTAATTAAAATAATTTGACATATTTTCAAGTTATAACACGTAGCCATAAGCAATTTCGTCGGCAATATCACGATGTGGCGTATCTCAAAAACTAGGAAAATTGACTAGAGCTGATGTAATTGCTTAAAAAAGTTGCTTCTTAATATTACAAATTGGCATATGTTAGATTTTGATATCTTTAAAAGTTATAGAAATATAATACTAAGCCTATTTCATTTTACTAAAAAAGAGTAGTACCTACAAAAAATACCTAAAAAGCACCCTCGTGAAATTTAAACATAAAGATAAGCCGCTTTGTGATATTGAGGACGATTTATACCATATAATATCTTGTAGATTGCTTATTGCTCGTATGTTAAAAAAGGAACATAGGTATCTTTCTGTGGAATGTTTTGAATAAAATTAAATAGTCCAAGCGATTCCATTGCGCTTTAAGCCTAGTTTAAGATTATTACATTATCAAGTTTATTTCAAGTTGGCATTTGTAGGCAAATTAAATCAATAATTACTTACTGGGTACATTACCAATTTTAATATTTGTGATTCGCTTTTTTTGTGGTTTTAATTACAAATATAAGGTCAGTTTGGCCCTAACCCCAAAAATAAACAATTTCAATGGCATTACACGCCAAACTTAACTGAACGACAACTGCTACGCCAACGGGAACGAAATATCAGTTTATGAATTGAGATTTATTCCTCAAACAAGTTACACCAAATCTAATTGCTTTTATAATAAAATACCAACTATTCAGTTTTGTTGTGTCAAGGTAGTGTTAAGAAGGAAGATAATAATACATAAAATAGCGTGCAGGTTTGAGGTTAAGTAAAAGTGGGTCCTCATGAATCAAAAAGAAGGTGTTTTAGTAATAAAATGGAATTTAAATTGAGATCAGTGCTTCTAAGCACTCTCGTTTGCTAAATCTTAATAAAATCGGCGATACGACCGAAAAATAAAAAAATATACAACAAAAAATAGTCCCCAATATAAAACTGGTTTACTTTTTAGGGACTGCTATGAAAGACGAATACAGACTTAAAATAAAATATTTAAATATGTATACCCCAAAATTACTTGGTATATTTTCTTTATAAATATACAAAATGTTAAACCCGGTCCTGTTGTTTGTTTTCGGCTAGTCAGTAAATGTTTATTGCGCATGCCCACAAGTGTACTGCGCGGTGCCCACGTAGGGGTTATTGTGATTTTCGCTGCATTCATCCATATTTATTTTTCAGATCATTGGATTAAACACTCAAAAAATAGCATAAAGTCAATAAAATAAAAAAAAATGTTAAAAAATAAATCAGCTTAAGTCCTTATTTTCATCGCATAATTGCTTGGGCCTGCAACCCCGGAACCTCCACGTGATGACGGTGGGTAACAAAACCATTTGGCATAGTACCTACATTAACGGCTTGTGTGCCGTCATCGCAGGTAAAAGTGATAAAGAATTGGGGGTGTATGGCGTAAACTCATTTGAAATTCGAATTCAGCGGGTCAAAAACATGCCCTTAGACAAGTCGTGTACGGTGTAAAGAAAACTTTTTTGTGTGCCTCTGTTATTTATTTCCTACATCTTCAACTTACTCTTTATTTTCATTAACACAAGTAAACGCACAATCAAGAACTCCAATTCGTTCCTTGACTCTGGTATCCCAAGCTTCCACCCTACCTTCTTGTGTTCCACATAACACCAAGCCATGAGAAGAATTGATTGCACACTTATTAATTTCGGATGCTGCACTACTATAGGGTGTCATAAATTGCCCTCTCTCCAAATTTAATCTGTAAATATCTGGAGACGCACCAACCACAAACAAATCACAGCTAGGGTAATGATACTGCATATCCCTTCCGAATTTCGGAATGCGCAGCCGGTAGTATCTTCCATAAGCTGCATGAAATTCTATGTATCTATCACACTGTAAGAACACAAGCTACAAAAAAATATTTAGCTATAATAATTTTCTAAAATTGTGGAAAATTCTGTATACTATTTTTAGTTTTAAAATTAATAAAAATTTTCATAAAGATGTATTGCATACCATAGCTAAAGTAGTTCAATCGAAGTCCATTTAGAAAAAAGTATCGACATTTTCCCTCCATCTACTTTTTTTTTAAATAATTAAGATGTATAAATAAATAAATAAAATATATTAAAATTTACAATATTAACCTTTACTCTCCTCAGGCCTTTCCTGAAAGCAAGACTCAAAAATAATAGTCCACCTACTATTCACAAGTATTACACAAAATATTAAATTTAAAGTTGCATGGGCTGCATTTTTAGTTAATATATTTAATAGATTTAGACAAACCAATACACAAATTCTAGTCTCCTTCAAAAGTTATTCGACGTTGAACTTGAATCCAAAAGTAACTTCATCGTCGAATAATTTTTGAAGGAGTGAATTTACTGAAAAATGTTAACAAACCTTTTTCTAGCGCTTCAAATTTCCTTTTAAAATATGTATTGCATTTATTTAAATATTGGTATTTGTAGTGGTAACAAATATCTAAAGTTAAGAAACAAAATTGAAAAAATAGTTCAATGTTCAAAGCCCGATTACATGAAAACGGCTTATTAGACGAAAATTTACGAAAAGAGCTTTATTGTAGGGAATTTAATTATCTTTAAGAAAGTGTGGTGGTAAAAGAAGGTGGGTAAAGATCAGCCCTTTTTCGCTCATCATAATCACGAAACTAAAAAGTTCTTATCAAAATTAATTTATTATATTTATAAGAAGTTTAGGTATTGGTTTTATCAGAGGTAGTATAAAAATAAATAAATATCTACTAAAAAAATCTTTCGAGCACTCTACGCACCAAGATTCTTTTTAGTCTTTGTAACACTACAATGAAAAAGCTTCTAAAGCAGCATTGATTTGTTTTGATGAGTCAAATGCTAGACAGATTTTTTAAAAGAAAATTAGAAAAAAAACAAAATAACAAACTTTAAACAAATATACCAAGTTTGATGGCCGTTTAATGTGACTTGGTGTTTATTTTTTTATACTACTTCTCAAAAAATGTAAAAACAATACCTAAACTTCCTATAGATATAATAAATTAATTTTGATAAAAACCTTAAATTTTCATGATGGGAGAAAAAGGACTGATCTTGATCCACCTCCTTTTTCAGATCAGCAATTTGCAAGTCTTGCATAAAACAAATTATTGTCAAAACATTTTTAGTCGCTATGATAGATTTAATATTATTATTAGGAGCTCTAACTTTCACAATATTTTCTTTTATCATCAAAAATGGTATGTTTATAGTACCAATAAAAAAACACCTTTTGTATCCAGTCTAATACAGGCCCACCATATTCGACACGGTATGTAGCTGGAAAACCGTAGTGTTAAAAAAAGAAAGAGGATCATATACATAGAGGTCGGGTAAGGTCACAGTATATAATTATTTTTGCCTATACAGAGTGTTCGGAAAATGCGTTAGGAAATTTTAAGGGGTCATTCTGCAATGAAAAATAATGTTGGTAAGTCCTTTGCCAAAATGTCGAAATCTCCTTGGTTACCAAGTTACAGGGGTTAAAATTTTAATTTTTATTTTTGTTTTTTCGCCATATTGCATTTATTTTTTAACCAATCTAGTTGACATTTGGCACACAAATCAAGCTTTGCAGATTCTAAAATTTGAAGATAAAAGTACTTTTTTAATACCGCCAGAGGGCACTTGAAACATAAAATTTATTTACATCATAACTTTTTATTTTGACAGATATCGCAAACCTGGAGGCTCCATTTTATAGACAATTAAAAACTTAAAAATAAGGTACTCTTTATTAAAGTCGATAGACCCAACCGTTTAGGCACCAATCGACATTAAAGTTTTTATCAAACTCAATCAAATTACCTACATACATACAGGGCGTCCAGTAACTTAACCGACAAACTTTACTTGCGATTCTACAACGGAAAATAAGAAAAAAACTTCATATGAACATATGTCCTAAGCCTCTTAGTTTTTGAACTACGGGGTGTTAAAAATTAAAAAAAAGTTTTTTCTCTTAAATATTTAACACACCTTAGTTCAAAAACTAAGAGGCTTAGGATATATGTTTATATGAAGTTTTTCCCTATTTTCCGTTGTAGAATCACCTCGTAAAATTTTTCGGTTAATTTACTAGACACCCTGTATGTAGGTAATTTAATTGAAATTGATAAAAACTTTGATGTCGATTGGTGCCTAACGGTTGGGTTTATCGACTTTCATAAGGAGTACTTATTTTTAAGTTTTTAATTGTCTATAAAATGGCGCCCCCAGGTTTGCGATATCTGTCAAAATAAAAAGTTAGGATGTAAATAAAATTTAAGTTTCAGGTTAAGTGTCCTCTGGCGGTAGTAAAAAAGTACTTTTATCTTCAAATTTTAGCAAAAATTAGCAAAGCTTAATTTGTGTGCCAAATGTCAACTAGATTGGTTAAAAAAATAAATGCAACATGGCGAAAAAACAAAAATTAAAATTTAATTTTTAACCCCTGTAACTTGGTAACCAAGGAGATTTCGACATTTTTACAAAGGACTTACCAACATTATTTTGCATTGCAGAATGCCCCTTAAAATTTCCTAACGCATTTTCCGAACACCCTGTATAGGGTGTCTCATAAAAGGGTGACACATCAAAGTTTCTTTTGGACCACCCTGTATTTTATGGCGGTTATAGATTTTACATAAAAAAATAACTCAAGTTTGTTAATAGTACCAACCAAATTATATTTGTTTTTGTGATTTATGATTTTTTTCAAAATACAGAGGTGCAATTAAATTAATTTTATTTAAACACTATCTGCCATATCATTCGTAGTTTATCATAAGAATCAAATGTTGAACAGGGTAATCAAAACATTATTTCACTTTTTTCGAAAAACAAATAGCAATATCTCTTTATTTTAAATGGAACACCCTGTATTTTTTATACCCTATGTTGACAAATAAAATACCTTTAAATGGTATGTAAGTTGCCTTACCTACCTATCTTTATACTTCTTTAGTAAATTCCGATTTATCATGTTTTTATTCCAAATGTCTATTTAAATTTAAGTAGGGTCTAATATAGCTATGTTTGTTTACTAAGCCATTATTGTGGAATCTAAATTTGCCTGAAAAAACACAAAATAAAACATTTTTTTTAAATTATCTACCCCTATTTCTAAAATCCACAGACAAAATTTAATTAGTTGCTTATAATGCTACCTCCATAAAACTTATTTCAGCTGATTGTGGTGATGAGCTTGTGTTTTTAAACAATCCTACTAATGCCTACTCATCCACTTATGATCACATTCTGTGACACTAAAATTTTTTACACTGACTAAAATAATAGTAGTCGATAAATGGTTGTTGTTATTTCCTTAAGGAAATTTATTAAAAAAACATTTGGACTGATAATTTGTAAAAAGGAATTTAGTGAAAAATCACAAAAGACTCGATACCAATTAAAAGGGTATTTTATTTGTCATTATGTGGTAAAAAAACAGGGTGTTCCATTTAAAATAAGAGAGTTATTGGTATAAGATTTCCTAAAAAAGTAAAATTATTATTTGAACACCCTGTACAAGATTTGATCTTGATATGACCTACGTATGATATGGCAGAGTGTTTCTGAACTTGTAATAAATTTTAAAGTTTAAAGAGTTAGTAAGGTTAACATAAAATTAATTTACCAGCACCTCGGCATTTTGAAAAAAAATCAAATAACACAAAAGCGACTAAAATTAAACATTTAGTACTATTATTAAATTCGAGCTATTTTTCTATGTAGCATCTAAAACCATCATAAAATATAATAAATAATAAAATAATATAACTTTGATACGTCACACTTTTTTGAGACACCCTGTATAGGCTAAAATAGTTTTATACTGTAGCCTGATCCGACCTCTATATGTTCCCCTATTCACTTTTTTTAAACCCTATGGTTATCCAGCTACAGACCGCATCGAATATGGTGGGCCATCCTGTATAAACTCTTTATATTGATACATAATAAATAAAAGCAGAAAAAGAGTAACACTATAAAGCTAAAGCCATAAAAAAAACAAAAATATTGAATTAAAAAAAGTTAACTTACTTTGCTATAATCATCACTAAGTATCTCAAAGGTTACTGCTTCAGAGTCAAAACATCTTTCGAATTTTAAAGACAGATTATTAACATCAAAACATTTAATTCGTGGTTTGTAAATACCAGTGGCTAGTACATAATTTCCATCTTTTGATACTTTAACAGTAGTACTAAGACCAGGCATGTCAAAATCTTGAATAAGTTCAATTCTTCTTTTAATGTCAACATTTTTCTTTAGTAGCGCTCTTCGTTTTCTTTCTGATAACCACTGAAAATTAGACATGTGTAAAAAGAATCTACTTTGGCTTCTACATTTTTCTCAATAGTTTTTGGTAATTAAAAAATTAAGAAGTTGGAGTAAATACTTTTGAAGGTACGATTTTTTCAAATTTCACCTTAAAAGTGTCGAATTTTTATCGTATTTTTTCTTTTATTTATAAGTTCCGGAAAAAAAAACTTGCACAATTAATAAGAGCTAATATAATTGCTCTTTAAAAGTTTTCGTATAATTTTTTTACAACACCTAGAAATAGGTAACAAAAACGTTTTAAAAAATAGAAAAACACTGTCTAATGAAATATGTGTACAGGGTGGCTCGAATTCGACGCTCATCATTGGGATTTCGAAAACCGTAAGAGATACAGGATCGGTTAAATGGAGGCAAAGTTGCGCAATTTGATGCTCAATAAAATGCCGTTTTGCGTTTTAAAAAATTCCGAGTACTTCCGAAGATATTCGAAAAAAACCGGAATTTTCAATTTTGGTTTCTATTGTTTCCTGGCTATATTTGTTAAGATAACTTAAAATGAAAAACAGGTTTTCATGGCCACTTTTTCTGCTCTATAATTCAGTGTGATTAAATATTGAATCTGACGTTTCGGCTTCTGGCGACCATCATCAACTTAATTTTTTAAATACGGACCTGATATTTTTTCAATTTAATTAAATCCTTTCATCACCCTTAAAACACTATATATCGGCACTTTGATATTTGCCGACGTTTCGTACAGAAAATTCCATCACCAGAATATTGCATATTTATTTCACCATAATACGGCCCTGAACTACATTTTTAGGTAAGAAGGTAAAAAAAAGAATAAACTTATTACATATTCGTAATCTTTTTATTGCAACTCATTGATATCTAACAGCGGAAATTACTTTATTAACCGAAAATTTCATGAATATTAGACATAAGATACAAAAGGTAGACCACAAATCAGCTTACATAAACAATTTGTAATACTATCTTGATGCCCATATTAAAAATAAACATAATTTAATCACTATTATAAGTGTTCAAAGAGATAACCTTTCGCCTCGATGCATTTTCTTGCTTTGCTTTGTATTTTTAATACAGCTCGATTAATTGTTCTCGCAGGAATGGCAGCGACTTCCCTTATCAAATTTTGTCGTAGTACTTAAAGGTCGTGAGGTGCATTTTTAAATAAACGGTTCTTAAGATATCCCCAAAGGAAATAATCTAGGGGACTTAGATCTGGGCTCCTAGCGGGCCATCTTGCAAAACCATTTATTAGGAAATATATGGTAAAGGAATTGAGCTACTTCTCTTCCATTGTGGGCAGGAGCTCCGTCTTGCTGCCACCATATTTCTTGAAATACTGCCAAAAGTTGATTTTCTAGGGCGTCTAAGACATCATTCCTAATAAAATTTAGATATCGTTCGGAAGTTAAGGTCCCTTCGTAAACGAAAGGTCCAATAATTTTGTTCCTCCACATACCAATCCATACATTAAACGAAGTTCTCCCTTGAATTCGTACCTGCTGGTTAGTTTCTGTTAATAAAGTAATTTCCGCTATTAGATATCAATGAGTTGCAATAAAAATTATGAATATGTAATAAGTTTATTCTTTTTTACCTTCTTACCTAAAAATGTAGTTCAGGGCCGTATTATGGTGAAATAAATATGCAATATTCTGGTGATGGAATTTTCTGTACGAAACGTCGGAAAATATCAAAGTGGCGATATATAGTGTTTTAAGGGTGATGAAAGGATTTAATTAAATTGAAAAAATATCAGGTCCGTATTTAAAAAATTAAGTTGATGATGGTCGCCAGAAGCCGAAACGTCAGATTCAATATTTAATCACACTGAATTATAGAGCAGAAAAAGTTGCCATGAAAACCTGTTTTTCATTTTAAGTTATCTTAACAAATATAGCCAGGAAACAATAGAAACCAAAATTGAAAATTCCGGTTTTTTCGAATATCTTCGGAAGTACTCGGAATTTTTAAAACGCAAAACGACATTTTATTGAGCATCAAATTGCGCAACTTTGCCTCCATTTAACCGATCCTGTATCTCTTACGGTTTCCGAAATCCCAATGATGAGCGTCGAATTCGAGCCACCCTGTACTGTTTATTCAAAAATTTTTAATGTGAGTGGATTTTGGGCAAATGTCGTTTTTTCATCATATACAGGATCTTTCCTAATTTGGGTTAAAAAATAAGGACTTATTCATAATAATAATAGAAAAAAAAGTTCCTTTAAACTGTATGGAAATGCGTTGTTTTCAAGATATAGGGTGTTAAACTTTTAAAAAAAAATCTGTTTTTATTTATATTTATGGGTTTTGACAAAACATCGTAAGCAACATTCGTCAATTTTACGGGCAACGATATTTTTTTCATAAAGTTATTTTTAAAATACAGTTGGTGATTTTTTGTATATACATTAGTGCATGGCTTTGAAGTGTCGGTTTTTGTTTAAAAATAACGAGATGGGAAAAAAATGGTTTTCCGTAAAATTGACAAATGTCGCTTACGATGTGTTGTCAAAAACCCATCGATATCTTAAATATCCTTAAACCGATTTTAATAAAACTTGGTAGTACTATTTATTACATTAGGGAGCTGTTTTAACTCTAACTTAATTAAACTTATTAATTCTCGTGGCGGCATCGTTATTGTTATTTATTTTAGTGTTTGCTTATGTTGTTACATAATTAGAAATAAATATTATAAAAAATAAATCTAAAAGATAATATTCCTTATAATATGTTTATTTTAAACCATGTACAGACTTGGAAACAATCGGTGCAACATTGTCGGCCGAATGTATCTTGTTCAAAAAATTCTTGAGCAACAAAGTTGGCCAACATTTACAGATACAAGTGTTTCGCGTCCACACTAGTTTTGGCCAAATGGAAATCGCTGAAAGCGTGGTGGCAGAGAGAATTTCTACGGGAAGGAGTTTATTACGGCAATTGAATAATTTTTGTCTCTATGTTTTTTGATAAAGATCTTTCATAAACATGAAAGATTCTTAAGTATTTTGATAAAAATTAAGTTTTTTAGTGCTTGACAAAATAAATAGTTTACAAAATCAACAAAATGAAACCTTTATAAATCTATATGGTATCAGCTAAGTGAAAAGGTTCACAGGCATTTCGTGAAAAAGACGGTCTAACGCCTGTAGAATACCAACAGATAGAGATTAAATAAATAATTCCGGCATCTAAACAGGGTGACATCCCCACAAAGTGCGTCGATATGTGGACAAAAATGCCAAAATAGAGATTTTCATAACAACTTAAATGTAAAATATGTAAATATGTACAGTGAGGATATTAAAAGTCCTACCCCTCCCCTTTCTCTTTTGAATGGGACAAGATATCGATATCGGGTGAAATTTGGGTAAAAGGGTGTTACTTAAACTACTTTTTGGCATAAAAACGATTACGGTCACGTTGCCTACTGTTAAGGGCGCACTAGCAACTTTGGAGAAACTTGTTTTAAAGGTCTTCTAATTCTCTACTTAACGCCACTTTGTTTTTTAATCGGCCCAGCCGTTTCAGACTTACAAGCCCATGCCATTAAAACCGCATTGCTTTAACACTATTTAAGTCAAATTTAAAACGGTTCTAAGTCTGGAACGGCTGGACCGATTTTTAAAAGCCAAGTATCGTTGAGTAAAGAATCAAAGAATCTCTAAAACG
Source organism: Listronotus bonariensis (assembly GCA_014170235.1). Lineage (NCBI taxonomy): Eukaryota > Metazoa > Arthropoda > Insecta > Coleoptera > Curculionidae > Listronotus > Listronotus bonariensis. The sequence continues at coordinate 332,754 of JACEGR010000174.1, read as the reverse complement.
ACTGGTATATGACCCCCTTTCAATTTGAAAAAAAGTTGCTAGTGCCCCCTTGGTACTAGGTCACATGACATATATCAGTTCGCCGTTTCCTTTGATCAAAATGCCGACCGATGTTGCAACGGCATTTGCAGAAAGTCCGCCGACCGATGTGCAACAGTTAAGATTCAATCGGTTAACAAATGTTTTCGCCGATTGTATCCAAGTCTGTACGTGGCTAAAACAGGCGACTTGCCGATTCCTTTGATCATAAAGCCACGTACATACTTGGATACAAACGGCGAAAACATTTGTTAGCCGACTGTCTCTTGAATGTTGCACATCGGCCGGCCGACTTGTTGCAAACGCCATGGCCACATCAGTGGGCGTTTTCATCCAAGGAATCGGCAAGTCGCCTGTTCTCCCTTTAATATAGAAAACTTCGGCAGGTTTGTACGAGCTTTAAAACTAGTGTAGACGCGAAAAACTTGTATCTGCAAATGTTGGCCAACTTGGTTGCTGAAATTTTTTGAACAAGATACAGTCGGCCGACAATGTTGTCCCGATTGTATCCAAGTCTGTAGATGGCTTAACGCCGACCGATGTTACGGCGGCGTTTGCAGCAAGTTGGCCGACCGATGTGCAACATTCAAGATACAGTCGGTCAACAGATGTTTTCGCCGATTGTATCCAAGTCTGTACGTGGCTTAATAATAAACAATAATTGTGTGGTTTAGGTAGCGGGTGTCAAGTTATAAATTTATACCCCCGTTAAATTTTTTATTTTTGATCGAACAAAATAAATAATTATATTAGTTTGTTGGGTTAATTCTTTGGCTTCTAAATCAATAATTAGATTTTTATTATCTCTTAAAATATACAGGGTGGGACAAAAAGTATGAATTTTTTAAATGAAACACCCTGTATATTATATCGCTAATAAAAAGATCTTTTAAAGAGCTTTATAAAAATACTACTATAAATATTATTATTCATATTGAAAAAAGGTCCAAATATTAAGAATAAGTGTAAATTTCAATTATGTATGTAGGTAGGTTATATGGCAATAACTGTCCAATAATTTTTTTGCCAAATTTTAAAAAACCATCAAAGATATATCTATAAAATATGGTATTTTTGTAACGCTGATTTAATTTACATGGTGTTCCATTAAAACAATCATACTTTTTTCATACCCTGTATATTTTAATAGAAAAAAGAATTCTGATGGATGATACATATACTACATAGTCATCTTAACAAAATGGTGTTATTATTTCTTTTATAAGTTAAAAAATAAAAAAGTTAGGAGAATGTACCGTTCAAAATTAACATGAGCCACAGTTATAATTTTACAATTAAAAACAAAATAGCAGAGACAACCACGTTTAAAACCTAAACCGAAGGTACCCATCCTATGAATGTAAGTAGTGAAGTAATTCCAAAATCTATTAATGGAGGATGTTTTTTATGTTGTTTTATAAATAAAACTAAAAATATGTAAAGTAACAAAGCTTTGAGCTTTAAGATCATTTTTAAAAACAGTGACTTACATCTAATAGATAACACAATAACATAGATATGTCAGTGAAAAGGGGCGTCCATAAATTACGTGAGGCGTCCCCCTGGTGAGATTTGGTAAGCTTTGCTTCAACTCCCACCTCCAATGTCACGTGAGACATGGGAATGTAAAAAGACACCATATCTCAAAGCGGAATTAATTTTGTCGTCAAAATAATATTGAAGAGAAAAAAAGGCTTCCACTTCCTTTCCTGGGGGATTTGCCCAAATCTTTTTAACTTTTTCCTGTTTCTAGCAGAAAAAAATTATGTGACATTTGAACAGACCCCCCTCCCCTATGGTGAGATTTGGTGAGATTTAAGTCAACCCTCCCCCTCCCTAAATGCCTTACGTAATTTATAGACGCCCTCAAAAGTATTCAAATTAAATTTGTTTTTGTTGATAAAAGTCATTAATTTGTAGGTTTGGTACATGTAAGTATGGTAAAGTAATTTTTATTCATCACTTAAGCCCGAGGGGTGCTCACTCTAAAAAATTTGTACATTTATTTCGGGATTTCCCGGAAATCATAGGAATTTTTATGGATTTTTAGAGATTTCCCGAAATCAGTCAAGGATTTCGAATAAATTCCCGAAATTAATATGGATTTCAAAGGATTTCTTAAAATCTAAGGGATTTCGGAGAATTTTTTAAAATTAGTGGGGATTTCTGAGGATTTGCCGAAATCATTTAACGATTTCTAAGGATTTCCAGAAATAGTCACCGTTTTTTCTGTGTTTCTATGATCTAACCAAAGTAACCCTGAAAAATGTTTAATTACCTAGGTACCCAAGCAGCAAGCTGACGTTATTATGAGGTCATTTTTAAGTCAATTTTGGTCATAGGACGTCATCAGACCAAAATTATGACGTCATTTTAATAACGTGTTTTTAACGTCGTTGAAATGACGTCTTTTTGACGTCATTTTTTCGTCATACTAGCTCATAAAAATCTAATAACGTCATGTTTAGAAAAACCGCCAGAAAAATTTTGATTCGTGCCAAAATCCAACCGAAACATCATTAAGACTAATAAATTAACAAAATTGAAATAGAAAAAATTCTACCGATAGATGGCGTAATGGACAAGAAACTACTACATTTATTCAACATCTTTGCTTTTTATCGCCTACACCGTACCGATGAAACCACAATAGTTTCAGACCGGTCTACGGATGATGATCTCAATTAGCTTTGAAATAAATATCTTCGGCTAGTGTAAAAATCTGTATCTTCAGGTTGGACATTGTCCCGAGAGATGCGATCTTACAGTGCAAGGAAATTGCAAGCAGTAAGGAGTTTTCTCTATTTTAATTTTCAAATAAAATATCGTATTATTTTAGCTTAAAAAAATATATATTTGAGTCAATTTTCCGTCATTTTACTGACGTCATTATGACGTCACTAACGGGTCGTCTTTTGTCTGTGACGTCAGTTTGCTGCTTGGGTACTACACTAAGTAATTTTATAGTGGCATTTTTTAAAGAGGCTAAATTCAATATCTGCCTGGATATATGCATTATTCTGCTAGTATGCCTAATGTTTTTACAAAACAAAAACACATTATACATTTACATACAATTTATATACGGCAAAAAGGTAGAACAAAAGTCTACCCGGAAATAAAAAGGTCCTCACCTTTCAAAACATATAATCTGTGTAACCTTTGAAAGGGGCACAATATTGTTCCGGGGGCAAAATGCTAACAAAAAGCCCATAATACCCTATTTGCGTCCCGATTTCTGACAAAAAGCCACTTCACACTACTTCTGGGTGGCGGGGCGATTGCCCCCATTGCCCTCTCCGTACGGCCCTGTACTAAATCACACTTAATAAAATTATTCTTGGGTGTTTTTCCAAAAGAGAATGAAATCAAAACATACATATATAAGACAAACTTTATTGTTTAAATTTATAAATACATTTTTAATTTTTTTTTGTGGTTTTAACATTTTTTTCAATTATAATTTTGTCATGACGTTTTAAGTAGAATCAAAACTATAATTGTCTTTGGTAGAATGGACTGGACACATATAGAGACAGATAAGCGACGAGTCAGGCGTTTACTCTTACTACAGTAGCAATGTTTTTTTGCATTGTTGCCGCGTATAAAAGTCTGCGATTTCGGGGCAGTGTGTAATTTTGACGATGATTTCGGCGATTTCAAGGTTGATATTGAAATTTTGATAAGGATTTCGGGATTTCGGCTGGGATTTCGGGATTTCGTTTGGGATTTCGCGATTTCGGCTGGGATTTCGCGCAGACTGTGCGATTTCGGTGGATTTCGATGGGATTGCCAGGGATTTTGGACAAATTTGTACATGTATTTCGGGAGTGAGCACCCCCTCTCTCAAGCCATTACAAAAAGAAAAAATGGCTTATCCAACTTGTCACAAAATATACACTAAGTCTGTTTCAAAATAATAAAATATAATAAAAACAACAAAAGACTAAAGAACTCATTGGCGACTCAGTAAAATAATAATTGATTTTTAATTAATACAAAATACAAAAATAAAATACAAAAATGATGAAAATATGTAGGTAACTTAAATACTTTTACTATAAAAAATCACAATTTACATTGATAGGTACTCATTTACCTATTCTGCAAGGTATTCTTCAGAAGTGTATTATATTTTAAGTACTGAAAAGTTGCAGAAACTTATTATAAAAATACCTTATTCCTTTAAATATTGGAGAGCCCTGGCCGACACTTAACTTTTATGGGCAAATCTATTTTTACCTTTTTAGCAATTTATAAATTAGTCTCTAATATATATTTTTTTGTAATTTAACACAGTTGGATTTAATAGCAAGCTTGTTCATAATCAAACCAATGGCTAAATTATTACTGACATAAATTAAGTTCCAACCCACTTTTATTTAGAAACACATTACTTAAATAACCCTAATGGACTAAAATAAGTAGGGAAAATTAAAACAGGTACTTTTTTAGAATCTTATTTTTGAGATGACATTTATTAATTTACACTCTACTAGTTACCTAGAGCAAAATGCATTTTATTAAAAAGTTTTATATTAAAAACCAAGGTGAAATTTATTTATTAAAGTGTGGAATTTTTAAGTAAGTAGCTAAAAATACACAACTATTGAAATTCTTAACCAAGAACTTTTCTTTACTTACCTCAGGTAAAGATTTCCCTGCACTTAAATTATATATTTTAACGTCGTTTGGGTCAGAAACCTGCATTTTTCCTTCATATATAAACGAGCTTTACTTGATTTATCTGTATTCTTTAATAGTCCTGAAAAACTAATACCATACAATTTTTAATTAAAGTTCATTAATTATCTAATTGCACAATAAAAAATAAAATAGATTTTCTATGCCTATTTTTAAAATAAACTGAAACTTTAAGTACCAACTATTGCAAGTACCATCTGCTAAGGTCTGCGGGCACGGTCTGGGAAATATAATAAGATAGATAGTGCAACATTTGTCCTCATTTCTCAGGCTCTAGGTTTTTAAAAACTTGTCAAAGTACAAAACTAATCAATTTTTAATTGTTAATATTTTGAAAACAGCTGATGGGGGTATAGGATATTTTACTTGAAAAATATCTAAGAATTATCCGTAGAAAACAAAAATGGGACATGATGTGTTCCATTTAAAAAACACTGCTTGTCATGAAATATCAAGTTCAGTATTGTCTTTTGTCTGTTTTGCTACATAATTCTGATGATTAGCATAAAACGAGACAACTAGTTCCCATTTAATTACACTTACCTTCTAACTGCAACCCGAGAAGATACCGATGGATCAGAAATCTATGAGAAAACCATGTTTTAGACAAAATACTTTAATTTTTGAAGCAATAAATTAACGTTTAACCATAACCTCACATTTTAAATCAAAAACATCACACGTGTTTGGTAATTGCTAATGAGAAGTTGCCGGTCCTTATAGTTATTTTGCAAAGTTACAACTTCTAGCGCATATGCCTAATCGTAACGTAAAACAACAGGCCGTATGGTTCCATATTATCAATTTTGCAATAAAACTATAAGATATTTGGTGAATAATATAAATATTTTCGTAAAATACAAAAGGATCCGATGCTACTGAAATTACATGAATAATATTTTAACTAAAATCAAATAAACTACAATAAAAACCTCGATAAAAACCCGGGACGAATTGCACTTAAGTAAATAAGGGGTGATTCATTTAGAGGTACTTTTTCTACTAGATATTTTTGGATAGATGAGAGGGTCCAAATTTCAAATTGTCATGTTATTTGTATTCATTACTGTTTGGCAATTTATTCTGGAAAAACTTAGCTCCCGGACTGCAACGTCTGAAACTTGTTCAACTGTATTATGAAAATCATCATTCTCCGAGAAGTGCGTTTCGTGCGCTTCTGGCAACTGCATGGTCCGCGCATAATCGGCGTACTGAGCCGACTATTCGCGCTGTACCATCCACCAAAATTTAGACTCCAGTTTTCAAATTCAATCACCTATCTCTTGCCCAAATGGGCCGCATCCAGCACGTGGTGCAAAAAATATAGCGGCAGTAGCTGCGATGAGTACGTGATGATTCTGACGAATTGCTTTGGCGCTCGGAAATTGGAGCTTAAGAACAGACCATGTGTAAGGTAGTTCAGGTCAACTGCGCATTGGTCGTATTTTAGTAATTTCATGTTTGTACTTAACCTAACATTTCACCCTCATTTCAGTTTTTATTGTGCGTCTATCAGTATTCTGTGGTTTTTATTTTCAATACTCATTCACATTTCACGGTTGTTTATTATGACTTGCACTTCATATTAATTATATTAACATTATAAAGTTACCTAAGTAGGTTTTGTTTTTATATTTTATTTTTATAAAAAAAAAAACAAGAGGTTATTTAATGACATATTTTATTACACATTTCAATACCTTCTAGGAAGGTAATAATTGCAGTAACCTCTCGATAAAAAAAAATTAATGTTAAATAAAATATGTTTATTCGCACACAGAAAAGGGATGCTAATTCATCATCCACTTTTTCATATCTTTCACGTTTGTTTTTTTGTCCTTCATTCATACTGTATGTAAGTTAGGTTCGTATATTAATATAATAATATTATTTATTTATTTATTAAGTACGGGATTCTATTTTACAATGACTATTACTTTAAAAATAAATGTATGATATAGTTCTTCCGTAGGATAATAAAAATTACTTAAAAGTTATTTTTTTACATTTTTAAAAATTAAAAAAAAGTATCTCAAATGAATCACCCATTACTTAAAGATTAAAGGTTTTCAACTTTCTATAACTTATCTGTGAAGGGCAAAAATGATTTGTAGGGGAAACTGGCCTGAAATGGCATACTCAGGTAAAATCACACGTCATAATTTTTGAATTGTCCCTTTTAGCAGCGACTTTTTATACGTGTTGGAGTGTGTAATATGATCACAGCAGTTAGTATCAAAATTACCGTACGTCCTTGATTTTTTTGCACGATATTTTAGGTTCAATTTTTAATTCACCAACCGCAAAATAATTTTAATCAATTTAGAATTTGTGCATTTTGCGAAGATACATAGTTTTGTTACAAATTTGTTATTTTTTATTAAAACACAATAATGTGTCTATGTATATTTATAAATATGATTTATATAGGTATATTTATACTTTTAAAATTTAAGCATGTTTGCTAAAGTGTCATTTTTGGGTAAAATGACATACATGTAATAAGTTCAAAATGACATACCATTTTAACGTGTTTGTTAACGTCAAAACTTTTTTTTCTTGACGGTTGTTAAATATAAAACGAACTCTATACGCCAAGGTTGTTCAAATATATTTTCCGTAAACTTTGGTGTTAAATTAAAAAACACTCAAGATTATTTACGTACCTTATCATAATATAAATGTTTAATGTTTTTAATACAAATGAGTTTTAAATGTATATTACCAATGACCTTTAGTCTAAGGTTTTTATTTTATAAAATCCTTAAAATCATCTGTTGAAGGTATATGTCATTTTAACCTAAGATATTGTGTCATTTGATCTGACACCATGCCTAAAATGACATTGGAGACATTATAAAAACTAGTCGTTATATTTTTTCTATGCTGGATTATGTGAACCTTGGCTTAAGTAATGACTAAGAATAAGTTATAAAAATAAAAGCACTTTACAAAGTATGTTATTTTAGACCATTTTCCCCTACAAACAACAGTGTCTTGTGCCAACGTCTATAATTAAGAATCAAAAGGCTTTTCCAGTACTAATATATTATTTAAAAACTTTCACACTTTTCAAAAGACTGTTTGACATGACAGCCCAGCCATACAGTGTTGCCAACTCTCAAAAATATTTTTCCCTAAACCTAAGTCGAAAACCCCTGAAATCGCCTAAATCCCTCTAAAAGAAGAAAATATTTATTTACCGAAACAAATTTTGAAGAGCAAAAAATAGGGCTTTATCTAAAAGATTACATGTATAAATGTATATGTATTTCTTTCCCAAATTTGATATTCCACAGAACCAAATTTTAAATGCAAGAAAAATGTTTCTTTTCAAAACGTTTTTTTGTATGTATCTGAGGAAGAACCTCCATTATTTAAAAATTACCCCTATCAAATTACACCCCTAAAAGATCCCATCCCGCTTATTTACCCCATAAATTTGGGGGAAAACCCTTAAGTTGGCAACACGGCAGCCATAAAAACAATTTACCTCGCTGTTTAACCTAAAAATGAGCTACTCAATGATCTGAAAATAGATCATTGAGCTACTGAAACTATATTCCATTCTTCTTTAATGCCATTACAAAGAATCAGTGCCTTTTCTAAAATCCTGCGGCAAATCCGATTTTGATGAAATTTAGCATACGGAGGTTTTTTGGGGGCGCTGATCACGAATCTGAAAGAATTTTTTGGCGGAAACGTTTAGTTCTCGAGATATTCATCATCGGACTTAAAATTTAAACTAAACCTATTTTTACTATACTCCCCTTCTTTTTGCACAATTTCTGATTTAAAGCTAAAGCTCAGATTCGTGATCAGCGCCAACGAATACTCAGCGCCCCAAAAACCCCGTATACAAAATTTCATCAAAATCGGAGTTGACGCAGGTTTCTAGAAAAGTATATATAAGTTTTACGAACTTCAATCGATGATATTAATGTTGAAAGGTTCCTCGTAATCCATTTTGATAAAACTAATATAACATATCTTAAATAGTGTCACTAATGTAACAAAAATGCAAAATAAAGTATATTTTCCATTGAAACCTTTGGTTGTGTTAAGGTGTGGCGAGGGGGTAGAGGGGTTTGTTTGGATTCCATTCAAAACCTTAAAAATATACCTCTAGAGTCAGCCTTTATGGCAGTGTGAAAAAGCGCATGAGAAAGAAATATGACAAGATTAAATCTATCGCTTTTGGTCCTGCTGACCACTATGATTATGCAGAGCCAAAGAATACCCAATCCATAGAATCCACAAGTGAGATTTCAGCGTACCCTAAAAATTTATAGTACCTACCGCGACCAACAGATGGCGAAAGTAGTACGATGTCGCTTTGCTAATACTATTATCAGAAATTGATAGCAGTCGCTGACGAGCAGTCGGCCCGATCAGTTAGAGTGAGGATATACGCAAAATTTAATAAAAATAAAATCTCCGATAAATGGTAGTATCCATAAGATTATTAAATTTATGATTGCAGAATAGGATATATCGATGGGTTTTTGACGAAACATCGTAAGCGACATTCGTCAGTTTTACGGGAAACGTTTTTTTTTCATTGGCTTTATTCACAAAATACAAAAGGTTAGTTCTGGCTTTATTTCAGATGAAGATATGTTCTATATTGGTTCGGCGGTTCATTTAATTAATGGTAGTTATTTGGGTACACGCCAAAAATAAATTAATAGTACCAAAAACCAAAAAAAAATAAAGCAAGTAAATAGAGAACTAAAAATCGACGTTTTGGTGGCACGTCTGCCACCGTTGTCAAGATAAATTAAATAAAAATAAAAAATTTAAAAAATTAACTCTTGTTTAGGTTTAGAATGTTAAAACTTTTTTAGTTTTTTTTTAGATTCTGAAAATTTTGACATTAAATGTTAAATATGTTTGTTTTGTAATTCAAATTAAGAAGAAATCTAAAATAAAAACATTCAGATCTCGGTTTTTCTTTAAAAATAACGCGATGTAACTAAGTCAACTTGGACATTACTTAACAATATTCAGAATAAAACGAAGAGTAATAATAGTTTACAGATTTTGGATGGCAACGTAGTGGTGAAAGATCCTGAAACATTGGCAAATTTATTTGCAGCTCAGTTTGATGTAAGCAGAATTGCTTTTCTGTCCCAAGCATGCTCTGTTGGTGATAATATCAAAAATGTACCATTTTAATTTTTTTGGAACCCACAACACCCGAAGAAGTTACCTGTATAATAAACTCTTTGCCGTTAAAGTACTCTACAGGTATTGATGATGTACCTGCTGTAGTGATTAGAGAGGTGGCTGATATTATAGGTTTCCCTTTGGCTGATCTGACTAACAATTGTTTTGAAGCAGGGTATTTTCCTGATCAACTCAAAATAGCTAAAGTGATTCCTGTTTATAAAAAGGCAATAAAGCGAGATTATCTCTAATTATCGAAATATTTCCGTACCACCTATATTTTCTAAAGTAATTGAAAAGCTAATATATATAAGGCTTTTAAACTATTTTGTAGTAAACAACTTGTTTTATGTTGGTCATCATGGCTTTATACCAAAGCGGTCGACAATCACAGCAATATTTCAGTCTTTAAATTATATTTTAGAACAAATAGATAATAAAAACTTAGTCTCAGGAATTTACTTTGATTTGAGTAAAGCCTTTGACTTGATAGATCATAAGTTGTTGCTTCGTAAGTTGGAATGTTATGGTGTTCGTGGGTTACCCAATAAATTGATAGAATCTTACCTGACTAACAGAAGTATGACTGTGTGTGTTGGTTCTGAACAGACTAAATCGTATTCAGCATATAAACCAATTACCAGAGGAGTACCACAAGGTTCCATATTAGGACCAATATTATTCTTAATATTTGTAAATGACATAAATAAAAAACTGGACATCTCAAAATTATATCAATTTGCAGATGACACTTCCTGTGTTATCTCTTCTGCTGAAAGAGTACTACTCTCTAAAAACTCTACTGAAGTGGTAAAAAGAATGTCGGATTGGTGCAGCTCTAATAATCTTGTTTTGAATTCAGATAAGACTAATCTTTTATTTTTCAAACATCACGGTTTGGAGTCCTTATATGTACCTGCTAATAGTAAAACTTTGGAACAAACAGCTTCCGTAAAATTTTTAGGGATCATCTTAGATTCTAACTTGGATTTTACTGAGCAGGTTAACATTGTTTTGTCTAGAATGAGTTCCGCGACTTATGTTATAAGATACTTGCGTGATCAGGTTAACATTCAGACAATAAGAATATTTTATTTTGCTAGCGTCCAGAGCATAATTTCGTACAGCATTATGTTCTGGTACCGTTTCAGTGTTTCTAATGCCAACAGAGTTTTTGTTGCTCAGAAGAAGATTGTTAGAGTTGTTTTCCGTATGAAGTTTAATGAATCATGCCGGGGTAAGTTTAAGTTGCTGAATATGATGACTGTTCCATCTTTGTTCATTTATGTTTGTTGTGTCTTCGTAAGGAGTAATCCTCATATGTTTGTCACCAATGGGGATGTCTCTCAGAACATGATAACGAGGGGTAGGGATAATTTGGCTATGCCACTTCATCACACGTCTTTATTTCATAAAGGGCCTCTAGTGAGCTGTATTAAGGTTTACAATAGAATACCTTTAAATATAAAGAGGGCACCAAGTTTAAATGCCTTCAAAAGTAATTTAAAAAAATATATTCAATTCAAAAGGAATTTTATTCATTAGAAGAATATTTTAGTGATTTTCATTAATTTTCCTGGCCTAACTCTCATTGTGTTTCATATCTTGGATATATTGTACTTCTAATTTAGATTACATTTTATTTATTTTAGCTGTATAATTATTTCCTAAGTGTGTTTCTTTGTTTTTTTTTAATTGTTGCTTTTTTTAAATCCAAATTTCATTTTATTTATTTTAACTTTTAAGTGTTTTTTGTTTGTTTTTTTTAAAGTTGTTATTTTTTAGCCTATATTGTACTTTTATTTATTTTAACTGGATAATTATTGTTAGTGTTTACGTTTGTTTTTAAAAAAGTTGCTTCTTTTTATTGTATATTCCTTTTATTTTTATTAATTTTATGCTTTATAAAGTATGATTTTTAAAATTTTTGATTTATGTATATTATATGCTTGTTTAACTTTCTACCGTACTATGGCTAATTTTAACTCATTGTCAAATTATTTTTATTCTTTAAAAACTTATGACATTGTCAATGTTCAGAATTGAATGTATTTATGACAATAAAGGATTTATTATTATTATTATTATCCTTAAAAGATCCAACACGACGTATCCCATGGCTCCGACCCCATAGGGCGTCGTGTGGAAGGCCATCCATATCGAAGACCACTCCTCGCGTCCGGTCGGTCAGTGATCTTCGGCCAAATTCATTTGCCTCCAGTAGACGAAGGGATCCAAGGACAACAGATTTCTGCATCTTCATCACCAGTTGTTCGGGTGTATTTTCACATGCTGGAATGTACCTCATTTCCCTTAATATGTTATTCTTCATGCCTCCCAAAACGCCAATTATCAGGACAACCAATCGCACGGTATACTCCGGATAGAGCTCTCCGAAGTTCGCCAAGAAGATCTTGATATTTGGCTCGTTTCTCCCGTTCTTTATATCGATGTTAGTTTCCGCTGGGGCGGAAAACTCTATTACGTACATGGTGTGGTTTGTCTTATCAAGGAGAACGATGTCGGGTTTATTTGCTTGAATTTGATGCGTTGTTGGGAACGCGTAGTTCCAGTATATGCATGACAGTTGTCATTTTCCACTACCGCCTCAATGTCTCCGGGAGCAAACGGCAGTATTGCTGTTTCATCGATGCCGTAGTAATGCCTCAGGTGATAGTAAAGGTACCCGAAGAGCGTCATTATGCCGATGAATGTAGCTATTGACAGCATGCACTGGACAAGCTGACAATAGATGCATAGGGGTTTCTGGGTTGCTGTCGACAGGCTCGACATCCGGTGTCAAGAACGTTGGAAAATTGGCTTCGGTACACCAATGTGTTTATCACCCCATCTTGGCATGCTAGTAAGAATCCTTCTGGTCTCAGACTTAAGCTCGGCGGATTTCAAAAACCCAAACGTAAGCTTTCGAGATAGATCGAGTCTATTGATCAATATACCGGGAGTCCCATTAAAAATAGAAAAGTTCCGGGTCATTTCTGGTTAAACCGGAAGTTACAGAAAAAAAATAAATTTTTGTGACAATGTACATTTATGTGTTACATGTACAAAATTTTATTTTATATCTCAAAAATTAAAAAAGTTATGAGGGTGAGCCACCGGCTAGGGACACCCGGTATACAGTGTGTCCCAGGTTAGAGGTGTTACAAGCGGACAAATGGTCCAAAAATTTTGAATTTCAAGACAGCATTTTGGGGAAACAAATAGCATCGTCCAAATATAATAAATACAAAATTTTACTTCTATTGGTATTATACTGGGCGGGTTGTAGGTAAAAATATGAAAAATGCCCAAGAGTAAAGTACTTTTATTTTTTAAACTATAACAAATTTTGTGCATAAACACTTAACACCTCGACACGAGAAAGCAAATTGGAAACAAAATCCTTAGAAAATATATTATTATTATTATTATTATTTTATTTCGCATTCTCCTACCCAGAGTTTAAGTTTAATATTTACTATACAATTTTGTTATATTTTAAAAAATAAAAGTATTTTCCCTGTCGAAAAAAACCGATACAATCCTATAGACCTAATATATCTGCTCAAAATGTGTAAAAATGTATGCGTTTGAAAGTGTGCATAGGTGTTACAAGAGGACAAATGGACCAACAATTTTTGAATTTTAAGTCGGCACTTTGGGAAAACTGGTCGCATAGTCCAAAACTAATAAATACAAAATTTTACTCCGATTGGTATTATACAGGGCGAATTATAAGTAAAAATATACATATGCCCAAGAGTAACGAATCGTTGGCGAGATACAGGGTGTTAAAGTTTTTATTTAATTTTAGTTATTTTTAAATATTTTATTTATGATTACAAATTTTTTACGAAAGTCGGTATTGGGGGCTTCCTCAGGCCGGGGAATTAAATTATGCTCCAGTGTTTTTTTAAAATGTAGAGGGAGCCACCTGCAACCCTTTACCTATGTTCAAAATGATAAAGTTTTTTTGCCCCTCTGTAAATTAAAGCTGTAGTAAAAAGTTCTATTTTCTCATATTTTCTTAACAAAAAAGGTATACTTGGTTAATATCGCTACGAGCAACCGTTTTTAAGACCAGATTAAAGGTTTCATTTCACCCAAAAAAAAGAAACCATTTGTATTCCTTTAACATTTATTTTAAGCCACCCAGGTTTTTTGAAAAGGTTTGTACAAAGTGTTTCCATAAATTCCCTGTGTTAAAATGAGGCGATTTAAGGCAATTGACCCCAGTTGAAAAGTTGATAATTTGTGAGATACAGGGTTTCAAAGTAAAAAATAAAATGAAAAATTTTAAACCCTGTATCTCGCAAACAATCAATTTCTCGACAAAGGTAAGTTGCATTAAATCGTATTTTGTCCCAAAAATGGGTGGTAGCATTTTTTACAGACCATTTAAAGACTTCAGGGTGGCTTAGATTAAGCAGAAAGGGATGCATTGGAACATTTTTGTAAGAAATAAAACCTTTAATCTGAAATATTTTAAAAACGGTTGCTTCCTAGCGATATTAACTAACTATACTTTTTTGTTTAGAAAATATGGAAGAATAAAATTTAATTTCTTTACTATGGTCATAATATACAGAAAGACAAAAAAGTTTGGACATTTTGAACATAGGTAAAGGGTTGCAGGTGGCTCCCTTTACATTTTACAACAAAAACATAGGCAGCTTTTGATTTCCCAGCCCATAAAAGCCCCCAATACCAAATTTCGTAAGGACACTTTTAATAATAAAAAAATATTTAGAAATAACTAAAATTGAATGGAAACTTTGACACCCTGTATCTCGCCAATAATAAAATTTTTGACCAAGGTAAATTAGGTACTTTAGAAAGGTTGTATTTTGGTTAAAAAACACTAATTATTTTATAGAAAGTAGCGGCAACTCCGATTGAGACGAATTTTGGTATACAGGTTTTTTTTTGGGACGCTGAACACGAATCTAGGAGAGAAATACTTCATACATTTTTAAAAAGGATTTAAAATTTGAAAAAATAATAAATAAAAAAATGAGCCATCTTAGAAATGAATGAGTCATATCTGCAATCTCTAAAAAAATTTGCTGTGAAAATGTTTTTACAGAATTAAATGGGGGTTAGTTTTCATGAAAAACATACAGTTTTCTTTAAAAGGCATACCCTATACAGCATGGATAAACAAATGGATAAAACATCTTTAAATTCGCCATTTTAAAAACCCTAGCCTGTGGTGCAAAACTAAGAAATACTACATTTTACTTTATCAGTAACATACATCAGATTAAGTAATAACAATGAAAAATATATAAAATTACCAAGTGTAAAGTACATACAAAAAGATTTATGCATTACCCCTTTTTTAAAATGTTGGCATATGGGAAAAAATTTACCAAACATCTTTTAAACAGTTTGATTTGGAAACAATGCAAGGGTTAAACTGTTATATGGTTTTCATACTAGAAGAAAAAACAATCTCCAGTATTATGGACTTGCAAAAATATTAAGTTAAGTACCCAGCAAACACTATTTGCCGGCAATGTACATTTTTCATATTGGCATTGATGGTAAAGCATTGGCAATTGGTGGCAATATTATGCCAACATCTTATACGCATTAAAAAGTCAACCCTAAATAAACACTTAATTGCCAATAAATTTTACATGCAGGCGAATTGCCGGCAAGGATACAAAAATGGCGGCATACCAATCCTGATTAAATAAAGCACGCGTTTTTGTTGCAGGCAAATAAATATTGGATTTTTGAAGGCAAACCTTCAACGCATATTCATACTTTTAAAACCATATTATTAACATTGGTATTTAACTAACATTAAAGCAATTTTTTGATCTGTTTTATTTATAATGGCAGCTAAACTACATTATTTTATGTTTTTTACATAATTTAAAGGAAATGGCCTTTTCATAACATTTTATTGTTAAAAATTATGCAAATAAAAATTAGGTCAAACAAAATGTTTATTATGTATTTTGGAGCGAATAAAAATAAAATGATGGTAAAATTAGCTACGTTAATTTTGACCGAAGGTGACCGCTTTGTGCTTTTGTTTTCTACGTGGTTTTCTACCTTTTCAGTTTCTTTTTTAAAGAAAAGAGTTTTTTAATAGACATAATTAAATGTATTCATTACCTAATAAGTGTGTGTTGTGTGATTAATTGTTGATGGCTAGTCGAGAAGGCAAGATATTCAAGTAGACTGTTAGGAGCTGTAAATAACATTTTGTTTAAAACTTTATTAAAAGTTTTAAAGACGTGTTAATAAAAATATTATATATATATTTAATAGTTTTTTTGACATACCGATAGATGGCGTAATGGACAATAAACTACTACGTATCTGCAATATCTTTGCTTTTTATCGTCTAAACCGTACCCATTAGACAAAAATAATTTGAAAGCGGTCTGCAGTAGGTGATCTCACTTAGCTTTGAAAGAAATATCTTCAGCTAGTGTAAAAATATGCATCTCCAAGTTGGACACTGTTCTGAGAGATGGTACTTTGCATTGCAAGGAAATTGCATGCAGTAAGGAGTTTTTTCCTATTTTAATTTTCAAATAAAATATCGCATCATTTTAGCTTTTAAAAAAAGTATATGCGACAATTTTCGTCAATAAGACGTCAGCTTGCTGCTTGGGAGTATCTGCATTTGCCCACTTTCGTGTCTTTTTGTTATCTTTTTGCCAATAACTTATTAATGATGGATGCCATCATCTTAAACGCATTTTTTGCCAATAACTTATTAATGACGGATGCCATCACTTTATCTGCAACACGTGGCCTAATAACGGCCAATTGCCCACTTTCGCGTCTTTTTGATACCTTTTTGCCAATGCCTTGCCAATAAAGAGTTGTTGGCTATGCCAGTAAATTAAATGTACAATGCCGGCAAAAATGATATATGGGTAACAGGGCACTAATACAAAATAGTGATATTATTTCCCATTAACAGAAAATATTTAATAAAGAACCAAATTTAGTTAATCTTTGGAGATATTTTTGATGTTATCATTTCTATGGCTTCTTGGTATCTGCTTAGAATGGCTAATTTTTTAATTTTTGGTACCTACCTTATATTATTTTTGGCGCGGAACACAAATCTGAAAGAATTTTTAGTTGGCAACATATTATTTTCAAAATATGTATCAGATTCAGGATCAGCACCCTAAAAGCCCTGATTTCAATAAAACTGGTCGGTTTGTAAATATTTATTTACATTTTACTATACAATTTTGATCTTTTTTAAAATGTGGTCATTTTTTAATATTTATAGTTATTACTCCCCTTGTATATTGGAAATTAGACTAATATTATTTGTATATTTGTAAGTTTTGAACTATGCAACTAATTTTCTTAAAATATCTGTTTAAAATTTAAACAATTTTGGTCTATATCTTGTCTTGAAACACTTCTCCTGTAACACACTTTTCAAATTCGAAATTCTAACATTAACCCTTTATAATTTTTTTAAATATAATAATCAAGATTAGTTTATGAAACATATTGTTAGAACCGTGAAAAATACCGACACTATAAAAAAACTGCAAATATCCAAAATAGCTACATTTTATGGTAGTATTTATTTAAATATTTTATAATTTTTTAAAACAATAATATACATAAAATATTATTTGTTAAATAAGCTGTTTGATATGCTTATATAACAAAGAAAACAGTTTTTAAATGAAGATTAATATTTCTACAAACATTTAAAATGTAAAAGTAACCAACCAAAATCAATGTTGCTGAGCAGGTTGTGCTGGAGGCCAACTCCACTGATTTGGGGGTGCTTGTTTCAAAAGTGGTTCCCATGGTTTCCATGTTAACATCTTCCGAGCTAAAGCCAACTCATTTTCAGCTTGAACTATAACTTCCTCAATCTGGCCACAGTTAATTTTTCTTTCAGCCTCTTCGACTGAAGGTGTTGACTTTAGTATTTCTGATCGTTCTTGAATAATTGCCTCTGTGTGTTTTCGATAGGCGGCAGTTTCAGGCATCTTTTGAAGTGTTCTTAATATTTTACTGTAGAGTACTCCTAATGTTTGGTAGGGGTTTTTGCTACCGCTAGGCCAGTCAACCCAGTAGTTTTTTTAAGTGCACCCGACATGCTTTTGATGCTTTTTCTTTCAATTTCTTTTTATATAAGGAAGATATAAAATTATTTCCAAAATTAGTTTGACGGTTAATTGTGACAGTGACAGATGAGTGGAAAATTTACAATCGAAGCACTTTTTTGCGAACATCCCAGTTACCGGAAAGATCGTTCAGTCATTCGGGCCGTTCCGAATGCCGCCGTACGTCATTTTACTGCTTTTTGTTTGAATCTGAAGGAGCATTATTTTAAATTACAGGAGATTGGAGTCATGTAAATTAATAAGAGGTTTGTGATTAGACAACATGTTTTGTGCGTGATGGGGTGTATTGAGAATTTTTAACCTCGGTTATGCCCATTTCCACCAACTGTTTTAGGGGATCTTTAGCGCTAGGGAGAGAATATTTATATTGAAGTTAATTCTCCACCTAGCGCTAGAGATCTCCTAAAACAATTAGTGGAAATGTAGATTAGTGATGAGTTTCCGCCGGAAGCATTCCATTGATCCCTAATTGCTTCGGGCGCAACTTATTTTTTTCTATTTTGGTCTGCATATTCTCCGCTTTTAAATTACGGTCTGAAAAAATTATTTAAAAAGGTTGGTCTTTGGTACAAATGATTAAAATTGTTATTCAGTTTTATTAAAATTTTGCATTGTAATTCAGAGTACTAAAGGCGCTAATTTAACACTATCCTAATTAAATGTATTAAGTTTTGAGGTGTGTCAAGCGGCACCTCAATGAGTAATTCTTCCAAAAAGAATGAACAATTCTAATTCTCGTAGAAATTTATATTTTCCTTGAATTGATAAAACAAAAAGATTTTGTCCACAAATTTTGTTCTTTATATCAGTTTTAAAAAAATAATAACAAAATATACTTATTGCATATCCTTGGACCATACAAAAAGCATGTGAAAATTTTTCTTTTTAAAAAAGATTACTTGTCTCAGATTTGTATTTTTATTAACAATTATGCAACAAAACCACTACATAAGAACATTACTAAGCTAAAGAATTTTACTAAATTAGGCGTTTTTTTTAAATTTAAATGTGTTTTAAAAATTTAACACACTATCCTTAAGACCGAAGTATATGCGGACTCTTATGATTAACTTTTGGTTTTAAAATTACGTATATTAAATTTAATACTGAAATTACATTATCATCCTGTATACTAAGATCTAACATTTAATAAAAAAATCTATAAGATGCAAAAATCCCTATTTAACTGTCAAAAACTGTTAAGGAATAGTTTAAATGATTGATTTAAATCCGGCAGCACTGGAAAAGAAAATCATCGGAACGACAAAATTCAAGAATGGGGATTTTAAATACCATGAGAAATTAATCGGGGATGTACCATTCTCTCGAGAGAAAGGTCACTTCTCCTAAATTGAAAAATAAGGGCCCAGAACTACTTCGTTTTTCTTTCTCCTTGCCCCTCATGCACCAGCCCCTCTTTTCGTTTTTGTGCTTCAAACGTGTTTTTATGGTTAAGGATGGATTTTTTTAAATTATTTGTTTAAAATGGAATTAGATATTAAAAAGAGGTTAAAAGAAGTATTATTATTTTAAAGCCAAGAAAGTTAAAAAAAACAAAATTTTAAAATTTCCTATAGTTATCTTTCTTTCCTTATCTAAGGATGCGTTCCAGTGACTAACTTTTTATAGATCAAGAGCTTCAAGCCCTGAAGCGTGACGTACAAAAATGTTCGTCACTGGAAAGCTACTCTGGTCAAAATCTAAGTGGTCGCAATTTTGAGGCATTGCCTAGTAAGGTATTCTTAAACCAACACGGGACCGCGGGAGCAAGAACGGTAGCGGGAACCGTTTGAGACGTAATTCTACTGCGGGATACGAGAACAAAAACATTAACCGCAAAATTATTTTGGTTCGCTGCATGCGATTTTTCCCGGTATCGCGTCGATTCTGTTTGTTTCTAGTCTTGATTTTTAATATTTTTCACTTGTCACAATGTCTTAAGCTAAAAATTTAACAGAGGAAATAATTCTGTTACTATCTTAAACCAATAATTACTTTTCAAAGCAATATAAAAACAAAGTAATGAATAATCATTTCAAGCATTAGAACTTATCGTTTCATTTTATTCCCTGTTAGCAAAAGTGTCTCTTCCTTATCTGATGAACTCATACATTTCTATTTTGAAGATTCACTGCTGTTAAATATTAAAAGATAAGGTAGTCTCGAAAGTGGTGTAACCTCCGATTTTGACCAAATTTGGTACATGGGGAATCTCAAAGAATTTTTATCATCAAAGTTAATAAAACTAATCTTATTTTCACTATGTTTTTCCTTCGATTTACACACAATTCTTGATTTAAAGCTAAAGTGGTCCAGAATATCTTATTTTTACCTTATAAAACCCCGTTTTTCTACGTATTTTACACCTTTTATCAAATAAATTGAGAAGGTTCCCTTTAAAACTCTGCAACCGTGCATACACTGCGCCAGCGCTTCCACCATAATTTGCAGTGATTAAAAACGATTGAAAGGAAAGCTATACCATTTAATTTTAAAAAGTGTAAAATACGTAGAAAAACGGGAGTTTAAAAGGTGAAAATCAAATATTATGTGCCACTTCAGCTTAAAATCAAGAATTGTGTGCAAAGAAAAGGGAAATCTAGTAAAAATGAGGTTAGTGCAATTTCCAACTTTGATAATGAAATCTCGGAAACGAAACGTTTCCGACTAAAATTCTTTTAGATTCGTCGTCAGCGCAATCAACCCCCGTATACCAAATTTGGTCAAAATATATCTGAGTTGACACCACTTTCGAGACAATTACCAAATATAAAATGCCCTTGTTCTGTTGTTCTCCCGTTTTATTTCCCCCGCTAGTGTAATTGGCCCAATTTCTCAAATTAAAATGAGACAAATTACTTTGTTTTCTATCACTATATTTATCAACATTGTGACTGCAGTTTCGAAGCTTTGCTACATTTTCAAACTGATTCAGTTTGAAAATGTAGCAAAGCTTCGAAACTGCAGTCACAATGTTGATAAATATAGTGATAGAAAACAAAGTAATTTGTCTCATTTTAATTTAAAATGGACTATCACAAAGTAACGGACAACTCAATCCAATTTCTCAAGCTCCCGCCTTCTGTTTCGCGTTCCCGTTGCCGTTTACGCTCACGCGGTTCCACGTTAGTTTGAGAGTACCTTTAAAAGATCCCGATAAGACATCGATAAAATTCACAGCTCTCGCAGAGGGGTGTAATAAAATTTCATAGAATATTCTGCCTTGATAAAATCATAATACATCCTGCATTCGACACTGTAGGCGTTGCCAAGATTTAAATCGTCATAACCAGAACTAACCTTTTGTATTTTGTGGTCATAACCTATAATGGCATAGATAAACAAATAAAATTAAATATATTTTTGTGCCAACGTAGCAGAGCAGCAACACAAAAACAAGCAAATAATATTAATCATAATTAACATAAATGGAAAACGAAGAACAAATTATACAGGATATAGAAAATGACGGTAACTAGTATACCCATATTTTGAATAATCGTAGTTAGTCCTAGCTCCACTTTGTACCAACTTAAGCTCAAAACCCTTTAAATAGAGTTTTTATTTTAATCGTAACTTCTTAAAATGCAGTTTTAATTTTGGTAATTTTCTAGAAACCTGCGGCAACTCCGATTTTGACGAATTTTGGTATACGGGGCTTTTTTGGTGCGCTGATCATGAATCTGAAAGAATTTTTGGCGGAAACGTTTCCTTCTCAAGGTATCCATCATCAAAGTTGAAAATAAAACTAATCCAATTTTTACTATATTCCTCCTTTTTGCACACAATTCTTGATTTAAAGGTAAAGTGGCACACAATATTTGTTTTTCACGTTTTAAAACCCCGTTTTCCTACGTATTTTACATTATTTTTGCATTAATTTGCATAGCGCTACTTTAAATCATTTCAATCTCAGTGTGCCATGAAGCCCTATGTGTATGTATGGTTGCGGCATTATCAAAGTAAAGCTATGCAATTTAATGCGACAATAATGTAAAAACGTAGAAAAACGTGGTTTTAAAAGGTGAAAATCAAATATTGTGTGACACTTTGGCTTTAAATCAAGAATTGTGTGCAAAAAGAAGGGGAAATATAGTAAAAATAGGATTAGTTTAAATTTCAAGTCTGATGGTGAATATCTCGAGAACAAAACGTTTCCGCTAAAAAATCTTTTAGATTCGTGATTAGCGACCCGAAAAACTCCCGTATACCAAATTTCATCAAAATCGGAGTTGCCGCAGGTTTCTAGAAAATTACTATTCTGATAACAAGTAATAAATCCAGTTTTGATTGTGGCCCTATTGATTTTTTTCTCTTCTTTTGTTATTTGCTAAAAAATGTTGGTTTATGGACTTTACAACTGTTTAACTCTAGGGTAAAGATATAAAGGCTCTTAAAAACCTTGCCACATAGAAAGAATATAAGTTAGCAATATTTTTGAATAAAGATAAGGCTGCTTAAGAATCATTTTTAGCAGAAATATGTTTTATATGTAAAATATTATAAAGAATAACAATGTTTACAAAATGTTAGAAACAGAATGGCTCAAGAAAGCTATTTTATTTTTCATTTGTGCAAGATAGTGCAGGGCGCCCTCTGAACTTTACAATAAAATTGATAGCAGATTCTTGTTTTTAATCTTTCAAAACCCCTGTAACTAAATATTGTGACAATAGACCTGTTATTAAAAAAATGATTAATAAAAACTTAAGCTAAAATACAATTTTAAAACCCTTTATTTCCTAAATCATCCACTTTTGGTAGCATTTTTTCCGCGCCTTTTAGAGGTATAGGAGTATATTTTTGAAAAGCTTGTAAAAAGACAAATTACTTTTTGAAAAATATAGAGGATATTTCATTAAAAAAATCCAAAATTGGTCAGTATTTTAAAAAATTGAGACTATGTCACTGTATTGTAGTAAAAATATTTATAAGAAGCCGTTTTTACCTTTTAAATGGGTTATCGGTCAACTGAGATACAAAGGGTACCTAAAAATGCAATATTTTCAATATTGCTCTGTAGCTTTAAAACTAAGAGGGCTATGATGTCCTTGTTTACAGCATTTTTCTAATGGTGCTGCCTCGGGTGCTGCTCAGATTTAGTACACCCGACTTTTAAACTCAGTAATTACACTCACAAATTAAATTTCTTATTAAAACATTTTTTATAATTTTCTCTTATTTAAAATTGCATTTTTTCAATTTATTTCTTTGGCAAAAGGTTACAAACCAGTCCTTGCCTAGTTAAACATTCTTAAATACAGTTATTTTTAGTTCATTCTCTTGCACAAACACTATTACGGTGGTTAAGATTTCCTTGGGAGACAGTGTGAAACCCTATTTGGCTAAAATTTTTAACTTTGTGCAAGATCTGGCTTAATTTCTTGGGAGAGGGCAGTTTTTCAACCTAAAGATTTTTGCCTCTAAATTTTCCTTTGTGTATTTTTTTGTCTTTGGAGTATAGATGTTCCCAATTTTCTGTAAAATAATTACTTATATTTTGTGACCCAACTAACGTGGTACTATTTTTACCCTAAACCACTTGTTACTCCAAACTGTTTCAATTTTACCCCTTAGAGTGTCTTATATTTAACCTCTACTTATTTTGTCTCACTGCTATATTAATTTACTTTATAGTTGCTCACCGCCACAAATCAGCAATACACACATGAGCCTACTAACATGTACAAACTATGTATAGTTTATTTGTTTTAGAAACACAATACACAATAGGTGAAACACAATTTGCTACCCACATTTTCAGAATTTTCAGAGACTATTTTGACGACAAAGTGGGTGGCTAATTTTATAAAGAGTTGAGGGCCTTTTTTAAACAAACTTACTAATGTTTATGAAACATTAGGTGTGTTTCTTTGCTATAAAATAGTAAATACATCTGAAACTCATTCACAGCTGTCAGGAGACACTGTCTCTTTTTACCCCAAATTTTTGAGTCTCATTTTTTCCCACCTTAACCCTAGGTAACATAGGTTTATTTCATTTTTTTTTCTTAAAATCACCCAATTCATACTCGATTCATACTCTAAAATATTAACATCTTGTTCTGAAACACCCTGTATAGCTTAGACGTGGGCTTACCGAAAGTGATTATTTTAAAACTCGTATTACAGTTACCAAAATCAACTTTTACCAAGTATACCTACCTTTTATACAGACTGTCCAGGGATGGAGTTAACAAGAGGACAAAAATTTAATTTTTCGTAAAAATGTCATTCTTCATAAAAAATTTTGCTTGTAGAAAAAAATAGGATTCACGAAAAGAAAATGTTGATTTTGTATACAGGGTTTGCAAAAACTTAAAAACATTATTTTTCTCCAAGAGTAAACTACCTCTATTTTTCATTTTTAAGCAAAATATCATTTAGAAAATTTATTAAGAGTAGCATTTTAAATGCCTTTATTAATGTTACAGAGGTATCAAAAAGTATCATAAAGCTCATTTTGGGGTTACCATCCGTGGAAAGTCTGTATCTAAATATGTTAAAAAAAAATTGTATCTGAAAATTACATACAGTGGCTCAAAAAGATATTTGGTTTTTAATTTATACAAGGTAAGATTTGATAAAGAATAGGTATTCTAAATCTGTGATGCATCATGGCTAATGTGTCAAACGGTGGCCCCACCACTCGCTAGCCATGCGAATGCATGCGAACTCCTCCAATAATAAAAATTATTTTTAACCAATAGATGAGTGTTTTTTTCACCCTCCTACAAGAAATTAGATTTTATTGATTAAAGCTTTGTTAACAAGATTTTTTCTTAACAACAATAAAGCGTATTTTGACTTTGACTTTGACTTTAAATATAAATAAAGATAATCAAGTAAAAACCTCGACCTAATTGTTTCTTATTGTGTCCTTAATTTCTCCGGTTAAACAGCTTTTCCCCAGGCGCAGTTTCTGTATTATATAAAAGTATAATAATATGGCATATGGTACCGTGGGGTCATCGTTTTTTACATGCGTACCGATCACTTACGGTGTTACTAAGTTCAAATCGCCGTGAATGCAATTTTTTTCATTAATTATTTTTAATTTTTACAGATAATGTAATTTTATCAACACTCTTATTTATTTTGTTTAATTATTACTTAAAAGAATATAGTGAAAATATAACAGTTCAAAAAAAATCTTGTAGATTCATTATCAGAGCATTAAAGACCCCCAGTATACCAAATTTCGTCAAAAATCGGAGTTGCCGTAACTTTCTAAAATATCACCTAAGAAGCAATGGAGAATTATTGCACAACGAAATAAGGTCAGGCACTAATAATACTGGCCTTATTTTGACATCTGAGCTTGCGCTGATACATGCTGTGATAATGACTCCCTTAATAAGGATAGTGACTGGCTTTATTTATGCCGGTCGTGCCTTATTTTGGTCTTATTTTAACTTAGGAACTGTTTGGGTTACCGAACGGCTATCGACCACAAAATCAAAAAGTTTTAGAAGTAAAAATACTTATAAACCTTGCTTTTTAAATGTATTTCTGTAATTGTGTAAAACACAACCGTAAATACAAAGCAATAAAGAAAAACTACTAACTTTTTCCTCTTTTTTTTCAGGTTAATGAAACTGTAAACATGATTGCAATAACTCTAAATTATGGGTACAGGCACTATTAAAATAGGGCCGGTATAAATAATACCTGAGTCTAATAAGGCAACTTGCAATAACTTTCTAATTACTTGAAGGATTTTAATTATTTATTACTATTTATTATTGCAGAAGGGTAAAAATATACTTTTTAACGCTCATTCATGGGTCTAGTACACATTGGTTATCCACGAATTTAACATTTTTGTAAATTCCAAATAAAAGTTTTTGGTATATTCAACAATAAAAAAATCGTTAGATAAACCGCCTTTTTCATAAAAAAAACAAAACTACGGATTTTGTTAAAATCAAGAAACAGACTTTTTTCCCATTTTATAAAGTGTGTATTAGTCTCAGGTTTAATCGAGGAATTAAAAGATTTAACTAACCAGAACCAACCATTACCCACACCTATATTTCATCTTGGGTAGAAAATATTCAAGTAATATCAAGTAACTAAAGGATTTTTTTGTTAGATCTAAAATACACTTGCCATACTCAACAAGAACAGTTATGTTTTCATTTTGTTGTTATTAATTATTTAGAATCTTACAATGTTATTATTTTCAACACAAAATTATGTTATTATAGCATTACTTACACAATGTGTTTATAGCCAATTAAATGAATAACATTGGTGACCAAAGTATATGTATACCTTCCATTAGCCTATTAATATGAAAATAAAGGCTAAAGTGGAATAAGTTGATCCCCAAAAATTGCTAAAAATAAGTTTTTATAGGATAAAACTCGTTCATCCTCAGTTTATTATATTAAGAATTGACTATTTAACAATATTCTTTGTTAAAAAAAATGATAATCATATAATCATGTGGATACTTAATTTGTACCACAACCCTCATATATTGTTAAAAAATAATTGTTATTACTGGAGGAGTTCGCATAAAAATACTTTATTTGCCGGTAGTGTGTCTGACGCACACGTGGTGGGGCGACCGCTTGACACATTACCCAAGATGCATCACAGGATTAGAATATCTGTTCTTTATAATATCTTAATACAAAGTAACGCAGGTGACGCCCTCTAGAGATAACAATAACATTGATGGCAAATTCATATTTTTTAACTCTTAAAACCCCTCTTGCCAAATATTGTGATAACAGACCCATTATAACCAAAATTATTTATGAAATACTGTATCTCCCTGATCATCCATTTTTGGACTATGGTAAGTTGAGTTAGATCGTCATATTTTAACCTCAGAAATTTGTGTTATCATTTTTTCCGCACCTTTTAGAGACATCCTGTATAACACTGTGGGTTTGTTTTAATAAATAACGGTAAGATTCCTAATTTTCATATTTCAAATCCAAAATTTTGAGGCCATGCAAACAAATTAGTTAACAGTTTTTGGTTGGCTTAATTACTGTACAGGATTTCCCACCGGGAACTGCTGCGATCGATTTCTCGAAAAGTAATCTAAAAAAAATAATATATAGGGTGTTCTAGTTAAAATAAGGAAGTTGACATTAACTTCCGGTAAAACCGAAAGTGCTAAAACTGTCAAAATATTTTAGTCGTATGTCCCCCACTGACTTTATTATGTTGCCCAATTTTTAAAATTTCCCAAAGCCTACTTTTCGAGAAATCGATCGCAGCAGTTTCCGATGGGACACCCTGTAGTAGTTCCTACATTACGATTTTCAAAATTGGATTTTGCTATTAAACTTACAATTTTTTTCTTTTGTTATATAGGTAAATCTAGGTATGTTTGCACTTTCTTGAGTAAAATTATTTTTGATAAATAGCTGTTATTAAATATTTTTTGATTTATTGTTAGTAATAATATATTCTGTTTATTCTTAACCAAGAAAAACATAAAACTTAAAATATGTTTTGCATTGGGTCAAGACATTATAAACCAAAGTTTTAACAAAAACAAATATGTTGCATTGGTTAAAAATGTTAGAATAGGTGAGTTTTGAATGAAAAATGAGCAGAATATATCCTGCTCTCAGTAAATCAATAGAACTATTTATTAAGTGCTATTTACCAGACAATATTTTTACATTGCATATTCCTGGATCTTACAAGAAAAATTTAGAGGTTTTTAGTGTCTTATTTAGGGATGGTAACGATATATCGATTATTTCCAAATATCGATATATTGGAAATTAAATATCGATAATCTTCAACCATATTTAACTTCTCGATATATCGATACATCGACATCGAATATTTTCGACATTTAAATTAAAAATATATTTTTTTTCACTTAAATTTTTAAAACTGTCAAAAATGTTGTACAGTTAAATAAAAAAAAAACTAAAATATCAAGGTAATTTTTACTATGATGCCGTATTTATTTATCCACTACTTGTTAAGAAAAAAATAAAAATAAATATTAAATATTAGATAATTTATCAAATTTTTTTCTCTCTCAAATATCGATATTTTGCTTTTCAATAAATCGAATATTTGATATTAGCCAAAACGATATGTTGCTCTTCAATAAATCGAATACTCGATATTACCCAAAACGATATTTATCGATATCGATATTCTTTTTAAAATTTGACATCCCTAGTATTATTAGTAATGATGTAACGATTACTTAATTAAAAAATATTTATTTCAAGTCTGACAAATTTTACTAAAATAATATTATTGAAACCTTACAGTTTTTTAAAAAATTAACACCCCTATCTTAAGAATGAGAAAATTGCGGACCAATGTTTATATTAACCTTAATTCATATAATCATCTCATGAATAAGTCCTTAATTTTTTTACAGCAATTGGGAAACACCCTGTATAGCAAAAACCTTAACACTGTTGAGGTCCATAATTCATTCTTTTTACCTTTATTACCTTTTTTACTGAAAACATTATAATATAGAGCTTGGGAGAAACTGAGGATAAATATAGTTTTTGTAAAAAGTTTTTATTGTAATTATTTTCTAAATGCTCTATTTTTCTTGCCAGAGGATTATTGAATCGTCGGATTTTGTAACTAGGGTTATTTTACCGCATTTAACGATTAGCTAGGTAAAAGATTTAAAGGGCGAGACCTTGCGTTCTTTCAAACATGTTTTACAAGAGGGTCCAAAATGGCATCTTCTATAAAGTACCTTAAGACCATGCAGAGAAAAGCTTCTTAGTTTTTAAGTGAAAACAATGACTTGAATGAGACAAATTTTAAGAATTCAAATTTTCTTAAAAATAAATGGAAATTATATATATTTTTAAAATTAAAAAAAAAAACAAATGGACTTAAATATGCCTGTAAAGTTTTTTATTTTTAATATTTCGAAAAAATTATTCTTTATAAAAATTGTTGCTTTATTTGAAATGCTAAATGCTATAGATAATTCAAATTAAGCTTGCAACATTGCTAAAAAGCCTTCATCTTCATAATTTTGAACTAGTATAAGAGTCGCATCACAATTGATTGTCAAGTTTTTCTTGTTGTTGTGGCAATTAATATCGTGTATTTTAAATAATTTTTATAATTTATTGGATAAACGTAACAAAAAATACAAGGAGTAGTCTACAATTTGTGCTTAGTGTTTTGGTGGTTGTCATCATAGATTCCGTAACAATATCACCATGAAGCAAAAGGTGCAAAGTCGAATTTGTTATGGCTGCAGTTTAAGTGTAAATATTTAAGAATTTACGTTTTGTCACTTTATATAACATTACGCGGAACTTTAGCCGGTAACTACTCTTTGTATTATTTAGGTTTTTAGACTATGATGCCTAATATATTGTGTGAAATTTAATGTTTCCTTTTTTCAAAAGTGCTTGCTTCTAGCCGAGACACAAACCCAAAATCGTATATTTCTGTAAATATGGAAAATATTTTTGACACTTTTTTTTTATCTAGATATCCATTTTTATTAGCTGATTGAACGAATTGCAACCCTGCTGCTTCCTAATTTGAATTCCCTATAATATAAAAAAAATTACCGTAGGATATACAGGGTGTTTCAAAATCGCAAAAATATGACTTTATATAAACTAATAATATTTTTAGAGTTTTATGGGCAATTTCTAAAACAAAACTCAAAAGCTTTACTGACGGACTCATTAGCTTTTACAGAACAAGTGAAGAAATTAGGAGAAGGCATAGAAATTTTAAATAAAGAACTACAAAGGCAGGTGTTGGAGAATCATGATGACTTACTACGACAAGCCAGCCACGCCAGTAAACTTGAAAATGTCTTAAATACTATGAACATTCACATACAAAATTTATTTGCTAATGCTGAACGATTAAGGTCCCAGGTAAGTAGTAAAATCGTACAACAAACAGTTTTTCTTAGAATTATTTAAAAAATAGTTTAGGTAAGATTTTCCACATTGTCGTTTTTGCATCCATACTAATTTTATTAAATTATTAACTAAAAACTTCTGTATTTTATTACATTTTTTGTTTAGTTGCTATAAAAATTAAATTTTTAATAAAAAGTTTCGAGGAAACATGAAATTTATTATGCATAAATTAAGTCTAAACAGAGTTTTTACTGTAACTTGTACGTGGTTAATATATAACTCCGCTTCATCACTTGCTACTCAATACTGTTATTAACAAGTTTTTGAAAATTTATAAAAAAGCAACAAGTTATTACCATTTTATTGTCAACAAGTTATAGAAATATGTATCAGCAACAAGTTTTTGTAACATGTTGCTAAGTGAGGACACGGCTTAAGAATAGAAACATTTTTTTAAATTTCCAATTTTTTATCCAATTTCGAAAGCCGACATATCTATGAACTAGTTTCTAATACCGACTTTAGGCCGAATCGGACCAAAAAGTCAAAATAAGCTGCCATCCTGATTTATGTTAAACAATTTCTACAAAGTTTAATATTAAGAATAAAATATGTATTTAAAAATAAAAAATAAGTTTATGTAATGGTAAATGAATAATATTTCAATGTCTATTTATTATGGCTACAATTAAAGAGTTGTGGGATATGTAAGTCAAATACAGGTTGTCTCTAAAAGTTCGGTAAAACCACAACTTCCTGATGCTAAAATATGACAATCTAACCCAGTTTACCTTAGTCCAAAAGTGAATGAATTTGGAGAGAGAGGGTATTATATTATGTGTATTCTAGATTCTGGTTTTAGTTTTTTTTAAGAATTTTGGTAATTATAGATGTATTGTCACAATATTCGGCTAAAGTGGGTTTTCCGGAGTAAGAAATTAGAATCTTCTAATAATTTTATTGTAAATTATAGAAAGCACTGTCTGCGGTATTTTGCACATATTAAAAACGAAAGAACTTTTTCGACCCACTCTGTATGTAACTTTTAAATACAATTTTTTTCTTCAACATACTTAAAAAAAAATTACTTATTGTATGGCCAGGTTAAAACTATACAGAATGTTGATTTTTTAAGAGTATAAAGTCTAAGGTGATTTTAAGAAAAAAAGTTCGAATAAACCTATTAGACCGGGATCTGGAGGTAGTTAAGTATGTAAAATGTTAGGACCGCATATTGTAGATCGTTTTGAACTCACAAAAGCTTGCAGATTATAAATCCAGATGTTGCCAGAAGCCCAAATGCTTTGAAACGATTTTAATAGTTGTTTTTTAACAATTATCAAATATTTTTAATAATTAAATTGAAAAAATAAACAAAAAATAAAAAATAATAACAATAAATGTTAATAAAAAATTATTTATTAAAAAAAGTTTTAACATATTTATTTAGAAGAAAAATGTAAAAATTAATCTTTTTTATTTTGGCAATCATTATTAATACATTTTCAAAGCGAAATACAATTTATTAACAAACTTTGACAAAAACAAGCCTTGTTTTGACAATTTGAAGAACATTTACAGGGCTGAATTAACAATTCTGGCAACGGTTGCTTCGTAAGTTGTCGTGGGAACAAATTGTTATCCCTTCTTTTATAGCCTAATAAGGTAAAATCAATAGGCTGTAGTTTAGTTTTTTTTGCATTAATTCATATGGATGTTTGCACTGAAGCTTTTAGTATATGTAGTGTAAAGCGTGTGTTGTGCAAATTATTCTTAATAAATTTATGCCGAAGACCAGATTTTGTGAAATTAATTTGTGTTGGAGTTCATCAGCGGTTGATTTCGCAAAAGGATAGGTGCGAATGGTTTCTAATTCAGTTAACTGTTTGACACTTAGGTATGGATATTCCAAATGTCGCAAAGCTTCTTAAACAAAACCCAAGGATACAGCCTTTAAAGAGTTTTTTTTTAACCTAGTCTGGTGGTAGAATCACAACCACTGAGAGCGTATAATGCTCGCAAAACACGACAAACGTTTTTGCCCAGGGATTGAGCACCCAAATGACATCCTGAAATGTATTTCTTCTTGTATGAACCGTCAAACCACAAGCCTAAGCAGCCAAGACGTGTTAGCATATCCCAAAAATAAATTGCCAGCTTGGCTTTATATAGCATGAAAAATGTGGCCAAACATTCTTCAATCGATTTCTGAATGGTTCGATTTTAATTCTGGTACCTAAAGAAATAAAGAGCCTTCAAATTTAAAATATTGTGTAGGATCACTAAATCCATTACAAATATGTAAATTACAATCATCATGGATTTGTATAGATCTAGGAGCAGCAGTGCAGAGAAATTGAAAAAGCTGTAACTTATTTTTAGGGCTTAAAAAGAAATTGATACAATTACCCGAGTAATTTTAGAATATAATCATTTAAAATTATGAAGTTTTAGATTTTTAATTTTTACTTCTTACAATTGACCCCAAATATTTTATCGACATATCATCATATCTGTCAAGTACTACGTCTACTCGTTTATTATTATCTGCAAGAATATATCGTGGATTTTTTTAATTGGATTCGTTGAAAAAGTGCCATACTGTCAACAATAAAACTTTGGATTTTTCTAATTAAAAATCCTCATTTCGTGTGTTTGCGCCGCACTTGAAATTATTTTTAATTTTTAGAGCGAGTTCTGATTTTGGATTCTTCTTATAAAATCCTTCCGAGTCAAAAAAATATTGGTAGTAATCTAAAATTTCGCGAGATGCTAAAGTTTTTATGTCAAATCCACGTTGATTAGCCAACAATAATGCTTCGGGACTTTCATCTGTAGCATCTTGTAACTTTTTATTAGAAGTAGTTTTACTTTCTTTTTAGAGGTAGCTAAAATTTTTTTAAATTTACATTTTTATAGTCCCTGGATCAGTAATAATGGACTTCATGATGAGAACACTTTTAAAACCTTTTAAGGGGAGTTCTTTTGACGAGTCTACTACCCAACTGTCAGTTTCAAATGTTTCAGGAGTCGGACTAGGCGAAAGCGTTACTTTTTTGTTAAAAAACAACTAATAAAATCGTTTCAAAGCATTTGTTCAGTCCATTTACTTGAATATTCAAAGGAGTGGATTAAACAAAAAATGGACCAATTGGGCTCCTGGCAACATCCGGATTTAAAATCTACAAGCTTTTTGGGTTTAAAACGATCTACAATATGCGGTTCTCACATTTTGCATACTCAACTTCCTTCAGCGCCTACATTACATGTCTTAAATGGCACAACTAAAACCAGAATACATTTTTAACACCCTGTATATCAAAAATCATCCAATTTTGGACTATGGTAAGTTGGGCTAGAAATATTTTAGCCTCAGGAATTTGCGGTAGCATTTTCTTCCATACCTTTTAGAGATACCCCTTATATTTAATTAAATAATATAAAAGAGAAGATTATAATTTGGCTCAAAAGTGCTTACAGCCGATAAGTTTACATATTTTGTTAGGGTACAGAAATGTTTAATTTTTTTGTGATACTAAAGGTTGACTTTTTATATCAGCAAAATTGGTGTATTCGTATATTGAGTTTTTGAAAGCTCATTTTTAACCCAGTGAGCAAAGCGGTTTTATTTATTTTATTTTTAAAATCCCTTGCTGTTAAGATATTTGCCATGGTAGCTTTGATTTATTATTTTTTTTAGATTACCATTCCGTGTGAACAGTTAGAAACGCATACAAGAGTATTAGGTCGATTACATAGAGCTAGTCATATCCTAAGGCAAGTTAGTAGAGTACAACAGTTGGGTAAAAGATTATCCAACACTAATGATCCGGTACAAAAAGCCACATTATTGCAGGAATTAGGTAAAAGACAAACTTTAAAAAATATGTAAGAACATTTTCAACCAGTAACTAAGAGTACTAAAGATATATTAGGGCCGTATCTATAGTGCTTCCTTAAGGCGTCCTTGCACCTTGAGGTACCCTTAAGGGTGCCTTAAGGTGTAAGGACGCCTTAAGGAAGCACTATGAATACGGCAATTAAAGGCTTATGGCCGGCCTCGCATATACTACTTTTTAAGGTCTGGCCAAACATAACAGTACCAAGGCCGCACCGAGCTTGGATTCATGATAATAGAGGAAAGTGGAGCAAATTAAAAGAAAAAAAAAGCTGTTTTTTCAAGCTGAATATATTCTTTTATGTATGAATTTCTTTTGTTTAAATAAAACACATTTTCCTACTTATCTCTGTTTCTTTCAATCCAAACTTTGAGTCTAGTAGGGGTAAAGGTCTGGCCACATATAACCGCACCGATGCCGCACAAGACCCGCACCGTAGCACGACCGTGTCTTGTTGCGTTTTATTTAAATTTTTAATTCTGACGGTGTCTGAAACATGCCCAGCAAATGAAATTATAGGTGGATTGGATAACGCCGATGTTCCCCGAACCCAGTTCATAAATGAAAAGTTAGAAGTGTTAGTTGTTGTAAACAAATAATACAAGAAATAGGGATGTTTAAAAAAATGTAAAAATAATTTTATTTTTACATCTTGTAGATAATATGTGAGTAAAATTATGAATACATTGTAATTTTCTTTTAATATATTTTTTAAATCAATATTCCGAGAAATCAAATAATCTGTAATCATCACAAGTTCGATGCAAACTGACTAAAAATGCGTCGCAGCCGACTCGTCGTGATGTACAACATTGGGTTGGTGATGTGTGTTCACTTGTTAAAATGCGGTGCTGGGTATGTGGTCGGGCCCGGTGCGGTGATATTAAACATACGGCATCTGATTACAATGGTACATTTCAAAACCAAGGCACGGCCGTGCTACGGTGCAGGCGCCGGTGTGGTTATGTGTGGACAAACCTTAAACTGTGTTACTTTATTTGTGAAGGTTTATTTTAGGATCAGGTGTAATTTAAAGCGTGGTATAAGAGACTATAACTGCAATTTTATTAAATACAAAACTTTTTGCACCGCATTCCCCTACATTCTCCAGGGACACGCACGGCTGCGGTCTCGTTGCGGTTATGTGTGGCCAGACCTGAATGAAAATAAAAATATTAAAAGCATTTGTGTCAAGTTGAGTCTATTGTTTTATGTATGTATATCTCCATGTTTAAATAAAACGGATGTTCCTACTTATCTTTGTTCTTTTTAATCCAAACTTTAAGTGTAATGTGTTTCTCACAGGTTTGAAAAAATAAATTTTGTGTATCAATACCTAACATATTTATGCATTGGTTGACCTGTTCCCTTGTTTTCTACGGAAATGACTCCCAGTTTCAAATTTTAAATGACACCACCAGTATGTTTTTTTAAGAAACCTGAACAAGTGTATCATAAGTACAGTGTTTGTCTAAAGTCAGGACCCCCTACTACTTCCTTGGAATATTCTTCTCATATCTAGGGCATAACGTCCCCCACAACCCTAAGCATTCTTGATTCCATTCAAAGAAGATCTATTCGTCTCATTAATGATCCTTCACTTACAGAAAAGCTTCCCCCTCTTTCCCATCGTCAGGCTGTGGGAGATTTATCGCTTTTTTATAGATACTTCCATGGCTTCTGCTCTGAAGAATTGTCCAGTATAATTCCGTCACTCACGGTTCCCAACGGAGAAACTCATGGTGCCGCGCGTATGCATCCCTATACGGTCCAACTGGACCGACCCCGAACTTCCCACTTTGTTCGTTTTTTATCCCTAGAGTCTCTAGAATGTGGAACCTACTGCCCGCGGAGGTTTTTCCTTTCTCCCCAAATCTTCAAGTATTTAAGTCCCATGTCAACAAAATACCTCTTACATTGCTTAAGAAACCCACGGTACATTAGTATTTAAGCTTTTAGCCTTCGTGGATTGTCCAAAGATAAAGAAAAAGACTAACTTTTATTTTTTTAGTATTTTTTGATGAAAATTTGAGGACTTAAGTAAGACAACATAAACCAAATTTTAGACAAGAATTGACAGATATAAATGTCAAACTGAAAGTTGGGCGCCATTTTGGAAACACAAATTAAATGAAAGGGGAGTCTTGTGGCACATCACTTTAAAGCTCCTAACGAGTACTTTACAAACCTAAACTATAAAGTCAATATCTTTACCTACTACAAAATGGCGGTACTTTAAAAATTACCTAAATACCTGATTAGGATGTAGGGGCGTAGCTACTGTATCAGTCGTATCAATGATGCGGGGCCCCCAAATGTGTGTAAGCAAAAATTAGGAATTAAGGAACAAAATGTTTTTGGAAAGTGGGAACCTTTTTATTTTATTTTATTTGGTCTTCAAATTTTTTTGGGGGCCCCTAACTCATTGTGATATGGGGCACCTCCAAGGCACGCTACGCCAATGTTAGGATGGCCATATTTCCGAAACTAATAATGTTAGATATACTAAATCTGGTATTTCTATCTTAAAGCTCTTTTAAAGATCTATTTAATGGTGATATAGGTGATAATATACAGGGTGAGATAAAAAGTATATATTTTTAATGACGCATCCTGTATATTATATCACTATTAAAAAGATATGTAAAAGACCTTTAAGCAAATACCACATTATCTATATCTATCTTCATTAGTTTTAAAACTGTGGCCATCTTAATCAGGTATTTAGGTAATTTTCAAAGTACCGCCATTTTTTAGAGGGTAAAGGTACTGATTTTATATTGTGCGGTTATAAAGTACTCATCAGGAGCTTTAAAATGATGTATCACACGACCCCCTTTCCATTTAATTTTTGTTTTAAAAATTTCGCCCATAGTTAGGGTCCTGACTTTAGACAAGCACTGTATTAACTATAAACTAGCTTTTATATTATTAAAATATCTACTAGACTACTAAGTCTTTAAACATACGAGCTCAAGATTCAGGCCATATTTTGGGTAGTTATTTTATTTTTTTATGTCATAAACACTAATCTTCGAAACAACCTAAAGATTTACATTTCTTTTTAATATTAGAACAACTAGCAGTTGATCCTGAGCTATCAGATATAGACGCAATTACCACAGAGCTAAGAAATATTCGAATACAACAACAAAAAGTTATTAAACTAGCTACTGGATCTTTAAATCAAGGGATTATTAATGAAAATCTTATTCAGACGTCAACAGCTTTACAGGTAAAAAATAGGCTAATTTTATGAAAAAATGTTCATATAAACATAGGACCAGAAATGCGTTGTATCCATGATACAGGGTTAAGATTTTAAAAAAAATCTGATTTTTAATAAGATCTTAAATATCGCCCTACCGGTTTTAATAAAATTTGGCAGTACTATTTATTTGCATTAAGAGGCTAATTTAGCTCTAACTTGATTAAATTTATTTAGTCTAGTAGCGTCTTCAGCGGCACTTAAATGAATAATTCTTACAAAAAATGTGACTGTCGTTATTTTTCTATTCTATTTATAGTGAGCAAAGTTTTTGGTCTTTTGATTTTTTTTCGTATGTTACTTAGTTTTCGAGATTAAAAATATATTCCACTTAATTGCATATTCCTAAACCATCCAAAAAGCATGAAAATTTAAAAACCTCTTAATTTTCTTAAAACTCGTTTGTGTAGATGTTATTGTTGTTTAGTTTAGTATTTGTTAAAGGAGGTATTTGGTTACATATGCACAAATTATTACATTCTGCCTTATGCTGTAAATACAGTGACTTGTTTCAATCTTGAAATTATAAATTTAAAATTACATTTGACAGATAATTCAATATTTGCTATGCGGTAACAAAATCAAATCTTGAAAACATTTTAATTTCAGCCTTGTCTAGAATTTGTGACTGCATAGAAATATTCAATTATCTGTCAAATGCCATTTTATATTTATAATTTCAAGCTTAAAATAAGTCATTGTATTTACAGCAAAAGGCTAATTATATGGAAAAATATATCTTTTTATACAAAACTTTTAGTTTCATTGATAATTAAATGTGGCTATGTTAAAGAACAATTCACTAGGTAGCATTAGCGTAACTTGCCATCCAACCTGTGGGGTCTAAATGAATGGTAATAATAGCAAGGCGCATTGTCTGTAACAAATTTTATTTTGAATAAAAGAAAAAGAGGTCTTCACCTAAAAACCAAAAAGCTTACTTACCTAACCTAAAGAATATCCCGCTAAAACGTTATGCAAATGCATAACTCATGCATATATCAGCAATATGAGCATATGCAAATATACATGCATATGTCATACATTTTTGCTGGGAGGTGGGAGGGGGGTGGCCGCCGCTAACCTATATGTATGTATATGCCTACATGCTACATTTTTCCTGGGAGGCCTAACCTGGCCTCCCCAGACCTCCCAGACCTCCCTGTAGTTACGTTCAATGCTAGATAGTATTAAAATGTATACCTAAATATGTTCTTTTTTTAGATATTTATTAATTTAGGTATCATAAAAACAACTATTGAAAATGTTATTAAACAAAATGTAGATGAATGCCAAGAAATTTTAAAAATAGCTTTAGAAGTAAACTTAAACACTGGTTTTAATAAGTCTAAAGGAGGACCTGGTCGCATACAACTGACTTCATCACAAGGTTTTAGAAACAAAATATGGACCGAGCTGGAAAAAAGTTTTTCAGAGGATATATATCAAATTTGCAAACAGGTTAGTTTAATAAAATATTTGTTGTTCACCACGTTTAACATTTTACAGCAACATACATAAAGATCGTCTGAATTTTGAACGTTTGTTAATTTAATACAATTTCATTTGCAATATACTTTTACTAACCAATTGATAGTAATATTAAAAATTGTTGAACGAATAATTCTTATTATATTTAACTTTAAGGTAAAATTATTGCAACAGACATTAAATGAACTACACATACAAAATATTGATAAGAATCTAGCTCACCAGTTTTGGGTTAAACTAGGAAAAGTTATTCAAGAAGAAATTACAAAATCGTCTTCGGCAGTTCAACAGATGCTGGAAGAAGATTTCCCAAAGTTACTAAAACATTATTATGAAATGACAAAAAAGTTAAATTATGATCAGTTCAAATTTGAGTAAGTTTTGATTCAATCTAGTGAGAAAAATAAAAATATATATAAACATACATATCTGTTCTAGTCGCTCAATATTAAGAAAGCTGGAAAACTCCTATTTATCGAGTTCTCTTACAAAAATATTAGATCCTGTTCAATCTATGTTTAATGCCGAGAAAAATGTACCAAGTCACGATGATATTGATTCCCTTATTAGAATTATAACAAGGTAAATATAGGTTAAATTTAATTGTTTTTTTTTAATAGATAAATAATGCATTTGATTTGTTCATTATGTAACACTTTTAACAAATTAAATTGTATTATATTGTAAACCTTATATTTATTATACAGAGTGCCCAGTAACTTAACCGATAAACTTTAAGGGGTGTTCTAAACGTCTTAGTTTTTAAGTACAAGGTGTTAAAAATAAAAAAAAATATATTTTTTTTTATGATAACTTTTATATCAAATCAGATATTTTTTAAAAATTTGGAAGACGTCTTTTATGCATCAGAAGACTTTTTTGGCATACAAGAAAAAAAATCACCAGTGACGTCCATGAGGGGTTTAAGTTCACTACAGCATTTTTCTAAAATAAAAATACTTTTTTAAATTTCCGTTTAGTTTAAAACAAATTTAATCTCTTGACGGTTTTGCCGTAAATAAATACAAGCCCTTTTTCGGCATGGTCATTTCGTAACGCTAATATCAAATTTTATGTTAAAAAATCATATTTTTATATTTATTATTTCATTAGATAGGGATTTGACCATGCCAGAAAATGGTTTATATTTCTTATATCCTATAAAAGAAAAGTCAAGATCAAGTTTGTTCCAAACTAAAGGGTAATTTAAAAAGTATTTTTATTTTAGAAAAATGAATCCCTCATGGACGTCACTGATAAAAATTTATTTTGATGCATAGGAGACGTCTTCCATTTTTTTTTTGATTTTTAACACCCTGTAGTTCAAAAACTAAGACGTTTAGGACATGTGTTCATATGGAGTTTTTCCTAGTTTTCATTGTAAAATCACCCCTTAAGGTTTGTCGTTTGAGTTATTGGACACCCTGTTTAAACATGCATGGTGGTTTATTATTAGTGTCAAAATAAAATATTTTTGTGATTTAAAACAAAAACTCTTGTATAAAATTTTTTGACAAGTTAAAATTGAAATTTCAAAAATCATTTTAATTATACATAAGGACCAAGACCATACTAGTAATCAATAAATGGAATTTGTTATTTCTTCTATTACAGCTACTTGAATTGAAATGCACATTTGAAATAAGAATATGTTAAAACGAAATTTACTAAAAAGTAGAAAAAGATAGGTATAGGCAATATGTCATCAGATTTTGTACTCATAAAGTTTTTAATGGCATACTTAGTATTCTAAATTTTGATTTATTTATTTGTCATCTTTAGATATTTAAGTGCTCATTTTCTGTTATTACCTTAAAATTAGCTTTAAAAGCTATGTAAAGGTTTTCAACAGAAAGTAGAAATCTTCTGATGCTATAGACTGCTAAGAATGCTAAGCTCTGATTGGCTGGGAATTTACAAGGCAACCGTATCTATCGAAAGATCTTAATGGTTACCTAGATATTGACCGTGTTGAATATGGTGGGATATCTTGTGTACAGGGATATTTTTAAGTTGATATATTGCTTTTAATCACAGTAAAGAATACAAGAAAATAAGAACATTTTTTAAATAAAATTATGTTCGAAAATGCTTCGTTCCGAAATACAGAGTGTTAAAGTTTTAAGAAAAAAATGCCTCTTTTGTCATAACTATTTTACCACTCCAGATATGTCCACAAAATTTTGTACACTTCTTTCAATTATTACATTTTTTTTGTGAAAGTTTTTCAAAAAGTTTTACCAGTGGCGTTGAAACAAGATTTGTATTGATTAAAAAAAAATAGTACGCCTCTGTTTTTTTTCGAATCAATATTAT
This sequence comes from Listronotus bonariensis, assembly GCA_014170235.1. NCBI lineage: Eukaryota > Metazoa > Arthropoda > Insecta > Coleoptera > Curculionidae > Listronotus > Listronotus bonariensis. The sequence goes on along the minus strand of JACEGR010000174.1, from coordinate 291,882 downwards.
TTTTAAAATGATCATTTACTCTGAAGTTAATTTGGTCTCATGTTATTTCTTCGTACGACGAAAGGTAGTCGTTTAAAAAAATAAGTCATATTAGTGCATGGCAAAATCGCTAAAATCTGATATGGTGTTTTGTATGTAACATTTGTTTTTGACTTTTTTTTAAATTATAACTACTGAACAAGTGTGCAATAAATGAGAAACTTTTTATTTATAATTTCTCCGAAAATTTTATTTTTCAAAATTTGATAAAGGGTCTTCTATTTGGTTTTTGCACATAGGCGGCCAATAAGATCGACCATAAACGCAGCGTATTATTTTTCCGAGTATTAATATACTACAAATATCTGGTAAAGTTATCTTTTTTTTTTAGTGAACTTAGTATGGCTTTAGTAGAAGAACATCTTAGTGATCAAGTATCTAAAAATGTTGGAAAATGTATTAAAATGTTTGTTGTAAAGACAGAACAGCAAATTGAAACGGGTTCCGAGGCTGCGCAAGTTATAGGTAATGTTTTAATTCTATTTAGGTAATACCATTACATCTTATTATTTATAAAAATATTTTAATCCTAACATATGAGTTCCCTGAACAGTTATCTCTGCAAATTTAAATTTTATATTGCCCCTAAGAAAATGTGTGCTTTGAACATTGTTATTGTTACCAACTCGATAAACTCGAACTGTCAGCAGATGAGCTTAGGTTACAGGTTAAAGATTTGTACGAAAATTGATATTATGTGGCTGAAAGACTTTGGTCAAAGGCCGTTTTGGGAACCAGTAGACAACATATAATAATAATATAACGATGCATTACTAAAGAAGAAAGAATTGATCTTTTGTACCTGACAAAATAGGCTAATCATTAGGGACAGGATTTATATGCAACATAAAAAGCCTAAAATATGCATGAAAAGTGGCAGAATATGCAAAATTAAATAATGAGTTTAAAGACAAGTCTTTATATTTCAACTAATTCCAGTGTTGAATTTGCAAATTTTTTTCGGGGGTAAGTTAAGTGACTAAAAATTAAATTCATACCCCAAAAACTTAAGCTTCTGGCAAACAACAAGCGGGGCGGGACGTTAGCGGGACATAAGCGAGTCAATGTCATATGAAAACACGTCCGTGATTTGCCAGGCGGGACGGAGACAGATCGCGAAGTATGACCGTTAGGCAAGGATTCAATGTATTGCAACATGTTCTACCCACTCGCTGTTTATCGAAAGCTTTAAAGAGCAAAAAAGTTCTTCCGGTAAAAAACCATTGGTTACTCATGCTTTTCTTTCTGATTACGTACTTTTTTTTTGTTTTGGAGGGATAATTTGCTGCTTGCCGGACATGTTAAATGGACATTTGTATTGATGAACTGTTTGACGAGCATATTTAATGGTAGGGGAGCCCAAGAGGGGATTTCTAGATTTACTACAGCGCGGCAGATTAATATCCTTTGACCCGGTTAAGTACCTTCACCAAATATTACCCCCGTATACAAAGCTGATTGTAAAAAACAAAAATATATCCATTAGAAATTTTCGAGCGCATCAGATTAAAATAGGGTAAGTTAATTACATGCTAAACAGTGTATATCCCACTTATCTGACAATTTGATAGTGACGCAAAGAAAGCGGAGGGCTACAAAATTGTAAAAAAAAACATAATTTTGACATTCTCGAGCATGGCTATACGATCCGAACGATTTCCAGAAGCCGAAATAATAAAAGTATTTCTTTGACATATTTAAAAATCTATAGCCGCTTTCCCCACCGATGAAAAGGTATACATTATAAAACATTTTTTTCTTATCATCTAAGCTCTGCAACCCAATAGGTCTCTATGACGCTCAAGTAAATCTCCATTTAGCATCGTGGGCTCCCCTACTATGAACGTATGGGATTTGTGTCGGCAAGTATCATTTTTTTTATTGTTGTCATAAAGTAAGTACTAACATGTTCAAGTAAAAGGTGAAAAAGATCTAGCAAATAAACGGAAGTTTGACACAACTTGATTGAACATCTGCGGTTGTTGTGTGTACAAATTTTGCTTGGCTGCTTTAGATGTTGAACTATGGGCTGGTAATATTGTAATTGAAAAAAACTTGTTTCCAAAAAAATGATAATTTCTCATATATTATTTCAAAAATTAGTGCGTACTTTCCAGGCATCCAGCAGCATTTTTTGGTACACAATTTATAAAAAGTAAAAATTATAGTAACTTTTGCGACTTAGCCTTAGTCTTGCTTTTTACTTCTTATTTTTTTTTAGGTGGAGCCCCCAATACAGCCCAACACAAAAATGTTCAGTATGCTAATGCTTTATATTATCTACAAACACAAGTGCAAAGAATGCTTTCAAATATGAAAGAGAGTATATCTGAAAGTGGTGTCAGCAAAATCACTGAAAGCTTACAGAGTATTACTGTTTTAACGGGAGCTATTATACAACCTTTAATAGGTAAATATTGTAAGATAGTTATAGTTGATTGGTATTGGCCATTTTATGAAGATGCTTTTACAACTTTATTTTTCCTGGTTTTATCTACCTTTTTCACACCAATTGGCTTTTCAAATTAAGGGGAGGGGTTAGGTAATTTGTGCCCAAAAAGGTACATTTTGTTTTTTTTTGACGACACAGTAAATATTTATTGAATAAACTTAATAGCACATTAAAATATAATATTAGAAGAATATTGTGTAAAATTTAGGTTAAACATTTTTAAAAAATACGACATTAACGGAAATTATTCGGAAACGTCTTGGAAAAAAGTAAATTGCAGTAACCATCATATCTCGGTGCTGGATCATGTCAAATCAAAATATTTAAGTTTGTTCGTTAGATAATCCTTTTCCTCAGGTAACGCTGGGAGGGTTTTTTACAATTTTAATGTTTCACTGTTTGGGAGCACTTTAAAGTAAACAACGCAATTAAAAAAATATATATATCTGACTATTTGTTTTTATTAAAATTAGAAATATTTAAAAAATAATAATAAAAAGAAACTCTCCAGCGAAAATTATTGAAAGAAATAGTGGTAAAAATTTCAAAGAGATCGATGCAGTAGTTTTAAAGTTATGATGGTCTCCAACTTTAAAAACGTGAGTTGTGGAAAAAGCGCTTTAAAGTTAGCTTCGTAAAGATTCATGGATAAGGTGGTTTCTTAAACCTCCGAATCTTCGTTAATTGTGCTTTGATTAATCTCAAATTTTTACACAATATTCTTAAAATGGTCTCCATTTAGAAACTGTATAAAACAAAATAAAAAACCTTCCTCCTCCCTTAAGCAACTTGGTAATGTTGTTAGCGCCTTCATAGGAATAATTTTGAACTATCTTGGTGCAAAATGACATTTAATAGTTAGGTTTTGTTTGCTGTTGTTGCAGTTTTTAAATAGTTTTTATGATTTATTGAATAAATGCAATAGAAATCGGAAAAGTTAGTTTAGAATTTGTGCTAAGTGTTTTGGTGATTGTCATCATGGATTCCGTTAAAAATTCTACAATGAAATAAAACGTACAAAGTCAAGTTTGTTGTGTCTACAGTTCAAGTGTAATTATTTAAGAACCTACGTTTTGTAGCTTTATAAAAATTACGCAAAACAGTAGCTGGTAATTACTCTGTTTCATTTTTAACTGAATGACGGTGTTGCAACATTTTGTCTCTTAATTTTAATTTCCAATTGTAAATGGCAGAGATTAGATTAATTAAATTTATGCAAAAATAACTTAGATTTAGTTGGATTCAACTATGAAAAAGCCAGAGGCGTTATAAAGTAAAGAGGGCATCAACGCATCAACTATTTTTTCTTAACGCGTCGTTTAAATCAACAAAAAGAGGAATAATTTGGATGTGAGACATAACACGACGAGCAGATGATGGTTGCGGCTTTTTTAGTTGTATTTTACTCTACAAGTATTTTAGATTAGGGTATTAGGACAATTAAATATACTATTGCAAAACCAAAAGTGCACAAAATACGTTTACAGATTAGACAAAGTAAGGGATTTTTTCGATTTTAAAAATTGTTTATTTATAAACTAGGTTGTAAAGCAAATATTAAAATAGCAAATGCATCGAACAAGTTAATAATAAGATTTCGCCCAGAAAAGATAATTTATACATGGTGACCACTTGAAAACGAAACAAATCCTATTTTGGGCTCCTCAGGTCATTTAAGGGAAAAACGCTCGGATCCGTCAATTTTGGATTTTAGGGAAACATTTTTTGCCGCTTTTACCCCTGAACTGCAACTGTCTAGCAGGGGTGCGATTCACTCCCAAAATCTTAAATGGAAAGAAGGGTCGAATATTACCGTATTTTAAAGGTCTCTTGACCCTGATTACAACTGCTAATTTTAAAATCTGATACTATTTCCGTTGATATGACAGCTTGTCAAAATTTTGATTTTGATTTTTTAATATACAATATTAAACTACCTGTAAGAGCAAGCTACTTTAAACTATAGTTAGGGTTAAGCGATCTTTTAAATGAGATATTAGGGGTGTGATTCACCCTTAAATTTTAGGGGAAGTCCCATTCTCGTATAATATCTCATTTTAAAGATCATTTAACCCTTTGTTTAAAGTAGCTTGCTCGTACAGGTAATTTAATATTAAACATAAAAAATCTTTTGACAAGCTGTCATATTAACGGAAATTATAGAGACTTTAAACTTGGCACTTATAATTAGGGTCAAAATCAGGTATCATTCGAATTCGACCCCTCTTTCCATTTAAAATTTTGAGGTTGAGTCTTACCCCTGCCAGAGGGTTGCAGTTTAGGGGTAAAAGTGACAAAAAAATGTTTTCCCCTAAAATCAAAAATTGATGAGTTCCAGCGTTTTCCAGGGGCGTGCGGTCCATGGAAGCAAGGGAAGCACTGATAGAAGAATCCAACTACACTATAAATAGGTAAGTTTTTTAAAATTGGGGAAGCATTGCTTCCCTTGCTTCCATGCAAAACTGATAGAAGAATCCATCCACACTATAAATAGGTAAGTTTTTTAAAATTGCTTCCCTTCTTTCAAATTCCACCGCACGCCCCTGGTTATCCCTTAAATGACCTGAGGTGCACAAAATTAGCTCTAGTTTCATTTTTAAATGGCCACCCTGTATATTTTCTCTAGTTTCTGAATATTTGCAATCCAAGGAAAGCATCATTTTTTTATATTTATAAATTGTTATTTAATATTTTCATTACCAGCATTTAATTTTTTTAGTGTCAATAAATTCTATAGTTGAAACAATTATAGTTACAATACATTTAGAACCTGATTGGGCGAAATTACAAGTATCCATGAATACAATTATACCTAGCAGCCCATACATGAGAGAACTAGTACAATTTATTACAAGGGTGTATAATACATACCTTACGAGTTTTCACAATAAAGAAGTGTTGTGTGAAAAGTAAGTAAAAAACAAAATACAGGTAATATTATATTTACTAAAACTGTCTAGTTTTAATAATATGTAATTCAAATAATATTAAATTTTTGATATTATTATTTTCCAAAAGGTTTGCTTATTTTTGTTTTGCAGGAGTGTCTCGTTTATTTTATTCCTTTGTTAGTTCTATTAATAGAACTCTTTTCACATAAAATAAATTAGCTTTAATTATAGCCCACTTTGTTGGGTGGTAATTATATTTTTCTCTTTCTCTTTCAATCATATTAAAATATAGCCTATAGCAATCCTGAATAGTGTAGCTTTCTGATTGTAAAATAATTTTCATGATCGGTTCAGTATTTCCGAAGATTAAGCCCTTACACACAAAGAAACAAAGTTTACTTTACCTCTTTATATTATTAGTATAGACTTAATTTTTAAACTTAAAGTATCTAATAATTGTGTAGAAGTTAGCATCCATATAAGCATACGAAATGAGAAGTTCGCAGGTTTTGGACGTGGAAAAAAACTACTTTTCTTCAAAAATGTTGCCGACGTTTCGACCTTTATTGTGGTCTTTATCAAGGCTGTAAAAGAGCAATGCGTTACAAAACTGCAGATAACAATCTTATACAAGTACAGTAGAATTTGATATAATAGAAAAGTTAGTAAATAAATAAAAAAATAAAATAAACAAACAATTTTTACAGAGTGATATGCAGGTGAAACCCATAAATAACCTCCTCTTTTTTTTTTTTAATTATAACCCTTTTAATATTAGGTAACAAACCCAACATACATTTAAAAAGCACACTAGAACGATGTCAAAATAAAACATTCAACATACCTATTTTTGTATCAAAAAGTAGTTTGTGTCATTCTCTCTAAATCTATGTTGTATAGTCCATAGATATTAAAATATATGGGGAGCATCACAACACAACAAACTTAAATAATACGCACACAATAATTAAAATGTAGAAACACAAACTATGATGAATTTTTACGAACAATAAGCAAAATTTAAAGATTAATCGACTTACCTTAAGGATGATTAATCATAATTTTCCGAGCTTGTCCGTAGATATAATTACACACACTGTAGTGTCCATAGGATCACGTTCTGACACGACATTCTTTAGATAAACAAAAAATAGCATAACTCATCACTTGCCATCCAGTGTTTCTATCGTATAATCATTCCTGTCGCGATCGCAAAATCGCCTTAGGGGTACCAAATTTGGGTAGGGTGGGTTGTAATTATATCTACGGACAAGCTCGGAAAATTATGATTAATCATCCTTAAGGTAAGTCGATTAATCTTTAAATTTTCCTTCGCTTGTCCTTGATATAATTACACACACTGTAGATGTTTAGAGAAAAAAAGGCGATTTTGATTTTCTCCTAAGAAAAGTATATTAACTTTTAAAAAATAGTAAGAAATAAAACTAATCTATTCATAATATTGATATTAAGTAAATAATAAATAACTTGCTTTTGCGGACATTTTTAACTCTCTTATACCTACTAGACAAAAATAAATCTAAAGTATAACATTAAAAATAATTAAAATACATTTTCAATGACAATGGGGCAGCATTCATTTTCGTCTGTTTTATTTTAAAATACTTTTTGCGAAACTTTCGTTTGACTTTTGGTCTATTAGAGGTCTATTATAAAATTTAAATAATTAATAGTTTAAAAACTAAAAAACACGCTTTTATATGCAACCGAACTAAAAATTAAAAAATAATTTTTCATTAAAAAAATATTTTCACTTCATAGTAAAAAGCGTGGGGTGCATTTTACTATTTTTTCATAACTTTTCCATCATAGATATTGGCAAATATAATAATTATAACATTTAATATATTAAGCACCCCACGCTTTTTACTATGAAGTGAAAATATTTTTTTTAATGAAAAATTATTTTTTAATTTTTAGTTCGGTTGCATATAAAAGCGTGTTTTTTAGTTTTTTTAAACTATTAATTATTTTTCATTTTTTAGTTCGTTATATCAATTAATTTTTTAAAAATAAATGCTCCAGTTTATTCACTAAAAAATTTTTTCGCCATTTTGTCAAGATTAGCAAAGTTTTTCAGATTTACTTTCTGAAAATACCCTAATATAAAATTTGAGTAAAATCAATTCAGATCGAACTCTTGAAATGGCCGGTGGTTGGTACCACTGGGACGTACAGGTGACAGATGACACTTGGTTGAAAATAACCAGCCCCTTTTTATTAGTTCTGTGCCCTGTATATCAAATTTGGTCAAAATGGGGGTTGCTCCAACTTTCGAAACAATTACCCAATTTGCATAAATAAGACAAATATTTTTTAAAATATTACCTTTTTAAACTAAAAAGAAATTTACCATAAATGTTTTTTTCTAAATATGAGTTTACTTTAGTTTACTTACCTTAAGTGATATTTTAATGTAGTTTGCTAATCTCCATTTCCAGTCTTTGTCCTAATCTAACATTCGGTACAAGTTTCTAACACTCAATAAAGGCCTTTTAGAAAGTATAAATGGAAGATGGTATAAAAGTTATATGCAATAACTTGTTAGTTACTTTTATTTGCTTCTTGTATTTCAATTAAAGTGTATACTTTGTTTTTAATAGCTTAGTTAACTGAAACTTTAATTTCACATTAAAGGAATTTTAGGTTATGTTATGACTGTGAATTTTGTCAGATGTCAGTTGGTAATACAGATTTCTGTTTTATGACCGCCTGTTTTAAAAAACAAGTGAAGGTTATTCGTTCGTTAAAAAAGCGTGTTAAAAAAACAGATGAAGGTTATACGCTCCCGGAACGAATGAGTTCAGTTTAGCAGAATTGAGCCCCTGGTCCCCAACCCGTCGGCAAATGTTGTCAAGTTCGATTATTCAATTGTCTAATCTGGCGCATCCGCCAGAACGTACGATTTTTCACTTTTCCTATTTTCCTAGAAAATGCTGGAACTTAACGGGATACTGTTTTTAAATTTTTCTAATTTTTAGTTCGGTTGCATATAAAAGCGTGTTTCTTTAGTTTTTTTAAACTATTAATTATTTTTCTTTGTCAAGAATAGCAAAGTTTTTCAGATAGACTTTCTGAAAATAACCTAATATAAAATTTGAGTAAAATCGATTCAGATCGAACTCTTGAAATGGCCGGTGGTTGGTACCACTGGGACGTACAGGTGACAGATGACAAAGAAAATTAACCCAGTTTTCTAGGACAGATGACACTTGGTTGTATCAAGCAGTGGTTATAATAATATAATTTTTTTTCCAAAGCAGGATAACGGGATACTGTTTGCAGATTATTGCATTGTCATGGGTCCTTAATACGTGTGCAAAGTTTCAAAGAAATCAAATAGCTGGAAGTTGGTTAAAATTAGGCTCAAAGATTCCGTTACATAGCCAGCCAGATTGATAGATTGATAGTTACAACCCAAGTTAATAAAAGCGTGTTAAAAACGTTTGTGAAAATAAAGTCCAGCCCGCTGTCTTTTTTATTATTTCTATGTTGACCCCATTTCTTAAAGCGGCCGATGTGGATGCATGACGCACACTTTGTCCGGAGAATATGGTAGTGTCTATTCCACTAAGATTAAGAATTTTTTAATCCATCGGCTAATAGTTTGAGAAGAAGCGGGTCCATGTGGTTTTTTAAAAGTTAAAATGAGATAATCTTGTTTATTACGAAAATTATCAGTTTTGTTTAAGTAAGTAAGAATTGTCGATGCTACACATAACTCCGGTTTATTTGGATAATAGGGAAAGATCAATATAGGCTGTGGCTTATTTGCAGCTGATGTTTTAATTTTTTCTGAAATTCGAATTTCAATTTTTTCGTTTGAGTGTACTATATCGTTAATTTTAATTTTTGACAGAGTTTGTATTCGACTAGCCGACGTGAGTGCCATCAAAACCACCATTTTATATGATAATTTTTCCAAGGTTAAATCCTCTAAAGGGTGCCACTCCTGGAGCAGTTTAAGTACAGGGTCTGGATTCCATGTTACTGAATATTTTGGTTTTGGTGGTCTTAAATTTGAAACCCCTTTTATAAACCTGTTAACAATAGTGTTGTCTTGTGTATTTGGTGCAAACAGAAAATTCAATGCCGATCTATATGAATTTAATACAGAGTAAGAGACCCCACTGTCAAAGATATTTTTAAGAAATTGTAAATATGTATCTAATTTATATACGAAAAAATCCAAATTGTTTGTTTTACAAAAATTCCAATATTTTTCAAAACATGAAGAATATTGCTTAAGGGTACCTTTCTGTGATGGAAGCAATCATAGTTGAAATTGCTTCTGGTGGTACCCTCTCTTTAGAAAAGCTTTCCGTATAATTTCCCGGCTACCAGGGAAAGACTTTTGTGTAACGGATGACGTTTCCTAAAAGGGGATATTAGTAATTTATTACTTGGTGAGAAAACAAGTGGTTCTTGTAATAACAGTTTTTTAAACAGGGGGTACCACGGCTGCGAGGGCCAGTTTGGGACAACCACTATTCCTATAGCTTGTTCTTGTACAATTTTTTCTAGTACTCGTGTAATACACGAAAAAGGGGGAAAAGCGTAAAAATAGTAGTTACCCCAATGCACTGTAAACGCATCAATTGCGTACGAATATGGGTCGGGATACCAGGAAATAAATTTTTTGCATTTAGTATTAATACGTGTTGCAAATAAGTCTATTTGAGGTTTCCCAAATGTTGTTATTATTTCTTTAAAAGCCCGATTATTTAATTGATACTCAGTGTCAATCGATACCGAACGAGATGCCCCATCAGCGTTAATGTTTCTTGATGACGCAATATAACTGGCATAAATCGTGATGTTTTTATTTTCACACCAGCTCCAAAGTAAACGTGCGGCTTCGTTTAAGTTTGGATATTTGATACTTCCCGTTCGGTTTATACAAGATATGGCAGTTTGGTTATCAATTCTTAATAATATATTAATATCGCCTTTGTTTTTTGTGAGCGATTTTAGTCCATAATATGCGGCTTTTATTTCCAAATAATTTATGTGCATATTTTTTTCCTGGTCATCCCAAAACCCATGAAAACTTTTTGCTTTACAAAAAACACCCCAACCGGTTTTAGAGGCGTCTGAAAAATCTCCATAGCAAAAGGTTGGGTTTTTATACTTTGACCTTTTCCGATATTTTGTTGCCACCATGAAAATTCACTATTTAGTGATTTGGGAATATTCATTTTTTTATTGTAGTTTTTATTGTCGTTTTTAAGAGCCAAAAATTTAATTTTTTCAAGCGGTTTAATATGAAAAACCCATATTTAGTGGTTGGACAGGCAGCTACCAACTTACCTATTAGTTGGGCAAATTCTCGAATAGAACAAGTATTTTTCTTTTTGAAAAAATCAATTTTGTTTTTAATCTCATTAATTTTTTCGTTAGGTAGTGACACTATCATGTCTAGGGTGTTATATAAAAAACCCAAAAAGGTTAAGCTTTGTTGAGGTTCTAAAATGCTTTTTTCGAAGTTAATGATAAAACCCAAATTTTGCAATAGGGTCATTGTAATGTTTGTTTGTTTTTCACACTCCTGTTTTGTTTTTGATATCAACAAAATATCGTCAAGGTAAAAACCAAAATAATATTCATTTTTCTTAAGCTAACAACAACTTCTTTCATTATTTTCGTAAATATAAATGGGGCTAAATTTAACCCAAAAGGTAATGCGTTAAATTGATACAAAGAACCTTTAAATTTAAATCTTAAATACTTTCTGAAAATTTTTTTAATTGGCACTAGAAGATATGCATCTTTTAAATCAATTTTTGTTAAATAATAGTTCTGGGATAAAAGTTTCAATACTGTTCTGTGGTCCTCTAACTTAAAATGGGGAACAGTTATAAAATTATTAAGGTTTTTTAGATTTAAAATAAATCTGTGTTCACCGTTAGATTTTTTTCTCAAGAAGTATGAAGAGATAAACTGATTTTTAAGTGCTTTACATTTTGAAACTGCACCTATATTTAATAGTTTTGTTATTGCTTTAGTATAATTGAATAATTGATCATTTGAAATTTTTGGTTGTGGTGCAAATTTCTGTTTTGGTTTTCTAAGAAAGGGCAGTTTTAATCCTTTTATCCAACTCAGAACTCTTTTATTTTTACTTATTATTTTCCACGCATGTAAAAATTGTCTTAAACGTCCCGCATATTTATTTACCTTCGGTGATGGCTCTACACTTTGTGATAGAAATTCGAAGTTTTGGCTCTTTTCATTGTTTTGGTTTTCCCTTTCCACTTGTTCCCTTCTGCTTGCCATCTTTCCCCCTTCCTCTGATTCTTGAATTTCCCCTTGTACTGTGGGTGGCGGTACTTTAAAAAAGGCCTTGTTTGCAAATTGGAGGGCCCAGCGATCGGTACAAAAGTCTTCTTTCTGATGGCTGTACTTTCTTTTTAAGTGTTTGATCTTTTTTAAATACCTCTGAGAAGTCTGTACCAAAAAGCCATTCGTCCATTTTAACTGTTCTAGCAATTTCTGCGCAGTCTGGATGTAAAAGGGAATAATCTTATGGCGCCTATGAGCCGACATTGCATTATGGACGTTAGAGATAATCTGGCAAGCTGTGCCTAGTGTCTTAACATTATCTGATTGGTCTGGTTTTGAAAGAGTTTGACTGATTACTATTGCTATAGCGCCCAAACTATGCGCTAACTGTTGTTGTAATAAGATGATGAAATTATCGTGTTTTGAAACTGTATCCGGTAAACAAGGTTTTATTTCCATATTTACTTTGGGAGGAATTAATGCTTGACAATTTTTTGGAATTTTTAACTTTTCTAATAATTCATTACGTTGGCCAGCTTTAAGACCATTTTGTAAAATCGTAGTCCAACGTGTTGCAATTTCCTCGTGAATAGGTGTGCCTAATTGGGCACTATCGTCAGATTTAGTGCCAAAAAAGTCAAAATTTTGCTCTAGCTGTTCATTTGTAGCAGCATTTTGGCTGTTTTCTAAGTTTTGAGGAGCATCCTCAGTCTGACGTTGGTTTATGTTCTGGCTTGTCTCAGTGTCGGTAATATTTTCCTCAGAAGAAGGCACTGAAAATAAATTTATATGTACGTATTGATGATTAACAAGTATTCTTGAATCAACGCTATTTCATATTATAGACCATACGTTGGAAATCGCATGATTTCTCTGAAGTATAGACGCTTGTCTTTTTTTTTTTTTTTTTTTTATATATATATTATACAGGAAAGGTAACCAAAACCCAACAGCCTAACACGACATGTTCTTAAAACAACGCTTGTTGTAACATATCTGAACAGTAATAAACGGCGCATGCCGCTTGTTTTTAAGTAAGGCCTCTGGGTCTCTTGGATATAGTTTATAAATCGCTTGATTTATAAAAATCGACGCATGTCGATAGTATAGACCCAAATTATACTAACAAGTATAAATATTTTTTGAAATCGCTTGATTTCTCTATAATAAACGGCGCATGCCGTTTGTTTTTAAGTAAGGCCTTTGGGTCTCTTGAGATATAGCTAATTTATAAATCGCTTGATTTATAAAAATCGACGCATGTCGATAGTATAGACCCAAATTATACTAACAAGTATAAATATTTTTGAAATCGCTTGATTTCTCTATAATAAACGGCGCATGCCGTTTGTTTTAAGTAAGGCCTCTGGGTCTCTTGAGATATAGCTAATTTATAAATCGCTTGATTTATAAAAATCGACGCATGTCGATAGTATAGACCCAAATTATACTAACAAGTATAAATATTTTTTGAAATCGCTTGATTTCTCTATAATAAACGGCGCATGCCGTTTGTTTTTAAGTAAGGCCTCTGGGTCTCTGGAGATATAGCTAATTTATAAATCGCTTGATTTATAAAAATCGACGCATGTCGATAGTATAGACCCAAATTATACTAACAAGTATAAATATTTTTTGAAATCGCTTGATTTCTCTATAATAAACGGCGCATGCCGTTTCTTTTAAGTAAGGCCTTTGGGTCTCTTGAGATATAGCTAATTTATAAATCGCTTGATTTATAGAAATCGACGCATGTCGATAATATAGACCCAAATTATAATAACAAGTATAAATATTTTTTGAAATCGAATGATTTTTTCTAAATTCTTTTTAAATTTTATTGTCAGTGTCTCTTTTATATTTAAAAAATAAAAATAATTAATTGTGAGTACTTACGCTCACTGCTAGAAGATGTTTCTGAGGACGTAGAATCGCACTCATTTAGAAACTTCAGTCTTTCTTCAATTTTCCTAAATTTTTTATTAAGTTTTTTAATCTCCGCACTGGTACTAACGTCCCTTCGGTTTAATTTTCTTTTTGGCATATTTTTTATATTATATATAATTTTCCACGCTAACCACAGACAATGTAAACAAAAAATAAACCAATTATTTAGGTCACTTCGTGCCGGCCGAACGCGACAAAACGGAATGATTGTACGATAGAAACACTGGAGGCAAGTGATGAGTTATGCTATTTTTTGTTTATCTAAAGAATGTCGTGTCAGAACGTGATCCTATGGACACTACAGTGTGTGTAATTATATCAAGGACAAGCGAAGGAAAATTATAAACATATAAATATATCGTTCTTGATGAAAATCACAGCGGGCACTAAACTAAATATTAAAATTAAAAGCAATTTTATCTGAACTTTATTTGTTTATATTATAGATGTAGGTATGTGCGTGGAATGCATCGATGGTACTATATCAGTTTAAATGATAACAAATGTACTGTTTTTTATTAATTAATTCTTTCAATTTTTATTTTCATTAAAACAAGCAAAGGCTAATAAGGAAATATATTAGGATTTTTTCCCATTAATAATCCAAATATAGAATTTCCAGTTTATAACTACTTGGATATTTCGTGCTTATAAATATATAACAGATGGTTGTATTGAGCGCTAAGGTTTTGAGTATCCGATCTACAATTAACGGTGTTGTTAATGTTAATATGAATCATTTCAGAAATGGACCTTTTATACAAATTGTTTTCTATGTCTAAAATTTTGAATTTATTAAAATTAAAATTATGACCTGTTAAAAAGTGATGTTGGGCAAGAGCAGTTTGTTCTTTCTTGTTTATACTTGTTATTTTACAATCATTTTTATGTTGATTTAATCTCGATTTTACATATTGTTTTGTTTGGCCAATGTAGCATTTATCACAATTAAAGCACGGGACTTTATAGATTAAATTAGACAGTGATTCTTTAGGAACGGGATCTTTTAATTTTGTAAAAATCGACCCGACCACTTTAGTATTATAAAATGCTAATTTACAATTAGAGGATTTTTTTGAGACGTTCTTTTGAATCGTTTCCGAAAGGCCCTTTATGTATGGAAATTTAGAATATTTTATTTGTTCCCTCTGTGGAGGCGTATTATGATTTTTGGTCGGTCTAAATGAATTAAAAATTCTATTAATGAAAGAAACGGGATAATTATTTTGTCTGAGGATATTCTTAATTATGGCATAATTTTCGTTGTGAAATTCTTGACTACTGACGTGGTATGCTCTATAAATTAAAGAAAAGTAGTTTTTTTTCCACGTCCAAAACCTGCGAACTTCTCATTTCGTATGCTTATATGGATGCTAACTTCTACACAATGTCTTCTACATGGGGATTTTTTCAACACGTCCGAAGAATGTATGGGAATGATGCGTTACAACTTTTAAAGTCATGGATGAATTTAGAAAATAAGCTGGCTCCTTTAAGAAATCGCAGAATTTTTTTATTACAGTGCAGAAAAAAGAATGTGTATCCAAACCACCTAAGCAAGAACATTAAATGTATCCTACCTCTGAGGTCTGAAAATCATCCATTCTTAGGGACATTAGATTGTGCTGTTAAGAAGTTTCTTAAGTCAGTAATAGGCATTGAAATTAAAATTACCATATGGAAAATTAATAAGTTAGAGAGGAAATTAATATCAATAAAAAACACAGCGGGTACGATGTTTTCCTGTGACTTATTTACTAATTTTAGTAATTTTTGTAAAATAAGATACGATAGAGTTTTTTTACGTATCAAAAATAATAATATCAAAAAACTGGGAGAGCTTAGTGGTAGGCAGGCAGTCTTTGAGCTGGAGGCTCATGATAAGTTTCTCTATAATTATACTGATGTACAATTACCTACAGTTACCACAAGTTAAAAAAATATTATGCGCCGGACCAAAGTTTGCGCTCCCATTATGTTATAATGAGATCCCGGTACCAGATTTAATTAAAGATTTGGAATCGTGTATACAGTCTTTAGATATCTGTGAAGAAGATTGTAATTACATTCGAGGTTCATCTGTGAATAGTATAGTGAATTTTTGTAAAAGGAGTAAAAACTCAATTAACCTTAATAAGAATGCAAACAATATCATTAACGACTTTAATAAGTGTAGAAAGTTCCTACAGGCAAACCCACAGATGGTTGTAATGAGATCTGATAAAGGCAATTCAACAGTAATTATGTATAAAGACCAATATATCGCAGAAATGGAAAAAATGCTCAATAATCCACATGTTTATAAACATGTGAATTATGACCCTACTGCTAGATTTCAGACTAAGATAAACAACCTTCTTAAAAGATTGTTTGGGGATGGACACATTGACAAGAATCTTTATAGTAAACTTGCAACTCATAACGGTGTTGCTCCTAAATTGTATGGCCTCAGAAAAACCCATAAAAATAATATTAGTCTTAGACCCGTAGTAAGCTGCATTAATGCACCTTCTTATAAGTTGGCTAAGTTTATTCATGATATATTATCTCAAATTACCACAACTTTTCAATTTAGTGTAGCTAACTCATATGAGTTTGTGGATTTTATAAAGAACGTGACACTACCAGAAAATTATATGCTCGTATCTCTAGATGTGATATCCCTTTTCACAAATATCCCAAAGACACTAGTAATAAAAATAGTTAAAAAAGATGGAGTTTTATATCGGCATATACCAACTTGCCCCGGGATTTATTATTGTGTGAAATAATCGAATACTTGTTTGAAACAAGTTTTTTTCAGTTTAATAACAAATTCTACCTTCAGCTTGATGGCTCCGCTATGGGCAACCCAGCAAGTCCGGTATTAGCCCACATAGTCATGGATGATCTTATTAGCACAGTTATTAAAACCCTACCATTTGATTTACACTTCATTAAACTGTACGTGGATGACACTATTTTATCTTTCCCTAAAGACCAAGTTGGTCAGCTTCTATACTATTTTAATAATTATAATTCTAACATACAGTTTACTATGGAGTTAGAAAATGAATACAAAATACCTTTTCAACTAATGGTATATAAAACCGACTGCCTCTGGGTTATTAATTACTTATCGGACGGGTTATTAATTACTTATCGGACCACGCAACAGTCCACAAAACGGCTACGGTAAAGGGTTTAATTTATAGAGCATACCACCTCAGTAGTCAAGAATTTCACAACGAAATTTATGCCATAATTAAGAATATCCTCAGACAAAATAATTATCCCGTTTCTTTCATTAATAGAATTTTTAATTCATTTAGACCGACCAAAAATCATAATACGCCTCCACAGAGGGAACAAATAAAATATTCTAAATTTCCATACGTAAAGGGCCTTTCGGAAACGATTCAAAAGAACGTCTCAAAAAATCCTCTAATTATAAATTAGCATTTTATAATACTAAAGTGGTCGGGTCGATTTTTACAAAATTAAAAGATCCCGTTCCTAAAGAATCACTGTCTAATTTAATCTATAAAGTCCCGTGCTTTAATTGTGATAAATGCTACATTGGCCAAACAAAACAATATGTAAAATCGAGATTAAATCAACATAAAAATGATTGTAAAATAACAAGTATAAACAAGAAAGAACAAACTGCTCTTGCCCAACATCACTTTTTAACAGGTCATAATTTTAATTTTAATAAATTCAAAATTTTAGACATAGAAAACAATTTGTATAAAAGGTCCATTTCTGAAATGATTCATATTAACATTAACAACACCGTTAATTGTAGATTGGATACTCAAAACCTTAGCGCTCAATTAAATGTATGTTGGGTTTGTTACCTAATATTAAAAGGGTTATAATAAAAAAAAAAAAAAAAAAGAGGAGGTTATTTATGGGTTTTACCTGCATATCACTCTGTAAAAATTGTTTGTTTATTTTATTTTTTTATTTATTTACTAACTTTTCTATTATATCAAATTCTACTGTACTTGTATAAGATTGTTATCTGCAGTTTTGTAACGCATTGCTCTTTTACAACCTTGATAAAGACCACAATAAAGGTCGAAACGTCGAAAAGTAGTTTTTTCCACGTCCAAAACCTGCGAACTTCTCATTTCGTATCTAATAATGGCTGATCAGTATTTAAATATCAAATATTGTAATATCCATTTCTTGGCTAACAATTAATAAAACATTACGAAAACAAACCAAAAAAGGATATCAAAATGTACCTCCTTTTCCTTAATACATTTTCTATAACTCTTCAAAAAATTCTAAAAACTAGGGAAGCTGTCAAAACTTAAAAATTATAATAATTTTATTTTTTAATTTAGGTAAAGAGCCTTTTAGCGGCACACAGTGTGAATCATTACTAAAATGATAGTGCTCAATCGACTTAGTCTATGCTAATACATATATCTTTTGTTGCTTAAGCTAACAATTTAAAAAACAAGAATTACAACAACAACTCTAAGGGGTTGTAAGTTACAAATAAAACCATTTAAAAAAACAATTTGTTTGTTTTTTTTTAATAAAAACAACTAACCCGAAAATACGATATAAACTACTCTAAACATAAACTTGAATTTATATATTTATTTATTAAGTATACGGGATTCCCCATTTTTACAATGACTATTACAATTATTGAAAAAAATAACTACAGAATTGTTTGAGAAAACTCCGTACTATGTATATTGTTTGTCCAATATTAATGACGTCATTTCAGTTGATATTCATTTGTGTAGTAGAATTCAGCAGAGAAGAAGCCAGAGTCGTCATAGAAGTAAAGACGGCCATCAACTATTTCTTTTTAATCGCGTCGTTTAAATAGTGTGCAAGCAACAAAAAAGGGGAATAATTTAAAAGTAAGCCAGCACTGCTGACCGCGTAGCTTCTTCTCTGCTGAATCGCAGTCTAGCTTTATATGCATATGTTATATGAAGCTGTACCAATATTTTATCGTGTAGAATCACCACCTTAAGTTTCCTGGTCGATTTTTGAATCACCCTGTATATTTTTGCCGCTGTTGTTGTCTCGTTTCAGTCTTGTATATCAGGTAAATTAACCATTAATACACCCACAATAGTATAAATAAAAAAAAGTACGTATTGTTAACCCTAAACTCATTTTTTAGTATACTCTGTTTCAGAGGCTTTGAATGTTTCGTCACATTATGTGACGTCAAATCGAAATTAGGGAAGGTCGTATATTATGACATATACTTAACCAAATCAAAAATGTTGACATTTCAATCTAGACGTTAGAATATTTATTGAACTACTTTATTATATTTATGAAAAGTTAAACGCATGGAAACTAAAATATTTGTAACTTAATTGAAGTTTACCTAGCTCTTAATGCAATTGAAAATACTTCATTTCAAAATAAGAACTTATTGGCTTCTGGATATCGTTGAGGCATATTAAATAATACCGACTTATCACTTTACTGTAATAGTTTATAGAATAGGTCAGTTCAGTCAGTTAGTTAAAAAAATGGGCACTAAACACTAATAATTTTCCTATTCACTCAACTCTGGCATATAAATTAATGAAAATATTTGAGATGTCTACAATATCGATAACCGCTCATGAGACGTTTGACTGATTTCCAACGTTTTATCTCGACTTACGTCAGTGATGTATTTTTTTTGTCACTCGTACATCAATTTTAGGCGAAGAACCAATTCTAAAACGGTATTTACCAATCGGTTATGTTGATGTTTATACAATGTATTATACGTCAAAGTTTGTCACCAATTATTACCACGGTTATAATTGGTTGAACGCCTAAAATTGATATTAGTTTAGACGTTATGAAGAGAGCACAACAAGGTATGACGAAACAATCAACAGCTCTGGTGCAGAGTATAATTTTCTATTGGTGTATTTTTATTTGTAGATGTAATGAAATTGCTCTTAGATGCATAGATCTTCTCGTCCGTCATTCAGCAATTTTACGACCAATATCACAAGGTGGTCGTCAACGGTTACAGTCTGATTATAATCATCTGGAGGAAGCGCTAAAGCTGATATGTCCTCATCTACCAAGTCTTGGACGACCTTACAGACTTTTAAAGTCGATGGCGTCCTTAATTACACAGTCACCAGAAGAAATAGTTGCTGGTCAGGCATCAGGGAGTTCAGTGCCGCATAGTACAATTTTATTAATGTTATTCTCATTTGCTGGTCAAGACTTGTTTAGTCCGCATCAAAACACAGGTAAAACTATATTTTAGGTTGTAGTAATTTATACTGTGTATGTCTTTATTGTTCTCCCCCCACTCTTATTTTTCAAACGGATTAATTTTAAAAATGTAAACTTTGCGATATGAAATTAATGCATAAATACAATTTTTCTTGGAGTAAAATATATATGTGAGTAAAATTGACAGATGAAAATTTTAAGATGGCGACTAATCGCCATCTTGGGAAAAAAATGAAAAGGGGGATCTTATGGCACATCATTTTAAAGCTTCTGCTGAGTACTTTACAACCCTAGAATATAAAGTCAAAACGTTAACCTACTACAAAATGGCGGTACTTTCAAAATTACTTAAATTTCTGATTTAGATGTGCATATGTCCGAAACTAATAAAGTTAGATGTACTTAATATAGTATTTTCTTAAAGCTTTTTTAAACATGTTTTTGATGATGATAAAATATAATGGTGTCTCATTAAAAAAAACATATACTATTTGTCCTACTCTATATAATATCATTATTATCACTATTAAAAAGATCTTTAAAAGAGCTCACATTGAGTACCTCTAACTTTATTAGTTTCGGAAATATGCCCAGTGCCCATCCAAATCAGGTATTCAGGTAAATTTTAAAGTACTGCTATTTTGTAGTAGGTAAAGGTATTAACTTTATAATCTAGGGTTATGAAGTACTCGTTAGAAGCTTTAAAATAATATGCTCACCCCTTTCCATTTAATTTTTTTCTTCAAGATTAGATGGCGCCCAGTCCCCATCTTAAAATTTTCAAATATTAATTTTACTCTTAAATATAGTATTTATATAACAGTTTTATATCCCAAAGTTTAACTTTCTTAAATTAATCCATTTAAAACTATAGGGGGACATTAAAGAACAGCACTATATGTAACTCATTTGTTTTTATGAGACAAACAGTCTACAATTATTATATTTTATTTACTATGTATAATACTCCCACTATAATCTCCATTAAGTACCTCTCAGATAAAATAGTTAAGTTTAGTTTTAAAAATGGTAAATGGTATTACGGGTTACATAGATCCAATAATAGGAAAAATGTCACCTGAATAAAATATTTCTTTTTCCACCTTTTATTTTAGGCTGGTCATTACCTAAATTATCATCTTGGCTAGATGAGCATCAAAACGAATCGGAGAGACTAGATTTGGTTGCCGGAGCTTTACAAAAGTATGAAAGTATTATTCGACTTAAAAACTCAACGAACTATGATCCTGTGTATCCCATAATGTCAAATTTTCTTGAAACAGCTATAAAAGAGTTTGGAAATTAAAATATATATGTTGATGTGATGATCTTAAAAAAAAAAATAAATAAAAATAAAAATAAATAAATAAATAAATGTGTAAAGGTATATGTTTATATTATTCATCATCTAATATATTTTTAATTTTTTACATTAATCGTATATACAGACTGTTAATTATATACATTAAATGTAAAATGTTTTAAAACCCAACTATTTTTATAGCCATGTATTACTCCTTTGTGTGTAGTAAGTTGTCTTTTTGCACCCGCATTATAATGTACGTATACATTCAAAAATAATTGGGTTAATTCAAAATAGAATTTCTTAAAATATTGGCTTTTAAATCAAAAAGACCAATTGAGAACGTTAAATTTATAATAATTCTCTTGACCCACAGAAGACTTATTTTAAATATATGTTTTACTTTTAAATGAAGTAACTATACCGTAGATTCCCCCTTCCTTCTGTCTGGTCTCCACTTTAAAGGCCCTGTAAGAAAGACTTTCTAACTATTTAATAAACCTTGCAGTCTAAATTTAACTGTCACTGTAAAAATAATAATGTCTTTTTAATTACGCTCAATGTATTTAAAAGAAATTAAATCACATTTCTTAATTGTAATGTAAAATCGTACTTAAACTTTTTAAAACATAAATACACTGAACACAAAACCAAATTTTTATAAACCTTGTTTTTAAGAGAAATTGTATAAAGAGGATACTCAATTAAAACTCCAGTTCAGTTGTATGTATATAGCAATATGAGTTTATCATGTAACTTTGGAAGTTGTAGGAGCAAAAATGTTATATTTGTAAAAATTCGGAAGGGATTTTTTTAAAATAAAAACATCTTTTATAAAGTACTAAATGTTTTTAGATTTTCTTGCTACCTGAAAATTGTAAGAAATACTTTCAATTTCTATAGTGTAAGCAGAAATACTAAAGTAATATTTGGATTTTTTGTTAAGTAACTACTACTGAAGCAATAAGTATAACAATACAGCAAATTAAAAGTAATTTTAATACAACTATTTTTTTCTAAGATCCCATATTTGAAAACGTCGTCTGTCAACCAGGAAACAAATAAATTTTAACGGTTTTAACTTGAATTTAATTTGACATAATTCTAACCATACAACCTTTAAATTGTTAAGCTTTTTATTCTGAAAGTTTTGTGGTATTCGATAAACAAAAAAAAATTAAATAAAAATTCATTACTTTGGAAAAATCAGAACCTTCCCGGTTAAAGTTAAAATGAGCTGAAAAAAAGGAACATTCCTAAAATAAATTAAAAATGTATATAAATAATATGCTAAAAATTGCATGAAGTATAAAAATACATTAAAACAGCCATGACACTATGAAAAAGCGAATTTACATATTTGGTCTACTCTGAGTAAAAGTACATAAAGTTCAAGGTGCACCTATACAGAATCAGCAGGTCAATTTTACATATAGGCAATGCGTGAAAAAGAAACAGTCTAACGCGAATACCGGCATGTAAATATGGGTGACTAATAGTGCTTGTTTTGTTATTGCATTACTGGCCGATATACCATTAACTATGGCTTATACAGTATATCATTCTAAATAGTTTTTCTTTTTTTTAATGACGTTATAAAATAAATGGAGTTTTTATTGCGTTTAAAATGCGATTTCATAAAGAACAGAACAAAATAGGGTATACCATTTTTTGTGGAAAACAGATTAAGGAATCAAACGGTAATAGCAAAATGTCAAGTTTATCATCTTTGTCAAAAATGCATACATTAAATAAAAATAAACTGAACAGCAAAAACATTTGTATCCTTATACTCAATAATCAATTTATATCACAAATTTGATAACATACGTCATAATCGTATTTAGTTTTTCAAATATTGATTCGACAGTTACGAATGAAATATTATTTTTTATTTGAACTTTAAAGATTATTAGTAGGTATAGTACGAGACCGACCCTCAGAGGAGGAGATAATCTAAGGCAATTACATACACTATACACTCATAATGTATCACATTCTATCCCATATCCCCACCATATCACGTTCTCATCAAATAAAACGTAGAGGGGATTGTGTATATATTTCTAGAGCTTTGTTAGACTCCTTAGTTTAACTTTCAACATCTAAAGTTATTTAAATGTTGTCCACTAGCAACCAACTCGATTTAATTAAAAAAGTAAATGAGATTGAAGAAAAAAGCTAAATTGGAAAATAAAACTGAAACTCATGTGTCTTTTATCATTAAATGGCTTGAAAAAGGTGTAAAAATATGTCAAGATTTTTATCAAAATCTAAATGAAGTGGAACTTGTTAAAGATTTGTTAAAAGGTGGTTTCCTAAGTAATGCAACTGAATTAAAAAAATATATAAAAAACCCAGAAGCGCTAGATAAAATTAACCAAGCAGAAGTGGATTGGTATTTTTTGAACATTTTTACTAATATAATATGGATAAGTTAATAGGTGAAATAAATGAAGAGTTTTTAATGTCGGAAGCCTTTTCCCACCACTTTGCTTTTGCTGGAGAATTAGAGGATGAAGCACAAGATTGGAAACGATATTTTGATTACATGGAACATGCAGAATTGTGTAGAAAGGCTTCAGAACATTGTGTAGACTTTTTAAAAACAAAAAATGTGAATAAACTATTTTGTGAATTTAAAAAATTAGGATTAATTGATACCATTAATTATATAGTTAAACAAATAAACAAGATGTAATATTAAAGACAATAATTTCTAAAAACAAAAATAATGTTATTGTGTAATTATAAAAATGTTTAGTAACATAAATTGTATCAATATATTAATAATATGAAATAAAAAACTAAAATATATTTTATGTGTATTTATTCATTCATAAAAAAATTATCATACATAAAAAATACATTAGATAATGCACACATAGAAGGAGATTTAGAATGAAAAAAACATTTAGGTGCAGATAGACATAGTTCAGGTTTTTCATTTAGTTCAATAACTTGCTTAGGACAATACTTTCTTATGTAATTAGCTTTTTCACTTCCTTTGACATAAACGAAATCAGCTTCATTTGTCAATTGTTGAATGATGTTTAAAACATAATGTAGTGGTGTAAATCCAGTATTCCAATTAATACAGTGATGATTCTTCATTAACCATATAGCTTGCTTGTGTAAATCCGGTGAAAGACAATTTAATGGAAAAGGTTTTTTAAAGATGTGGTGACTAATTCGACTCCCATCATATGTAGCCAATTCTTTTGGAATACATCTATTTCGCTCATCTTTGAATCCTTGAATATCCAAAACCAGTCTCATATTTTTAATGAAGCGAATTTTTTAAATACAAACTTTCGAGTAGAATACTCTTGAATTTGTTGTTTAAGTGCTTTTAATTTAGCTAAAAAGTTTCAATTTTTTCTGTTCTAGTTAAAATCATCACATTTAAACTGTTGTTTCTCCTCTAAAGACACAACTATAACTACAATATTTTGTAACTACATTTAAATAAATTTAATTAAAAATAAGAGTGGGGATAAAAGTTAAAGTTGTTTTAACAATTTTGGTTAATGGATTGTAGGTAAATATTTTATCATGAATTATGAGACAATATGCTGAAGTTTTAGCTGGAATTTTCTCCTCTGTTTTAAATTCAATTCTCATTGTTACAGGACCTGTTTGTAATGAATCTCGCTGATGTACCTAAACAGTTGATATAAACAATCGGTGCATTGTCTTTAAAGTTCTTTGGACTAAAAATTGGCTCTACAGGATGATTATAATACATCTGACGAAATTCAGAAAACATTTCATATAAAGTAGCAAACTTATTGTTTTTAAAATCTAGTTGAAGATCATTATAAGGATATCTTTCAGAGTTTTAAAAGACGTTAATATTTCTTAGGCCGCAGTGATCAAATTTGCTCATATCCTGTTTAATATTTCCTCGTCGGTTTTTTTGAAAAGCAATTAAAACATGACGTGGTGTTTCAACTTTTTGTTTTAACTGGCCAGTTATGTCTTGTTGCTTCTAATAATTCAGGATATTCAACCAGATCCCAACTTCTAAATGTAAGTAAAATGTCATTATTTTTGTCAATTATCTTAGTTAGGGCTAATTCTTGAGGTATTGCAACTGTTAGATGGGGAACTCGCCAACAAAGTTTTGTAATTGCAATTTTAGGTTTTTCTGTTTCATCTGTTGAGACAAGTGCGTTGGTGTCATCATTACTTCTTATGAGTATTAATTCTTGTTGTGAATTTAAAATAATTTTATTATAACCTTCAAAGAAGCCTAAGTATAATTTAAGAGGAATAAATAAAGAGACATTTCCCTTATCATCTGTCATAATATTTTGAGCATTGGATTTTGGAAACCATCCGGCATTTTGTAGCTTAGTACTTTCATTATCATTAAAAGACATATAACCCTTTATTGAGGAAGTTATACCTATATCCCGAACAGAGTCGATAGTAGAGAATTATTGCAAGTTGCCTTATTAAGCTCGGGAATTATTAATGCCGGCCTTATTTAAATAGTGCTTATAGCCAAGATGTACCCATAATTTAGAGTTATTGCAAATCATGTTGACAGTATCATTAACCTAAAAAAAATTAGTTGTTTTTCTTTATTGTTTTGTGTTGTAGGGTTTTGTTTTACACAATTAAAGAAATACATTTAAAAAAGCAAGGTTTTAAGTATTTTTAGTTGTAAAAACTTTTCGATTTTGTGCTCGGCAGGCGTTCGGTTTACACGAACAGTTCCGAAGTTAAAATAAGACCAAAATAAGGCACGACCTAAAACCGACATAAATAAAGCCAGGCACTATCCTTATTAAGCGAGTCCTTATCCCACTATGCATCTGCGCAAGCTCAGATGTCAAAATAAGGCCGGTATTATTAGTGCCTGGCCTTATTGTACTATGCAATATTTCTCTAGTAACTCCATTTAGAACATACCTTAATTCCTTAAACAAAAATGCTGGTGCATTATTTATTAAATTAGTTTTTGTTAAAGGGGTACCATCTTCTTTTGTAACCTGTAATTCCAAATATAGTTCACTCTTACAGGGTAGAGGATATTTACCTGTTTGTTGCAACGAGATTCGTATTTCATCATTTGGTCCTAATTTGGTTGGGTTAAAGGGATCAAAAGAAAGAAACTCCCAACTAAGCACTGATTCGTCTACTAGGATATTTTCTTTAACATTAAGGTGTTCCATTTTATGATGTTTTATTTAACTTTAAACCTCAAATGTTGTACAAATTTTCGATTAGAAGGTCTTAACTGTTGCGAGTTTATTTTCTTACTGCTTAGATTTTGTTTGATTCTTTTTATATTATATGGTTGATAGCTAACTTGTGGTGGTGATTTGTGATATAACAGAACCATTATTTATCTAGCTTCTTAAGGTTCTTACTGTTACGGTTTCTCCTCTAAAATTAACGAGATTACCTGTTTGATCCAGTATTTTAAGGACAATTTTATCTATAATTTTAACAGTAAATGGAAAGTAAAGCATATTTTGGGGGATTCTATTATTTTATAGCCGGGAGCCACACTGGGAAAAAATTGATGAATTATATGAACAGGATCACCATTTAAATATGATCCTTCAGCGATACTACAATCTATGTTTAGGGAGTTTACTTTAATAATTTCTGCTGGTAAATCAGATATGTGTTCGTGATTTGGTTGTAAATCTTGATCATTAAATCCTAAAATTTTTCCAATTGTTCCCTTTTTAAAGGTTATTGGGACTGTTGTTTTAATGTGTGTACGTAAAGTATTATTAGTAGGAAAGATATGAAAACTGATGTGTTCTTTTTCAAGATGTTTTTGCAAAAATTATTTATATCATCTATTTCATAGCTACCTAGTGGGATTTTAATTACTTCATTTAAGTTGTAAATAAAATAATTATTTGATTCATCAATATTAGGAATGACATTAAATGTTTCAAAATTTATTAAATCAATTACATATTCTTCATCTTCATCCAAATAGATTGGTGGATGAAATTCTGCTGTCAGTGTGGCAGAATTACCACTAAGAACAAAACTGTATGACATATCACTTAAAAAACTTTTGCAAAATAAATTTGTTTTGAATATCACATATTTTTATACAAAAATTTTAAACATAATTGTCCACAATTGGTTTTATTATAATTTTGATATTGCTCATGATTATATTTTACAATGTTTTTATTTCCATCACTGTTAAAATATGAGATTAATTCAAGAGGTGGTCGCAAATTACCATAACTATCAAAATATAATTTATTTTTCCCTTTTTTGGTATATGCTGTCCAATGAGTTCCTTTTCCACTATCATCATCCAGATTTACAATAGCACTTTCATATTTTTTAATTTTATGAGGCAGCTTATCCCTCATAAATATACCCCGAAAATTTGGTATTCCCAATATTTTAGCATATTTAATTAAATCATAATTTGTAAGTATTTTACGAGGTATATATTTTAACAGTTTTTTGAATATGGTTTTAAAAATAGTCCACAACCGGTTTTATATGGTTTTAAATAAAGTCCACTTCCCTTTTTCCTACTGCTATGGATTCCATCATTTGATTATGTCTCTTATCTTCTTCAAGTTTTTGTTTAGCTGCTTTTGCATCATTTACAGCTTTCGTGATTCCAGCTGCCCCTCCCCGAGTGCTCCCAAAGCAGATAATCCAGCAAACAATGGTATAAGTGGTAAGAATCCACCAGATTTTGGAATAGGTATTATTCGTTTCTTAGGAGGTAACACTCGTCCAACTTTCTTTATTGCCGACAGTGCTGATTTAGCACTTTCCCTTAAACTTCTAAACTTTTTTCCTTGAAGTTCCCTTCTCGCTTTTGCAACAGCTTGTGAAAATGACATTCCCTTACCTCTACGTCTTCTTCGAATCCTTCTTTTCTTTTTCTAATACCCATTCCTAATTTAGTTTTAACTTTCATAGCACCGCTAATACCTAAAGCAGCTGTTTTCTCCCCAAAACTGGCGTCCTTGGCTCTAAACCTTGCTAAAGCCTTCTCAGCTAAGACTTTATCGGCATCATGTCTACCTTTTATATTTTTTGTCTTGGAATATTCAATATCATGCTCTTTACAAGCTTCATCCAAAGGATTTATTCCTTTATCACCCCTTTGTAGTCGCTTTTCTAATTTGGTTCCTGGTCCACAAAACTGATAACCAGGAATATGTAATTCGAACGGTAATTTGTTTATTAAAGTGTTTAAGAAACCACTTCCGATTTTCTTAGATTCTTTTTTTTAAATAAGTTGTGGGTGGAACGAGCATTATATAAAGTGAAATTCTCTAGATAAATGATTAGTTTTCTAAAGAGATCAGCCTTATATAGAAAAGCATGAGGATTGAGAAACAACCTTTTTCAATTGAGATTAAAGATCATGATATATTAAAGAACAATTTTAATAAACATGGAAAACTATTTAATGGTAGCAGTAAAAGAGGATTGGTGGTTGGTCCCTCAGGTTGTGGCAAAACTAATATTATTATAAGTTTGATTGTAGATCCACAAGGTTTAAGATTTGAAAATATTTATGTTTATTCGAAATCGCTATATCAACCAAAATATGAGTATTTAAGAACACTTTTTAAACCAATTAAAGAAATAGGTTATTGTGAATCGGCAGATGAAGAAAATATAATATCTCCACTTGAAGTAAAACCAAATTCTATATTAATTTTTGATGACATTGTCTGTTGCAATCAAAATATAGTAAAGGATTATTTTTGTTTTGGGAGACACAAAAATACAGATTGCTTTTACTTATGTCAAACATATTCTTCTATTCCTAAACAACTTATTCGAGACAATGCAAATTTGTTAATTTTATTTCAACAAGATACCACAAATCTTGAACATACTTATAATGATCATGTTAATGTAGATATGTCATTTCAACAATTTAAAGAGTTATGTTTAATGTGATGGAAAGAAAAATATGGATTTTTAGTAATTGATAAGGATTCGGATATTAACGCAGGTAGATATCGCAAAGGGTTTGACTTATTTATTTATTTATAAAAAGGATTGTTTATTTAAGCTTTCATAGTCTGTATGCAAATCTTGCCAAGAATAGAGCGATAACATGAATGAGAAAGAAGCAAGGGAACTAGTAAAGACACGTAAGGCAGTTAGAAAAAAATTCAGGAATTAAAATCAGATATAGCTAAATCTCAAATACAACAAGAAAAACAATTTAAACCACTTATTCAACCCTTGCATGAATTATTGCAAAAAATTAAAAAGAATCTGAAACAAAATCCGAAATAAAACGGGAATCTTCCTTATCTCCACAAAAAGATAATTTGATTAATAACAACACAGATATAAAAAATTTTAAGTCAAATATATCTCTACAAATAACTTCTTTAGATTTATATATGAAGAATGTAAATGATGCACTACTAAATAAAATAAAATCAATGACAGAGCTACTTGAAACCTCTAGACAAGGATTTAACACGGCAAGAGAAAAATTAAATGTCTCAGTTAAAGAAGTAAAAGATGAAATTGTTGCTTTGGATAATAAAATAAATTTAAAAATTCAAGATCTAGAGCAAAGAGTAATAAATAAATCTACCTAAAATTCTGTGTCATAGGATTAAAAAGAATAGTAACACTTAATAACCATGAGTCATAATTTGAAAGAAGTAGTGGTAAATAAATTACATAGAGCTGCTAGAAAAAATTATAGGAGAAGAAGAGTAATTGTTAAAGGTTTAAATGACTTGTGGCATGCGGATTGCGGATCTCGTCGAAATGTTACCCTATGCTAAATTAAATAAAGGATATCGATATATTTTGGTAGTAATAAATGCATTTTCAAAATATGTTTGGGCACATCCTTTAAAAACTAAACAAGGAAAAGAGACTGCTATTGCGATGGAAAATATTTTAAAAAATACACCCAAATCCAAGAATCTACAAACATATTTGGGGAAAGAATTTTATAACACGCATTTTCAAGAACTAATGAAAAAATTTAACATAAATCATTACAGTACTTTTTCCAACCTTAAAGCAAGTATTGTTGAACGTGTTAATAGAACTTTTTGTAACCAAGGTAACTATAAGTGGTATACCATTTTGCCTGTTATACAACAATAATGTAAGTTTCCATCATCTTTACTTATTAACAACAAATTAACATGTTTATTTCTTTTACTATTGCTATAGTGTAATGGACCAATAACTTCATATTTAATTTTAAAGTCTCTTTGAAATTTTTCTAAGCCGTAAACATTCACTGATATATATTATTTTGAGTTTCAAATTTTGGAATATTTTTTAAATGCATTGGAAATTCCATACCTGTGGTATCGAATATTGATGAAAAATGTGGATAGGAATCCGTTTTAGTTTCCAAACCATTTGGAGGATAGAGGGCTGCGATGATACTCCAGAGAAAGCAATAGTTGTCATTATTTTTTATGTTGATTGTAGCGCTTGTTATTTCAAGCGGTAGTAGGATGTGTTAAGAAGCTCTAAATGGATTGTAGCGATTTATGTTGACTTCAACATTCATAATTTTTACTAACTTCGAACCTGAAATTAAAAATAAAAAACATTAAACTTATTAAAAATAAAATAAAATATGTATTATTTTTATATTACAAGAAATTTAATTTAAAAATAAAAAGCTTGTGTCTACTGAAGTTCGAACCATAGGAAAAACTTTTATCAAAGGGTCAGATAATGGTGGCAGAAAAAAAGTTCCCAGTCTTAAGTAGAGTGGTGGGGATGACTTGTGTTTGTTCTTACATACTACTAACAAAACATTGCCAAAATTACCACCACTTATCAAAAATGCCTCTTACATACTACTAGCTGTGGCGCGTGTTTGTGCTTACATACTACTAACAACACTTATCAAAATCTCTCATACAAACTACTAAATATTTAAGTTTCATACAAACTACTAAATATTTAAGTTTGTGCATTAGTGGATACTTATTTTTAAATGTGATATGTAAAGCAAGAACTCACTCTTTATCGTGGAAAAAAATGTTATTTTTTAACAATCAATCATCTTTTTCTTATTAAACTATTGATATTATAAAAAATAAGGATACTTTTCTCTTCAGCAATATTTACATTTTTTTTTTTTGACATATCTGGCAGCCCCGAATCTGAAAAGTAGGGATCTTTTTTGCTCTCCAGCGAACTTAAGTAGACATGCTGTATGAAAAAAAAGCAATGTTTAAAGTATTAAAAATATTTTGTAAAAAATATTAATTAATTTTAAAAATACAGAAAAAATTATAAAATGTGTAAATAAACAAAATATTATCGAGTGTGCTAAAGCGTTGGGTCATGGAAAAAAATACTTATTTATAAGTTTGCTCAGAAATTTGATGGTTAGCACGACCCGGCGCTTAAGGTCTTATCAAAATAACTTACCTGAATCTCGCTCAGCCATTTGGTCAGCTTTTTGATCCATAATAACAACAAAATTGGCCAATATTTCCTCTAAATTTGAACTGCTACATATTACTTGAAAGGGTGTATTAAAAGATTTGACAGCATGGAGTTGTGGGACTTCACAAAAATAATAGCCAAAAAGTTCCATATTTAATTTTATACATCTATGTTTTTCAAGTTCAGATTCAATTAACTTAATTATTTTTGGTGAATACTTATCAAAAAAACTAATTATGTTTACATAAAGTTCCAAAGCACGAACTCTATAAGAAATGATTCTTTCTTGAAATGCTGAGTTAATAGTATCAACCCCCTTATCCTTTGTAATGCAGGTATTATCTCGATGAATATTTGAATGTAGATGACCATTCCATGAATGTTTTTTGACATATGTTTTGCAGTGTTTGCAGTAAATGTTTTCAATACTTTTTTAGCAATTGGAGATTTGGAACAAATAGTTTTAAGATGACGTAACATGTTGTCTTTTCGAGTAAAGTTTTTTTGACATTTTGGACAGCAAATCATTTAAAAAATAATATCTAACAGTACTAAGCTAGTCTCTTTTGGGAAGCTCACTGTGTGCTTAGCAATTAAAGTAAAATTTTGGAAGCGTGCGATTAAATATATAAAATTTTAAAAGGATGGGGATGATTCCTTGTAATATTTCAAGTAAAAAGTTTATATAAACATATGTCCGGAGACACTTCGTTTTCGAGATATAGGGTGTTAAACTTTTTGAAAAAGTCGGCATTTTTTTTTCAATATTTTAAAAACACTCCAACTGATTTGGATCAAATTTGGTACACTTATTTAATGTAATAGGGTGCTTATAAAGCTCTCACTAGATTAAGATTATTGGATTCAGTGCCGTCTCAGTGGGCACCACAGCTAATATAATTGAGAAAAAAGTACGCCACTGACTTTTAACAAAATGTTTATTTTTTTTCCGATTAAACAATTAAAAATGCAACTTTTTGGTCTCTTAAATTTTCTTCGTATCTAGCTTCGTTTTCGAGAAAAAAATTGAATTCACTTTAAGTGATACTAAAAAGTATTCATAAACAGTATAAAATAAAAACCAAAATTACAAAATAAATCATTTTTTACCTTAGTGAATAACGAAAATAACGAATTCCGATAAAATACACCACTGCTCACACAAGTTATTTTAAGGTCAATAATTAATTATTTTCTTTTTTATTTTTTTTTACCATGTTGTCTATAGATATTTTTAGGAGAAATTAGAGTGGTTTTAATTTTTTTCTCGAAAATGAAGTTAGATACGAAAAAATTTAAGAGACCAAAAAGTTGCATTTTTAATTGTTTAATCGGAAAAAATATAAACATTTTGTTAAAAGTCAGTGGCTCACTTTTTCTCAATTATATTAGCTGTGGTGCCCACTGAGACGGCACTGAATCCAATAATCTTAATCTAGTTATAGCTTTATAAGCACCCTATTACATTAAATAAGTGTACCAAATTTGATCCAAATCAGTTGGAGTGTTTTTAAAATATTGAAAAAAAATGCCGACTTTTTTCAAAACCTTTAACACCCTGTATCTCGAAAACGAAGTGTCTCCGGACATATGTTTATATAAACTTTTTACTTGAAATATTACAAGGAATCATCCCTTAAAATTAAAGTCATCACTTAAGTTACACCATGTATATATTTTTAATTGGTCAAACACAGACTTTAATCTTTTGATTTTTTTTGCAAGTCTTCTATTGAAATGTTGTCATTTTTTGGTTTTAAGTAGTCTATATTAAAGGCAAGAGATTTTAATAATGCTTTAATTTTTCGGTAATTTTCTAGAAACCGGCGGCAACTCCGATTTTGACGAAATTTGGTATACGGGGTTTTTGGGGCGCCGATCACGAATCTGAAAGAATTATTTGGCGGAAAC
The DNA here is from genome assembly GCA_014170235.1 of Listronotus bonariensis. Lineage (NCBI taxonomy): Eukaryota > Metazoa > Arthropoda > Insecta > Coleoptera > Curculionidae > Listronotus > Listronotus bonariensis. The sequence continues at coordinate 258,410 of JACEGR010000174.1, read as the reverse complement.
GTTTCGTTCTCGAGATATCCATCATCAAAGTTAAAAATTTAAACTAAGCTTATTTTCACTATATTCCCCTTCTTTTTGCACACAATTCTTGATTTAAAGCTAAAGGGTCACACAATATTTGATTTTCACCTCTTAAAACATCGTTTTTATACGTTTTTACATTATTTTTCATTAACTTGCGTGGCTTTTCTTTGATAATGCGGCAACCATACATACACAGAGGGCTTCATGGCACACTGGGATTGAAATGATTCAAAGTATAGCTATGCAATTTATTGCAAAAATAATGTTAAATACGTAAAAAACGGGGTTTTAAAAGGTGAAAATCAAATATTGTGTGACACTTTAGCTTTAAATGAAGAATTGTGTGCAAAAAGAAGGGGGAATATAGTGACAATAAGCTTAGTTTAAAATTTTAACTTTGATGATGAATATCTCGAGAATGAAACGTTTCCGCCAAAAAATCTTTCAGATTCGTGATCAGCGCCCCAAAAACCCCCGTATACCAAATTTCGTCAAAATCGGAGTTGCCGCCGGTTTCTAGAAAATTACCTATTTTTTTTACTTTTTGTTTTATTTTCTTTTAAAATTCTATCTGTTTTGGTTGAAATGGATTTTTGTAAAATTAAAATTTGATCAGTTTGTGTCGAAATAGAATTTTTAATAATTGGCGAATTAATTTGGAAAGTAGTAGATTTTTGTGATAAAAATTCAGTTTTTTTTGTTCGCAAGGCATTGAATTATCGCCATTTTCAAAGCTTTCAGTATCAGAATTGTTTACAATATTTTTTAAGGATAGTTTTGATGGCTTCTGGTATATATTTCAGGGCAAATAGGTCGATTATGACACAAATCCATTTCTATAATTTATTATTAATAATATATTTACGGGACGGTGGAGTGAACAGGGGTGCTGGGTGGGGACGAAACAGTAGTAAGCCTACATTAAACGACCAAAAACAGTATTTCACAGTACACACTGCACTTTCTGTTTACAAAAATGTCCTAAAAATTGTTTAAAAAAATTAAAAATAAATACTGGATACTGCTTTGTTTATGGCGTTGATGCAAGTCAATTGCCAGCTCAATGTGGTGGGAAAATCTGGATTGTCGAGCTTTCCGCTCCCAGAAATTCCGGATTAAAAATTCAATTATTTAGCTCAATAACAGCGATAAAGTTCTGAACATGCATAAATTGCGACTATCAAGCCAGCGGCTGCTACTGGTGTCGTGCATAACCTTCACTTTCATTCCTGACGCATTTCCGCAGGCGTGCGCACCTCCTCGACCATACGAGGACACCATGTGTTCAACACCAAAACGTAAAAACTTCAGGCTTTAGGAATCTTCACTCACAGCGCTTAGCCCCAGAAGAAAGAAGCCCCAATCTAGCGTGAATCTTTTCTCGATCCCCAAGGGTACACTCACGCTCGTACGATGCCTTCAATCGCCTACCCGGAAGGTCTATGTAGACCTCTACGTCAACATGAACCGCACTACTCGAAGATCGCGGAAAGAGTGTAAAAATAAATAATAGTACAATTCTGCCATGGGTGTCACTGCATAAAAAGAAGAGTTCGCAAGAGAACTGTAATAGTCTTGCGATGTTGCCAAATAAAGTGGGAAAGTGTCAATAGCTTAAAAAAGGAAGACGCAGGACAAAATTCATATGCAAAATTAAGTTATTCCTTCTTCCTATTATAACTTGTAGAGAAAAAATAAAAATACCTTAACATAAAGAAGGAGGCATTTCTACAAAAAATACCATTGTTTCTCATGGAAATGGTGGATAATCCCCGAAATAGGCTTGGTGTTAATTCTTCATAAGAATTTTGGCAACGCTGCTTCTATCAAGACTGTCATTTTCATAATGACGAACTTCATGTTATCAGCTGACCAAAATGAATTTTCCTTCTTTAATTAATGGATGGCCATATTTAATGGCGGACGAGATATCTCATATGTGTGGGATAGTTTTTCGAAAAATTTAATACTTTTCAAAATTAACTTACATTTTTCATGTGCCGAGTGCAGTGTATTAATGTTTTTTGTGTTTGACGTTGGATTTATACTGTTTTGTCCCCACCCAGCACCCCTGTTCACTCCACCGTCCCGAAAATATGTTTTTATTAATATAAATTATAGAAATGGATTTTGGAAAACGCGCACACAGATTTGTGTCATAATCGACCTATAGAAACGCCCTGAAAAAGGATTTTCGAAGATCTCTTATAATAGCGAAAACCGCTATATCGAATTATTACCATGAAATATTGTGAGCCATTTTAGTATTATAATATGAATTTTGTGCAAAAAGAAGGGAAAATATTGTGAAAATAAGATTAGTACAAATATCAACTTTGATGATGGATATCTCGAAAACGAAACGTTTCCGACTAAAAATTCTTTCAGATTCGTGATCAGCGCTCCAAAAACCCCCGTATACCAAATTTCGTCGAAATCGGAGTTGCGGACAGTTTCTAGACAATTACCTATTTCATTTAACATCAAAAAACCCTTTAAAAACATTTTTTATTATTAATTATATTAATTCAAAAGCTTTACTTTAAACAAACTCGTGTATGCAACCATAAATACATCTACATATCTGTGGCTTGGTCGAAAAAGGGCCTATGTACAAATTTGCAGAAATTTAGTTAGCAGGCCTATCTTACTAAATGAATAACTACCTTTTCAATAAAAATGGTCCTAAGTGAATAATCCCAGTAACTTTTGATTAAGGTTGGGTGATAAGGGCCCAAGTGTGAGGGCTCAAGAACAAAGTGTAAAGTGTAAAGTCCAATCTACCTTTTACGCCTTTTTAAATGGTCCCATGTAACAAATATAATGATAATTTATAAACACAGAACGGCCTAAGTGAGTAATGGGCCCAGAAAAAATAGACCTATGATACCTTATGCCTTTTTAACATTATCTTCCGTTTTAATTTTTTGGGCCTAACTGTCACTTATTTAAAGTGTACTGAAATTTCTGGGCCTATGTAAACTTTGTACGTTTTATTATTCAACAAATATACACTTTCAAAGGGCCCATGTGCGACATAGACACATAATACCTTTTAATTTTGGTCGAATTTGCCTTTTAGGCCTTTCGTTTCATCCGCCCCATAATGACACCTGCAGTAAGTGCGACAAGTTAAACATTTTAATAAAATCATCCGCTGATGACGGACAAAGAATAGATTACGAACGAGAAAAAAGAGAACATTTAGATGCAGCAGAGGGCGTACAATGAAAAAGGATTGACAAAGAAAAACTAAACAAAATGAAACTGTAGTAACGGCAATGTTCGACCTACAAAAATGTTTACCCACTCCCCACCTAAAAAGTGGAATTGCATTTTACAAGAGGCAGTTGTGGGTATTCAACCTAACAATCTACGAAGTCACAAAAGTCAACGGAAATAGATCCTTTTGTTTCATGTGGGATGAAACCACTTCAAACCGTGGAGGACAAGAAATTGCATCCTGTCTCCTTAAGTACATAAGAAACCTGCCCCCAGAGACAACCTGCCTAAATTTATTTAGTGATTGCTGCTCGGGGCAAAATAAAAACATTTATGTTGTTACTCTTCTTTCCAAGGTGTTTGAACTTTTGTCCCCAAATCACAGTTTAAAGGAAATTCATCATAAATTCCTAATCTCTGGCCATACTCACTTGGAAGCAGATTCAATTCATGCTTCCATTGAAAAAGCAAAGAAGCATACAACAATGGATATAGAAATACCCAGAGACTGGTCCACACTGGTTCGCAGCATTCAACGAAAAGGGGGAATTAAAGTCATTGACATGTCTCAGGATGATTTTTACAATATAAGCGCTCTTCATAAAGCGTATTTTGTAAGTAGAAAAAAAATGCAGACGGAGAGCAAATGTCTTTTTTAAAAGCAAACTATTTCCTTTACACCAAGGAAAACCCTGGAAAAATTTTTTACAAGGAAGGCTTTTTGGCGACAGAAGAGTTCAAAGTCTGGGATATCACAAGGAAGAAAAAGGGACAGCCAGATGAAACACAACCTACTTTGGAAAAGCTACATAATTCATATCCGCTGCCTCTTCCCAAAAAAAATTGGAAGACATTAAAAGTCTAACCCAATATATACATCCAAACTGTCGGCTTTTTTATGATAATTTGAGATCTCAAGAAGACACAACTGATGAAGATGAAGGAGTGTGTCCAGTTGATGTCTTAGATGACGAATAAGGCCCATTTTTTAAATTATTACCATTAAAAAGAAATTTGCTATTTTGTTTCAGTTTAAAATATGTTTTTACATTAATAAAATGTTTATGCTATAATAGATTTTTATTGACGCTAAAATAAAGAACTTTAGGGAAAACGTTTTATAACCAAAAAGGGCCTAAGTTATATTCTTTTCTACAATGGGGCTTAACTAACAATTTTTGGGGCCTATGTACATATTAAATCAAGGGTCTATGTGAGTTAGGCCTAAATTGTAGGGGCCTAACAAACAGAATATGCAAATCAAAAGGAAAGGTCCGCGAATTTTCAATACCTCTTGGATCATAGCACTTTTAACAACTTGCTGGCCAAATTTCATTTAATTCGGATAAGGCATTTTTGTGTAAGAAATATTTTTTTCGATTTACAAATCCTAGATTATCTCAAAAGTTAATTTTCGTAGATAGGCCCTTTTTCAACCAAGCCACAGATATTGTATTTATGGTTGCAGCATTTATGGGTAAATTATTTTCAATTTAATGAAAAAAAGTGTAAAATAAATAAAAACAGGTTTTTAAAAGGTGTTTATAAAATATTGTGTGGCAATTTAGTGTTTTATAAAAATTTTGTGCAAAAAGAAGGCGGAATATAGTGAAAATAAGGTTAGTGTAAATTACTACTTTGATGATGGATATCTCGACAACAAAACGTTTCCGACTAAAAATTCTTTCAGATTCGTGATCAGCGCCCCAAAAAACCCCCGTATACCAAATTTCGTCGAAATCGGAGTTGCGGACAGTTTCTAGACAATTACCAAAAATAATGTGTTTCTCATAAGGTAATTTTTAATTAAACAATGCTTTTATCTTTTAAAAGATTAAAATTTAGGTAATTTTCTAGAAACCGGCGGCAACTCCGATTTTGACGAAATTTGTATACGGGGGTTTTGGGGTGCTGATCACGAATCTGAAAGAATTATTTGGCGGAAACGTTTCGTTCTTGAGATATTCATCATCAAAGTTCAAATTTGAACTAAGCTTATTTTCACTATATTCCTCCTTCTTTGAACACAATTCTTAATTTAAAGCTAAAGTGTCACAAAATGTTTGATTTTCACCTCTTAAAACCCCGTTTTTACGTATTTTACATTATTTTTGCATTAAATTGCATAGCTATACTTTGAATCATTTCAATCCCAGTGTGCCATGAAGCTCTATGTGTATGTATGGTTGCCGCATTATCAAAGAAAAGCCACGCAATTTATTGCAAAAATAATGTAAAAACGCAGAAAAACGGGGTTTTAAAAGGTGAAAATCAAATATTGTGTGACACTTTAGCTTTAAATCAAGAATTGTCTGCAAAAAGAAGGAGGAATATAGTGAAAATAAGCTTAGTTCAAATACCAACTTTGATGATGGATATCTCGAGAACGAAACGTTTTCGCCAAATAATTCTTTCAGATTCGTGATCAGCGCCCCAAAAACCCCCGTATACCAAATTTCGTCAAAATCGGAGTTGCCGCCGGTTTCTAGAAAATTACCAAAATTTAGATTAAATACTAGCAAAAATGTTTCTATAATAGTACTATTTTTGGTAAAATTTTAGTGTTTTCATTTGTAGAAAAACACAGAAAACGTTATTTTTATAGTTTTTTGCTTTCCCTGTTGGCTGGCTTTTGACAAAACTAACTTTTATTTTAAACAAAAATTGTTATCCAAAATGTCTTATTTGTTGCATTTTGTTTTTTATTTTTTATGTCAAAATTTGTTTGTCTTTAACATGGTTTATAAGACAACACTTGTTTTTTTTATGTATGACATATTTTTATGTAAGGCTTACCTACGAGATATTTTTGTGTGTGTGATATTTTGTGTTATTTTAAATTTGTAATAAATGATTTTGTTTTTAATAGATTAAAAAGTCTTATTTAACAACATTTTGTGTTTTTTCCTTGCATACTTAAAAAATATATTTAAAATGTCTTATCTGTCTGTATTGAACATCTGAATCTTAAATTATCCCTCTTGAGGTTATTGTTGTATGTAAAAGAATAAAATATTGCCTCTTCGTATACTCCTATACAGGGGTTGCATGTTCTTGATTTTTAAAATACCTAACAGTTGTATAGTGCGTGTAAATAGGATGGTATAGAGACAAAAAATTGTATCGAGAGACATAATTTTAAATGGTAACATATGTTGTAAATTCGTAGTATTGCTCCTGGCTCGGAAATTAGCCATTTGTGGAATTGCATACACAAAGTAAAAATTGTATGAAGCATAATTGTATGGTGTTGTACATCTGAATCTTAAATTATCCCTCTTGAGGTTATTGTTGTATATAAAAGAATAAAATATTGCCTTTTCGTATACGCCGATTGCATGATTTTTTTTTTAAATAATGTATAGTGTATGTAATTGCCTTAAATTATCTCCTCCTCTGAGGGTCGGTCTCGTACTATACCTACTATTATTATCTCCCTAATGAGAGAACGCAATAGAACTTCTTTACACGAAGACATAACACTGTCTCTCCCCATTGCTTACATACATTATAATTGTATTTAGTTTTTAAAATATTGATACTGTGACCACAGTTCGGCAGTTACAAATGAAATATTTTTTTTTATTCAAAGTTTGAAGATTAGTATCTCCCTAATGAGAGGACGCATTAGCACTTCATTACATGAAGACATAACAATATTGTCTCTCCCTTTATCAGCCCCATCATTTACGACCTTGCCGAACACCCGAGATGCTTAAATTTGGTAGACCTTCTAGAATTCTAGATTATTTTAATTACATCTCTTCAAAACTAAGCCAAGCATACTTCGCTATACTTAAACTTAAGCAGGCAGTACCAACATCAACGCTAATGATCATATATTATGCACTGGCTTACCCTCACTTAAGTTACAATATAATACTATGGGGACAAGCAGTTAATGTGAATCGAATACTGGTGGCACAAAAGCGAATTATTAGGCAAATATTTGGTCTGAAGCCACTGGAAACCTGTAGAGATGTTTTTAAACAAAGCAAAATTCTTACTGTTCCATCAATATACATTTTTAAATGCTCCATATACGTGTATAAAAATATGGATCAATTCAGGCAGAAATCATGACTACTTCACAAGAAATCGAAATGGATTGGCATATCCAAGCCATTCTTCAGCAATGTACGAAAAATCACCATACTATGCATGTACAAGGATCTACAATAAACTACCCGAAGAAGTAAAAGATTCAAGTACGATTGGGGCATTTAGAGGTCGGTTAAAAAGGTTTTTAACGGAAGGAGTATTCTACAACCTAAAAGAATTCCTGGAGCGTAGAACGTAACTGCGTTGTTTTAACTTTGTTTTAATTTAGAATTTATAATTTACTGATGTCTTACTTTGTTTGTCACTTTAATGTTTTCAATGTTTCTCAATATTGTTTGGTGTTTTTTATTTTTTTTATATATTGTGGCATCGTCCTGTATACAAATTTATTATAATTTATTATATTAGTTTTAGTTAGATTAAGGACGAAACTTATATCATGTATTTGATCAAAAAGTAAATAAATTGAATTTGAATTTGAATAAAGAGCTAGGTGACACATTAGTGGTATTCTTTCGAGATGTGATCAGTGAACAAACTGATAGAAGTGAAACATAATTTTTCAAAAGAATACCACAATTATCTGATACCAAATTCGAAATTTATATGTATGCTTCGGTAGTATTTCCTATGTAAATTAATACATCAAAAGTGTTCCTATTGCAGTCCAGGATTATTTTATAAAATAAAACAGTTATTTTATTTTCTTATACATCCATTTACATTTTTTTATTGTAAAGAATTTACTTTAATACAGTGTATATGCTTAAGTTACTATGTATCTAGGGTTTATCATCTATACAACACTGTACAACGTTTATTGCACAAAAATATGTCTTTTAGCAGTTTCCTATGATATAAATTCTGATCCGTTAGTTTTATTCATGAAGACTATCCAAAGTATTTTGAACTTCCGATTCTAGTTCATCACTTACTAAAACTTCATATGAAGTTTTACCCTCTACACAAAGTTTATCGAAAATACGCTTTGATGATTCCCAGCATAGAATATTTTGTTTTATAGCATCTACCAGAACTTTAGCATTGGGGAATATGGCTGCTAATATCCTAAAAAACAAAAATAATCATTAATATTTATAAAGTTTTATTAATAAGTTTTCTTGATTTAAAGACAAATATAAAATTAGTGCTGGAGTGGAATTGAATTGAATTGAATTAAATTTCTCGTTAAATTGGAATTTATTCAATGTTTCGGCACTCACATATGAGGCCTTTGCCAGGAAAGTTTTAAAGTCGAAATTTCCATTTATAGTCAGCAATAAAATATCAAAATAAAACAACAAATACACAATTTTAGACAACTGGAACGTTTATTATACAACTATTTTATTCTTGATTCTGTTAACATTCAAAAATATGCAAGGTGGCCATTTAAAAACTAAACATTTTTTGCCTCTTTCACTCCCTGAACTGCCAGCCGCTAGCAAGGGAAAGACACACACGGCCCCAAAATCGTAAATAGAAAGAGGGGTTAAGAGAACCCTTATTTTGAGTGTCTATCGACCTTGGTTACAACTGCCAAGTTTGAATTCTCAGCTAATATTTCTGTTAATATGACATCTTGTCAAAATTTGAATATTTATTTTTTAATGTGTAATATTAAATAACGTGTAACGTATAAGAGCAAGCTACTTTAAACTAAGGGGCGTATGATGAGAGTTAAGCGATCTTCAAAATGAGATATCAATATAATTATTTCTATTAATACTAAATAGAAAAAAATTGCTTTTTAATGTTTCAAAAATTATTAGAGCATTACTCTACAATTGTTTCGCCTTTCTAGGGCTTCATCAAGAGTACTTCGTATACTAAATTTAAAAAGAGAAATACAAACAGAACCATTTAACACGTTTTTCCCAAAAAGGTCTATAAAATATTAGGGGTTTTATTATGCGGCCCAGATGTGGTAATAAATTTATTTATAATTGGCATATCTGCGAAATTTATTTGATCATTGGTAGAAAGAGTTGTATTGTCTATAAGTGATTTTTTAATTTCTAGTTGTTCATATAAATTTAATTTTTTACCTTTGTTTTCTCTATGGAGTAGTTTAACATTATTAAGATCTATAAAGTGGTTTTGTTCTAAACAATGTGTTGAAATGCCTGTGTTTTTTAAACCATTTAAAATTGATGTTTTGTGTTCTTTTATTCTGTTTTTATGCTCCTTCCACTTTGACCAATATATTCCGCATTACAGTCTGCGCAATTAACTTTATAAACCCCTGACATATCTAATTTTTCTGTTTTGTCTTTATTGTTAACTAATAATCTACCTAGGTTACTCTTATTTACAGACACAGTTTTACAGCCTAACTTATCTAGCCTATTGGATACATTATTGCTGATGTTTGGTATATAATTGATAAACTTAAAATTATTGTTTTTAGGTTCTGTAATACTATAAAACTCTTTAGCAATTAACTTTTGTTTTTTCTTTGTTAACAATTTATCAATAAGTGATTCTTTATATCCGTTGTTTCTTGCTATTTGTTTAATAATGCAGAGTTCTTTGTTAAAATTTGATTGACTTAATGGGAAAGTGACAAGTCTGTGAATTAAACTATGAAAAGAAGATAATTTTATTTTCCATGATTGGTTCGATGCGTAATTTATTACCGTGTCTGTCGTCGTTGGTTTTCTGTAAATATCGAATTCAATGTGGTTGTCAATATTTTTAATGTTTATATCCAAAAAATTTATCTCATTTTCATTTCCTTTTTCCATAGTGAACTGAATGTTGCTATTTATTGAGTTTAGAAAATTTAAAAACTTATCTAAATTTCTCTCTGTACTATTCCAAATGCAAAAACATCGTCTACATATCTTTTCCAATAAAAAATGTGTTTAATTAGTTGATTATTAGAGTTAAATAAAACTTTTTCAAAATGAGCCATAAAAATTTCCGACAATAAAGGAGAAATTGGAGAGCCCATAGGCAGGCCATCATTTTGTTTATAAAATTCACCATTAAATTTAAAAGAATTTTGATTTAGGCATGTTCGAACTGCATTTTTTAATTCTGTTTTTGTTTTAATATCTAAGTTTGAAGCACCGATTAAGTTATTTAAAATTTCTATAACTTCTTTTATTGGAATTGAGGTAAAAAGACTTTTTACATCAAAAGAAACTAATTTTGAATTGTTTGGAATCGTTAGGTCCTTCGTAAATTCGATAAATTGAAAAGAATTTTTATTGAGTGCGGGGACTGAAAATTAATTAAATCGGGTAGTATCTTACTTAATTCTTTTGCAAGTTTATAACAAGGAGCGTTAACATATGAAATGACCGGTCTAATGGGGTTATTTTCTTTGTGAATTTTTGGTAAACCATATAATAGAGGTGTCGAAGGGTTCATTACTTTAAGCTTATATGGTTGATTTTGTGTGATAATGGGACTATCTTTAAGTATCTTAATAATTTCAGATTGATGTTTGTTTGTGGGGTCATTTGGTATTTTAATTATATTGCTGTCTTCTAATAAATGTTCTACCTTATTAATATAGTCTATTTTAGTTAAAATTGTAACCGTGTTACCTTTGTCTGCTTTGCAAAGAATTAAGTTGTTTTGAACTAATTTATCTTTTAAACTTATGATGCATTTAATTTCTCCTTTATTGCCATTTGGAATATTAATATTATTAAACAATTTAGCTAAATCAATTTTATCTTCTATAGTTATATTATCTAACGAGTTAATTGCAATTTCTGTGTTTACAGCTAAAGATTCTAGCTCCTGTTTGTTAAACATATGAGGAGAGTATTTTAAACCTTTTTCGAGCAAAGACATTTCTTTCGGTGTAAAGGTAATATTAGAAAGGTTTACCACTCTTGGGTAAAATTTAAACATCTCTTGATGGCTACTGTTAACTATGATATTTGTATACAAATTGTTTTTCTCTGAAATTAGCCTACTTAATTTATTATATTGTGTGTTGTATTGTAACTGAACTTTTTCATTAACCGTCTCTCTTATAAGTCTATCAATATATTGAAAATAAAAATAGTTTTCTTTTTGCAGGAGTTCTGTGTGAATTAATTTTAAATGTAGACTTACATTGTCTCTTGACATATACCACATTTTTTCTTCTTCGTGTAACCATTTTTTATATGCTGTGTGGATGGCTGTGTCTGCTTGTGTGGACTGGTAGTTGCATTTTATTTTCATATGTTTGGGTACGACATTGTTAACTAGACACTGCTTAGTAAACCATATGTGATTAGAACACTTTTTCAACTTTAGTAGACATCGTTGGTAAAAAACTGCTAATTTCGCCTCGCTCGCGATTTTAATACACTGAATTGTATCCGCAGTTGGTTTCTTGTGAAACATTTTTTAAATATTAATACTAAATAGAAAAAATTGCTTTTTAATGTTTCAAAAATTATTAGAGCATTACTCTACAATTGTTTCGCCTTTCTAGGGCTTCATCAAGAGTACTTCGTATACTAAATTTAAAAAGAGAAATATTTACAAACAGAACCATTTAACACGTTTTTCCCAAAAGGTCTATAAAATATTATTAGGGGTTTTATTATGCGGCCCAGATGTGGTAATAAATTTATTTATAATTGGCATATCTGCGAAATTTATTTGATCATTGGTAGAAAGAGTTGTATTGTCTATAAGTGATTTTTTAATTTCTAGTTGTTCATATAAATTTAATTTTTTACCTTTGTTTTCTCTATGGAGTAGTTTAACATTATTAAGATCTATAAAGTGGTTTTGTTCTATACAATGTGTTGAAATGCCTGTGTTTTTAAACCATTTAAAATTGATGTTTTGTGTTCTTTTATTCTGTTTTTATGCTCCTTCCACTTTGACCAATATATTCCGCATTACAGTCTGCGCAATTAACTTTATAAACCCCTGACATATCTAATTTTTCTGTTTTGTCTTTATTGTTAACTAATAATCTACCTAGGTTACTCTTATTTACAGACACAGTTTTACAGCCTAACTTATCTAGCCTATTGGATACATTATTGCTGATGTTTGGTATATAATTGATAAACTTAAAATTATTGTTTTTAGGTTCTGTAATACTATAAAACTCTTTAGCAATTAACTTTTGTTTTTTCTTTGTTAACAATTTATCAATAAGTGATTCTTTATATCCGTTGTTTCTTGCTATTTGTTTAATAATGCAGAGTTCTTTGTTAAAATTTGATTGACTTAATGGGAAAGTGACAAGTCTGTGAATTAAACTATGAAAAGAAGATAATTTTATTTTCCATGATTGGTTCGATGCGTAATTTATTACCGTGTCTGTCGTCGTTGGTTTTCTGTAAATATCGAATTCAATGTGGTTGTCAATATTTTTAATGTTTATATCCAAAAAATTTATCTCATTTTCATTTCCTTTTTCCATAGTGAACTGAATGTTACTATTTATTGAGTTTAGAAAATTTAAAAACTTATCTAAATTTCTCTCTGTACTATTCCAAATGCAGAAAACATCGTCTACATATCTTTTCCAATAAAAAATGTGTTTAATTAGTTGATTATTAGAGTTAAATAAAACTTTTTCAAAATGAGCCATAAAAATTTCCGACAATAAAGGAGAAATTGGAGAGCCCATAGGCAGGCCATCATTTTGTTTATAAAATTCACCATTAAATTTAAAAGAATTTTGATTTAGGCACGTTCGAACTGCATTTTTTAATTCTGTTTTTGTTTTAATATCTAAGTTTGAAGCACCGATTAAGTTATTTAAAATTTCTATAACTTCTTTTATTGGAATTGAGGTAAAAGACTTTTTACATCAAAAGAAACTAATTTTGAATTGTTTGGAATCGTTAGGTCCTTCGTAAATTCGATAAATTGAAAAGAATTTTTTATTGAGTGCGGGGACTGAAAATTAATTAAATCGGGTAGTATCTTACTTAATTCTTTTGCAAGTTTATAACAAGGAGCGTTAACATATGAAATGACCGGTCTAATGGGGTTATTTTCTTTGTGAATTTTTGGTAAACCATATAATAGAGGTGTCGAAGGGTTCATTACTTTAAGCTTATATGGTTGATTTTGTGTGATAATGGGACTATCTTTAAGTATCTTAATAATTTCAGATTGATGTTTGTTTGTGGGGTCATTTGGTATTTTAATTATATTGCTGTCTTCTAATAAATGTTCTACCTTATTAATATAGTTTATTTTAGTTAAAATTGTAACCGTGTTACCTTTGTCTGCTTTGCAAAGGATTAAGTTGTTTTGAACTAATTTATCTTTTAAACTTATGATGCATTTAATTTCTCCTTTATTACCATTTGGAATATTAATATTATTAAACAATTTAGCTAAATCAATTTTACCTTCTATAGTTATATTATCTAACGAGTTAATTGCAATTTCTGTGTTTACAGCTAAAGATTCTAGCTCCTGTTTGTTAAACATATGAGGAGAGTATTTTAAACCTTTTTCGAGCAAAGACATTTCTTTCGGTGTAAAGGTAATATTAGAAAGGTTTACCACTCTTGGGTAAAATTTAAACATCTCTTGATGGCTACTGTTAACTATGATATTTGTATACAAATTGTTTTTCTCTGAAATTAGCCTACTTAATTTATTATATTGTGTGTTGTATTGTAACTGAACTTTTTCATTAACGGTCTCTCTTATAAGTCTATCAATATATTGAAAATAAAAATAGTTTTCTTTTTGCAGGAGTTCTGTGTGAATTAATTTTAAATGTAGACTTACATTGTCTCTTGACATATACCACATTTTTTCTTCTTCGTGTAACCATTTTTTATATGCAGTGTGGATGGCTGTGTCTGCTTGTGTGGACTGGTAGTTGCATTTTATTTTCATATGTTTGGGTACGACATTGTTAACTAGACACTGCTTAGTAAACCATATGTGATTAGAACACTTTTTCAACTTTAGTAGACATCGTTGGTAAAAAACTGCTAATTTCGCCTCGCTCGCGATTTTAATACACTGAATTGTATCTGCAGTTGGTTTCTTGTGAAACATTTTTTAAATATTAATACTAAATAGAAAAAATTGCTTTTTAATGTTTCAAAAATTATTAGAGCATGACTCTACAATTGTTTCGCCTTTCTAGGGCTTCATCAAGAGTACTTCGTAGACAATACAACTCTTTCTACCAATGATCAAATAAATTTCGCAGATATGCCAATTATAAATAAATTTATTACCACATCTGGGCCGCATAATAAAACCCCTAATAATATTTTATAGACCTTTTTGGGAAAAACGTGTTAAATGGTTCTGTTTGTAAATATTTCTCTTTTTTAAATTTAGTATACGAAGTACTCTTGATGAAGCCCTAGAAAGGCGAAACAATTGTAGAGTAATGCTCTAATAATTTTTGAAACATTAAAAAGCAATTTTTCTATATCTATATATATATTAATATTTAAAAAATGTTTCACAAGAAACCAACTGCAGATACAATTCAGTGTATAATTATTTCTGTCGGGGCTGTGACTCACTCCTAATATGTAAGGGTAAATCATACTCTTGCCAGAGAGATTAATTGAAATGCTATTTTAAAGATCGTTTAACCCTTATCATATCCTCTTAGTACATTAATATTATTAATAAAAAAATAAAAATCAAAATTTTGACAAGCTGTCATATCAACGAAAATAATAGCAGATACTTTAAACTTGGCAGAAGGATCGAGAGGCCTTCAAAATAAGGTATCACTCGACCCCTCTTTCTATTTAAAAGTTTGGGGGTGATTCTTACCCCTGCTAGAGAGTTGCAGATCAGAGGGTGAAAGTGACAAAAAATTCCCCTAAAATCAAAAATTGACGTGACCGAGCGTTTTTCCTTTCATTTTGTTTTCCAATGGTCACCCTCTATATATTTTTTTAAATAATGGTTTAAAAAAGTAAAAATTTATATTAAAAATAATAAAACTTACTTAAAAATACATATGCAACACTGCGTAAGAAACTCCAACTGATGATCAGGAATAGAGGCCTTTTCCCTGTCCATCATATTGGCAGGTTCTTTGCCCATCTTTTTTCTAGATCTCCTTGTGCAAAAAATTCGGCATATATTAACTGTGCCACATTTTTTGTTTCTTTCCAATCCTAAATTAAAAATGCATTTATTCAATAAATAATACAAACATTATACCATGCAGACATAAAGAAAGGTATAATTTCGATTGGTTACATGTTGCACATTTTAAATGAAAATACGTTTTTGCAGTTCAGTTGATGTTGCCCTGTTGTTTTGACTTGGTAAGTATTATCTTTTGTCATTGGTGGTTCCCTTACGGTTGTGTTCAACCAAGAAATTTTAAACTCTAATAATAACACTAGAAACAGAGAATTTTAGATAAAGCACCGATATAACATTTCTTATAAGGTTAAAGTGATTGCATGGGTTATTAAACATGTTCTGAAACTAGGATTTCTAGCCATGACTACTAGTATCATGGTGGTGCTTGATTAAATTATTTGTTAAATTTAACAATAAAAGAAAAGGGATAACGCTAAATGCAGCTATTAACTAAATCTACAGAGGTAATTTACTCCAAGGGCAGAATTTATTAGTTTAAAAAAATAGAACTTTTTGTTACCAAATTAAAAACTTATACAACTAACCTTAGTTTGGTCCGATAAATCAGCACATGTCATTAAAAGACTAGCTAAGTAATACCTGTGTTCAGGTTGTGTTTTATTATATCCTTCCTAAAAATTATTAGCGTTGTCTTAGTGTGATTAAATGAAATACTTTAACCACTCTTAAACAGTCCTTTTTTTGTATTAAAAGGCGTTACTTACTTGTGCCATAGTCAGCTGCCTAGAATGTATTTTATAGTGTGACGCCAAATCAGTTGCCAAAATCATATCTTTGATTAAGTCTAAACATTTTACATAGTCATCACGCGATAAAGAATCTAGAAAATTTGCCCCCTAAAATAAAAATAAATTAATAAATATTTTTATGTAATTCTTATGTTACTTATATTACACAAATTGGCTAAAAGGAACCTTGGGTTGTCTAAAAAGCGTGACACACATTTTATTGTATATCGAAGCAGGACAGAGAATTGCCGGATAGTCGGGGAAGATTAACCATTTCTTCTTGAATGCTCCGGCATCAAGTACCGGATGTGTTCTTTGTTTGTGCTAGTCGCCAAACGCAGTCTAACTTTTCTACCCTGTGATGGCAGAGTAGCCAGAGGCGTGTAGCCGTCGTCTCACCCCTCCAAACTCATGGCGCTCTGACTTACCCCTCCAAACTAATTGAATTAAAAGCGGGAGATAAAGGGTAATTCAAGCAAACGCATGATGGTAATTGTTAATAGGTCTGTTCGTAGAGAAATCACAAACTAGTCAGCGCCAATCAGATTTTACAAATACGTCTGGTGACCAGTTGGCAACCGGTCACCTGACTCAATAATTATACCCGATTGGCGCTGACTAGTTTGTGATTTCTTTACGAACAGGGCTTATAACAAAAAGTTTTCAGAGAACTTTTTAATAGTCTATATTATGATAGAAGGATCTATGACAATTATGTGTAAAACAAAATATTGGCCGAATAATCGCCACGGTCCATATTTTCAATGATTGAGACATAATTGAATTTCAATGTGGTTTATGTGCCAAATTATCTCATTCTTCGAGGATTCATTAACAAGCAGAATTGCCGCATTAGGACAAATTAAAGTCCAAGGGTGATTGTTGAAAAGCCGATGCATCCACAAAACGTGAGCCTTTGGTGCAAATAGGCGTGAAAAGGAAGGAATTACCTTTTTTTTGCTCTTCAAAAATTTTTTGATGGACAATAGGCGCTCCGGGAATTCTAGCCTAGGGCGCCTCAAACAGTTAAACGGCCCTGCATCGGGCCGTAGACTACGATTTAGCTAAGAAAAGTCACGCGGTCATCAGTTCTGTCTAACATTCAAATTGTTCCGCTTTTTGTTGCTTGCACACTATTTAAACGACGCGATTAGAAAGAAATTGCGAGGTCCATGCTGCGTGTACCTAATTTAGGGCTATTGTAGTTTAATAGTAAAGAATTCGCACTTTAAATTTAATTAAACAAAAAAGGCATTTTGAAAAGGAGAATGAACCGGTTGCTAATGCCCAGTTTTACAATTGCGATTTAATTTTAGGTTCAGTTAAACTTAATTGGTACATAAACCTGTTCATTTAAAAAAAAATTATCAAGTAAAGGCCAAAAGTTACAGCAATATATTTTAAATGAATAGGTTCATGTACCAGTTGGGGTCAACTAAACCTAAACTGAACTTGCAATTGTAAAACTGGGCCTTAAAGTCTCAAATACCTAAAAACTCCTATACGGCCTTCATACGGTTTAATAAATACAATAAATGTTTTTAGTACTGCTTTAGCTAACTAATATTATTACCAATAAATACACAATTATTTAAAATGACATTAAGTATAACAGTATAACAACTTTATGACGAACAAACGATATTTAAAAAATTTGTACACATTGCAAGAATCCCGAAAACAATGCGTTGCGAGGATTACTCTGCGAGTACCTAATTAATTAATTATTGGTATTAAAGTTAAACGATAACGAATATTGAAATATGATTAAATTAGAAAAGTATTTTGACAAATAGAAAGAGAGTAGTTATTTTGACAACATTAAGGCAAGTTTAACAGAATAGTTATTTTTTTATGCACGGCATGTAGTACATAGAGGTCCCCGCGAGATATCGTCGCACCAGAATAATAGTAAGACAATTTAAAATTTTCAATTTTGCGATTTTTAGTAAATTCGCTGCAATTTTTAACGCTTTATCTGATGAATGTTTTTGCACCAATTTTGCCATATCTCTGTTTCTAACAATCAGATCAATGTTTACCAGATGCCATTTTGCATATTAAAAAAAAACAACAAATTTTATTTGAAAAAAAATATTTCCATCTTTTGTAGTTTACAAGCTGGAGCTTTATTAACAATTAAATTGTTTAAAACAAATTACTGTAACTTCCGATGTAAAAGTAAGTTTGAAATTCGAATTAAGCGGGTAAAAATATGTAGGAAAACACTCTGAAAGTCCGTGGGCGTTTTGGGAAAACTGGTCGCATGATCCAAATCTAAGAAAAGCCGATTGGTATTATACAGGGCAAGTTAGAATTAAAAATATGAAGTAAAATATATTTTTTTAATCTAACAAAAGTGCATGAAAAAGTGAATATTGTAGATAACTAAATTTGATGTCAAAATTTTAAGCTACAGGATTAAAGTGAAAAAAAATGTTTTTGTTATTTTTTCATATTACTTATTTAAAGTTAATACCTGGGTAAGAAGGGGCAAAACTTAAAAGAAAATGAAAATATTTTAGAGATTTTTGTAAAATTTGCTCAGTTGTGTTAAGTATTTAGGTGTTAATGTAAAAAAAAGTGACAAAAATATTTTTTTCTGTATTTCTTTAACTTTAAATTGTGACATAAAATTGAATTCTCTACAATATTTACTTATACAATTTTGTTCTATTTAAAAAAAAAAATACTTTACTCTCATTTCTCATACGGTACGTGTACATTGTTATACTGAATTCGAGGAAAAACAGTGAAATACACAATAAAATGTAAAATTATATGAAATGTAAAACATATTGAGTTACAAATAAAGTCCTGTTTTGAGTTGAGTTGAGTTGATCGGATAGAACTTAGCAACGTGTTCTAATTAGTTGATTTTGAAGGTTTGTTCAAAACTGATCAATCCGAACACGTTCCTAAGTTTTATCCGATTGGTTGAAACGGATTCAGTATAACGATGTACATGTACTCATATTTTTAGTTATAATTTGCCCTGTATATTACCAATTGGAGTAAAATTTTGTATGTCTTATTTTTAGACCATGCGTTTCCTGAAAATGCCGATTCAAAATTCAAAAACTATTGGTCTATTTGTCCCTCTTGTAACACCTCTATGCTGCATACATATTAAAAAAAATCTATTGAAAATTTTAAGCAAATATCGGTTAGTTTTAGAGAATATATCATATAACCAGATATTTTTATCGTTTTGTTAGAAACCAAATAAAGTTGGAAAAAAGACTGCTACGATTTTATAAACTTAATTAATGGAGCTTATTTTGAAATTTCTTTGGAAAAACTGACATTCACTTTCGGAAATACACAAGATCGTTGGCAATATCACGAAGTGGCGTATCTCAAAAATAGGAAAATTGACTAGAGCCGATATATTTGGCTAAAAAATTTGCTCCTTAATATTACGAATTGGCATAAGTTAGATTTTGATAGCTGTAAATTTATAGTATGTTTCATTCAGTCATTTACTAAGAAAAATAGTCGCGCAAAAATATACCTAAAATCACTTTTGAGAAATTGCAAGAAATGAGATACGCCGCTTCGTGATATTGACGAGGATATGTGTTAAAATTTATTTGCAAACGAGGATTCTGTAATGCGACCCACTAAACTGCAAGTGCACTTGAGCTATTTGAAGTTGGACAACTCTCTTGTATATTACGTTATCTTTTTTACTAAAAAAACGGTAATTTCAGTTTATGCAGCCTTACTTGGTGACCAGAACCAGACGCGTATTTTACAAAAAGTCCAAATTAACCAAAGTTAAGTTAGTAAAACAATCTACTACAAAAAAGAGATGTTTTTCTGACCGTCAAATATTATTCCGAAAAAAAAGACACACATTCGAAGATTTAAGAAGTCAAAATTACTCAAAATTTTGACGATTTTGCAAAAAGCGCAAAATATTATCTCCTCCTCGTTTTTTATGTTTTCCGGAAATTTTGTATTTTGGACATCATATGTTTTGTTTGTAAATTTGTAAAACACGCCTTATATATATATATATATATATATATATATATATATATATATATATATATATATATATATATATATATATATACTACGCGTCACACGTCATGCGTAGAAGCACACTGAAATCATAAGCAAATGATATGGTGGCGAGGTAGTAAGCCAATGGTAGGTAAATCTTAGTTTAAAAAAAACTCAAACATACTAACCAAGACGACACGAAAGATTTTTGAGGAGCAGAAAAAAGTTCTCTACATCAGTATTTCTGTTTCTGTTTGCCCGAGGGCCCATTTTCAAGTACAAAGGGGCCCCCTAAGCTTGGGGGCCCTGGGGCACTGCCCGACCTAGCTCCATAGTAGCTACGCAATCTACATTAACAAATGCAGATGCGCACATTAAGAGTGGCGGTAGAATGGTGCTTGGCAACTGTGTGACATTAGTTGGATACTACTTGTCTTCAAAATGTTTAATTTTCAAGGGTTTGAAAGATATATGAGGACTTATTAAATAATAATGATATTTATACCCATGTGTTTGTTGTCAGACATAGAAGGCAGCTATGAGGTCCAAAATTTAAGAGGACCCAAATCCCAATACGATAGACAGGTTCTAGACCATCAGTTACATAAAAACCCTTTATACAAGGTGGTCCCAAAGTAATGCGCCCAAATTCAACAAGAGAATCGTGACGTAAATATTGCGAATTAACTAAACTCAAACTTTTAATGTTGTCGCAAAAAGCACAAAATCTTATCTTCCCCTGGGTTTTTCTGTATATTATTACGTTGTGTTTGTAAAACATGCCTATACAGGGTGTTACAAATTCAAGGGCCATCATTAGGATTTTAGAGGAACAGGGTTGGTTAAATTGGGGAAAAGTTGTGCATTTTTATGCTAAACAGCAATGCCTAAGGAATGGTATGACGTAGGCATCTGTTGGTCAGTGAAATGGTAGGCAAGTGACGTGGCGGCGAGGGGGTCAGCCAGTGGCAGGTAAAATCTTTAAAATCTGCG
This sequence comes from Listronotus bonariensis, assembly GCA_014170235.1. Classification (NCBI taxonomy): domain Eukaryota; kingdom Metazoa; phylum Arthropoda; class Insecta; order Coleoptera; family Curculionidae; genus Listronotus; species Listronotus bonariensis. The sequence continues at coordinate 237,285 of JACEGR010000174.1, read as the reverse complement.
TTAACAAATGCAGATGCGAGCATCAAGAGTGGCGTTGGTATAGTTTTTGGTAAGTGTGTGACATTAGTTGGGTACTACTAGTCTCCAAATTGTTTTATTTTTAAGGACTTGAAAGATTTCACTTGCTACTAGCTCTTCACCTCGCCGCCAAGTCACATGTTTGTCAATTTAGTGCGCCTTATGAGGACTTATTAAAAATAATAATATTTATACCCATGTGTTTGTTATCAGACATAGAAGGCAGTTATGAGGTCTAAACTTTACGAGGACTTAGATCTAAGATAATAACCACTTTATTAAAATATTCACTATAAACATCAAACGTTATACCGAGTATTGGAAATGGCTGACGTAGAGAACTGATAAAAACAATAGTGTTAAAAAAACATGTTGTTATATGCAAAGAAAATATAAGTAAAAAAACACAATCAAGACAAGGGCACAAATAAATAATGAATTTTGTTTTTGGGAAATAAAGTTAGTAGGTTTTACAAAGAGAAAATTTTGATTTTATATATAGGGATCTCAAAAACATATTTTAAAAGAAAAATACATCTATTTTTTAATTTTTGAGCAAAAGTCATTTTAAAAATGTATTAAGGATTACGTTACTAAAAATTAATTTTAAATTTATTCCTATCACTTTCTGAAAACCATTTGCTTTTTCATTTTAAGGGAATTTATTATTTACTAAGACAATTTTTGCAAACTGCTTTAAGTAATTACCAATAAAAAAACAGTATGAAGAAAACAAAAAAACTCCTTTTTCAGGTTTTTTTTAATGCCATTTAGTTAAAAAGAATTAGCTATATTTGAATGCAGTCTAAGGTGATTATAGTAGGAGTTATTTCTTGAATTATACAGGATTTCCCACGAGGAACTGCTGTAATCGATTTCTCGAAAAATATAGTTTTTGAAATATTAACAATTTATTATTAATCTATTCAATTCTAACATTGCTTTTCAAAGAGCAGGTAGGTCCGGTGTAGTTGACCATGCTCCATTTCGTCATCAGACCCAACTAGAAGTCAAACTATGCCGTACTTATACTCTGTCCAAGTTACATATGCAAAATTTTAAACCGAGATCAACGCGCAATATTGCGTTTTTGTACAGCTGATGTTCTAAGGCAATAAAACATAATGGTAAACATAAAGCCTTGACTTTTAATAAATAGCTGTACAGAAAACGCGATATCATGCGTTGAGCAAGTACTAAAAATATTTCAATGTATACAGAGTATCCCAAAAAACAATGTTTTAAAAACCTAACCTCACAGCAATCACTTTTTTGGCCGTTTAAAAACAAAACAGCGCTAATTTTGAGAAGTCGAGATCATTTAAGGAAAAACGCTTGTAACCTCCAATTTTTGATTTTAGGAGGAAACATTTTTTTCCTCTTTTACCCCCTGAACTCTGACTCACCCCCAAAATTTTAAATGGAGAAAGAGGTCGAGAGATACCTTATTTTAAAGGTCTCTTGACCCTGATTACAACTGCCAAGTTTAAAGTATCTGCTATTATTTCCGTTGATATGACAGCTTGTCAAAATTTTGATTAATATTTTTTTAATGTATAATATTAAATTACCTGTAGGAGCAAGCTACTTTAAACTCAGAGGATATGATAAGGGTTAAACGATCTACAAAATAAGATATCAATTTTTTTTTTTGGCGGGGGTGTGATTTTCCTTATGCAGCGTGTCTACTTATGTTCGCATCATATGCAAAACTTTTTGCAAAAAAAAGTATTTATTATAAAAAGTTCTGCATGGTCTAAAACCTAAAATGCAATTACCAGATATTATTTTTTTGCAGTGGTTTACGAGGTATGTCAAAAAATAAATAGTTTGTTTATTTTTCATAATATCGAAAATTTTTATAAAGAAAAGATGTTTTAGATTAAAAATAAGATTCAAATATGCAAACTTGTTCACTTTCAAGAAAAACTTTTTTTTAATTTTTTATGCATTAACGGTAAAAATTTAAGTTTGTACATTAGTGCACACTTATTTCGAAATGTAATATGTAAAGAAAGCTTAAGAACTTTTAAAATAGCAAAAAGTCTCGGAAACACTTGTTATCGCAGAAAAAAAAATTAAAAAGTTTTTTCCAAACCAATTTGCATATTTAAAAGGTACTTTTATTCCTAAACATCTTTTCCTTATAGAAACTTTCGATATTATAAAAAATAAGGGTACTTTCTTCTTGAGCAAAATTCATATTTTTTGACATACCTCGTATACCATGGCAAAAAATTAATATCTTATGATTGCATTTTAAGTATTAGAACATGCAGAACTTTTTATAACGAATAATTTTTTTTCGTAAAATTAATAATAAAAAGTTTTCCAGAAGGTGGCCTTCTGCGACGCAGATTTTGTATGGAAAGTTTAGAGAAAAGAAGAAATCTTCATAGCACGGTATTTTTATATATAGTTTTTCGCCCAAATAAGCTCTGTCGGCATGATCTACTAATAAAAATACCTCCTTAAAAAAGTCGATTGCCTGCAATTAAACGATAAACGGTAGTCGGGAGAGGACGGTCGTATTATACCTTCACAATATGACCGTGCCCTTTCCGTACCGTTTATTATTTTATTGCAGAAAATCGTCTTTTTAAAGGGTTATTTTTATTAGTAGATTATGCCGACTGAGCTTATTGGGGCGAAAAAACTATAAGTTAATTTATAGGGTCATCGTCTGTTCATCTCTGTTAGGTGAAATGAATTTCGCGATCCCGAGGATCGCAAGTAGAAACAGTAGATATTTTTATTTGCCATCGCCCAGTACTAATGCATTGTATATGTCACCAATTCAAAGAATGTGCTCCTTATACAATGGCATTGCATATCACTGTGATTTTTCAATAAATGAATAGATTGTTTGTTCGAGTATGCATAGAACATCTTTAGGTATGAGATTTTAGTCTTAAAATTATGTTAAGTTTCTATTTTTGCTTTGAACTTGTTTCCCTTTATTGTATTATTTAATTTTATATAGTTTATATACAATAAAAAATGAAAATAAAAATTTTGACAAGCTGTCATATCAAAGAAAATAATAGCAGAGACTTTAAACTTGGCAGTTGTAATCATGGTAAAAAGGCTTTTAAAATAAGGTATCACTCGACCCCTCATTCCATTTAAAATTTTGGGAATGAGTCTCACACCCTTCTAGACGGCTGTAGTTCAGGGGATGAAAGTGGCAAAAAATGTTTCCCCTTAAAATCAAAAATTGACGGGTCCGAGCGTTTTTCCTTAAATGACCTGGAGTGACCAAAGCTCTGTTTCGTGTTCAAATGGCCACGCTGTATAAGACATTTTGTCATATCTATATAAAATTCAATTTTTACAAAATGACGAAAGTTTAGTTTTAATTCATTAACATTTGATACCTGATACCTGCCAAAGCCACTATGAATCAAACTTTATAGTCTACCATTGCTTCTACCCATGTTGGGAGCATGCACTGACAAACTTTGAGCTTTTACAAAATAACGAAGGTCTGCCGCTTACGGGCGCTTGGACTATTATCAAATATTATTTTATTACGTTTAAAACCAAATATTTTACCCATTTAAAAAAAAAACAATGTTGATGGTGGTGGCTTAAAGAAGAAACGTCGGATCTCAAAGCTAAATTCAAAATTTTCATGGCCTACTTTTCGAGAAATCGATGGCAGCAGTTTCTTGTAGGATACTTAATTGTTTACTTTAATTTAGAAGGTAATTTATTGTTAAAAATAAGGGTCAGTTTGTTGTACAAATATGGGGTCAAAAACAAATTTTTAGAAAAATAGTCAAAGTCAAATAATAAATTACATTTCCATTTTATCTTAGAAACGAAAATATTTTTTAAACTTCCATATAATGTCAAATAATAAAGTCTATGAAACGTGTGTAACAGCAGAAAAATATTTTTTGCTTTAGAATATTCTCCCCGTCCCAACACCTAATAATTTACATTTAATGTTCAATAACTCGCATAAAAGATTATTATTAAAACTTCTTTAAATTTTAAACGTAAAAGGTATAATAATATAATGAAAAATATATAATTTTTGATTATCATGACCCCCAAAACCTTTAAAAAAATCATTAGACCCAAAATTTTATATCTAATTGTTTCCCCAGCATACTCTTTAGCCCTGTTTTAATAACAGTTATAAATTTAAATAAAAATTTATTTAAAAATTAGGATCAGACTAATTTGGTCAACAAATTTTTGCCGTTTAACATTACTTTAACTTTACAATTCTGGCTTTGCTAAAGAAGTTCTGGTCGTAAGAAGTTTTTTTTCAATTTTTACTTTTCACAAAAGGGATCAGAAATATACAATATGTTTATCTGATATAAATTAAATCAACAAATTCTGTTGCTGATTTAGAAGAATGTTAAACGGGTCTACAGAGAACTCAAGAGAATACAGACCTATTTGGTTGTTCTTTATAAAAATAAAGCATTTAAATCATTATACAAATAACTATAAGAATACCAAAGTGTGTAACTGTTTCATACACAAATCGATGTCCTCACAAGAATATCTAAGTCAAGTCGGTTTGCACTCAAGATTTCTACGGCAGAGCCATCTGCGACACACTCGTTTAAAAATGGAGAACTACAAATCCGACGCTGACATACGTTGTGAGGACAAATTAAAAATTAAAAAAATTTATACCAATGTGTTTGTTATCGGACTTAGAATACTGCTATGAGGTCCAAACTTTCCGAGGACCCAAAATGGGTCCTTGCAACGAAAAAGGTCCTCACAGCGCCGGTGGAGATCTGATGTGTATCACACACACACACACACACACACACACACACACACACACACACACACACACACACACACCTATACGTGGCTGGGGGGTCTTAGGAGGTACTTGGTTTGTTAAGCGGGTGTTATGAGGTCCAAGTTGAAAATAGGTGTTAAAAAACAACAAATATTAAACACTCCATAGTTTATCTCACTCTTTTTAAATATACCTTTACACTTTGCAAATATTAAAAAATAGTGTGTTGGTGTCCGTGAAATTTATTGGATGTGAGGTCCAATTTGGTCTCCACAATACTGCATTGTTGTGAGGTTTAGAATTTTGTTATCCACTCTCACGAGACTATGCGAGGTTTTGATGACGCAAGTATGTGTTTTAGCCAATTCGGACGTAGAAAATGATGTGAGGGTTAAAAAAACACTTAACTAAGCTAAATGTTGCAAATTTAGTAAAAGAATGTTTCTTGATATTATTTCCCCTGCTACCATTCGCCATGCAGAACAAATTTTAATATACATTTTATTGATCTTTATGTCAATAGTTTTAAAATTTTGAAATGTTTATTTAATTCAATGAAAATTTTATTTTTAAAACCCTCTATGTTTGACCTATATAGACCAATATCCTAATTATTGTTTTTTTGTGCCTGTTAACCATGAAATACTTTTTTAGGAAATCTATAATAAAATAGTTCTTATAGATTAAGAGCCCATAAGCGGCGGCAAACCTTCGTTATTTTCTAAAAGCTGTTAGTTTTAATGTGCATGCTTCCAACATAGGTAAAAGCGATGCTAGACTATGAAGTTTGACTCATAATGGCTTTGGCAGGTACCAGGTACGAAAGGTTAATGAAGTAAACTTAACTTTCGTCATTTTATAAAAGCTGAATTTTAGATATGTCACTTGGATACCTATTAGAAGATATTTTTTCAGTCGCCAGACAGTTTTAACAGTTTCAACTCCTTGACAGACAAACATTTTGAGTGGCCTAATTGTCTGTGGAAGTCCAATATTTCTGTTATTTAACAAGATATGACACAAGGTTTTGTATAAGAGTTGTAGGGTTTTCAAATAGGTCCTAAAAATATTTTGATTTTTACAGAGTGTACCAAAAAAATTGTAACAGCTATAACTTTTTTTTGGGACACTCTGTATACACCGAAATATTTTAAAGACAGGCCTATTTGGAAACCTTACAACTCTTATTTAAGACTTTTGTAGAACCTATATTGTTATTGTTAAATAACAGAATTATTGGACTTCAAAATGTTTTTGCTGATAAGGGGTTAGAAGTTTCAAAACTGTTTGGAGTCGAAGATAATATCTTTTAATAGATACCACTTGGTATCTATTAGAAGATATTGTTTGTTACTTACAAATCTAAAATTTGGCTTTTACAAAATAATAAAAGTAATGTTTTTATTAATTAACCTTTCGTACTTCTACCTATATTGAAAAAGATATTGCTCTCAAACTTTCAGTTTTTACAAAATAACGAAGTTCTGCTGCTTACGGGCTCTTGGACTATTACTTAGTATCTGCAAAAATACTTTTAATTTTTTTTTGTAACCTAGAGATGAAAAATTTTAGGTTATCCTCTTTTAATTAATTTTTAAACCTTGGATTTTTAATAAAACTAGCTGCTATTAAGGCAGTTGTGATCTTTCCTTAGTAGCAGCTAGCTTAAAAAAAATCAAGAAATTACAAAATAGGTAAAAAAATGATAACTGTTGTAGGAGTAAAGAATCCTTAATGATAGCCCCAAAAGTAATTTTTAAATTAATTTTAAATTCAGTGGTTTATTTTTGAAAAACCCTTCTTACATACCCATCCCGTTTAAATATTTACTGCGCCTTTTTTAAAATCAAAAATTTATATATACAGTGAAGCCCAAAACACAATTACGACCATTACCATTAATTTTTTTAAATGTAAATATCTACATCTTTATTTATTCGATGCACAAGTTATAAATTTGTTGAAAATGAGATGTTTTCATATAAAAAAATAAGTTCGTGTTAAGGGCTTATTATTGGACCTCCAGGTATACATAAATCACCAGAATTTTAAATAAATTTGTTAAAACACAAATTTTGTAAGAAATAGATGGTGAATTTCTTGTTAGCTCTTTTAGACATGGTACATGAAATATACTTAGAATTTGATGCAAATTGTTAAAATGAAATAAAAATTAGGCTTTTTCATTTAAATAAGTTGATGGTCGTAATTGGTTCTTGGGCTAACATGTACGCATTAGTTATTCATTAAAAAACGCAATAAAAAATAAAAACCGACCAGGTTTAGTTTCTTTTTCTAATAACAAACCAGTGAATTTTAAATTAATTTAGACATTACTTTTGGTGCTCACTGTAAAATAAAATGTATTTAAAATAAAATATTAACTTCAAGTATCAAGTCATATGGCTCCCAATCATATTTATTTTTCAATAATTTAGAATTACTCCTTTATGAAGCATGTTTTAATTATTTTGATTAAATACTTTTTTAAATAGCTATAATCAAATTACTTTAAAATAGCTTTTTTTAAATCAAAATCCTATTGAATTTGAAAATAAATAATGTACATACAGGGCGTAATTTAATTGATGGCCGAAAAATCAGGGTATGATTCCTTAGCTTATTTAAGGAATAAAAGTTCATATGAACATGTGTCCTAAACGTCTTAACTTTTGGGATACAGGGTGTTAAAATTTTCAAAAAATCAAAAATTTCGAAAACACTTATTTTAGTAAAAACTGTTTTACTGTATATAATCCTTATTTAAACAAGTATTTATTATTTTTGTTACATTATTGCTAATTAAAAATTATAAAACCTAATTTTTAAAAGATGTCTCCTTTATTGTCTAATAATATGCAATTAAGTGAATTTTATTTTGTTTTTCTCTAAACTAAATAAGATACGAAAGAATTAAGAGACATAAAAGTAGTATTTTTACTTTTTGGTAGCTATTTTAACTAGTGTTATCCCTTTTAATTTATTTGTACAGTTTCTTTAAATTTTTTTAGTTAAATAAAAACAACAAGAAAATATAAATATTTTAATAATAAAATGTATCCCTAAAACAATTACAACAAGAGCACATTTTTAACTTAAAAATAAAGAACATTCTGAATAGGCAAAAACACAAATGTTTAACTGATATAATTAAATTATTTTTTGCTTTCTAATTAACATTAGTATTTGTAGATGTATACAGGGTGTCCGCTAATTAATGGTACACAGAACAACCACAGAATCCTTATGCCAAAATATTAAGATTTATTCAAACATAATTATATCCAAAAGTTTATAATAGGGAAGATACAGAGTGTCGAAGTTAAAAAAAAAGAAATATTTTTAATTTATTTGGATAATTTTTAATACATTTTGAATATTTTAATAAATATCGGTATCTGATATTTTTTTATCATGAGCTATTCATATCTGATATTAAGTTTTATGTGTAAACTAGAGGGGGCTAGATACTTTATTTAAATTTTTCTAAAACGTCCCAAATTTTTTGTGCTACTCTGTAGGTATGTACCATCTAAGTAAAACAGTAAACTACCCTAAGCTTTTTACACAAAAAAGGTCCACTTTGCAAGAATGGCTCCGAGCAACCGTTTTCAAGGTATTTGCATTTAAGTGGTTTAGTGCAACCAAAAAGTTTATCGAAGAATACATTAAACCATTCGTTTTCACGTCAAACATACGTCTTCCAAAGAATGCATAAAAAAATGTGTAAAAAGGGAATTCGCATAGGAAAGAACCTCGGAAAATGATTTAGTGGTGGAAAGACATGGCGGTATAAAATGTGTTTTAGGCATAAGTCGCAGTTTTATTTATCTGTTTCTTTTCTGTTTACATAATTTGCATACTACAAAAAAGGAACAAATTTACACGTACGAAATCTTCCTTCTTCGGATCTTAATATAAGAAAATAGTTAGTCGAACGACAATGTCAAGGTTAACATAAAATGTACAAAATCGCTTAAAATAGTGTCTATTTATTTTACAATTGATTTATGCTGCCGTGGTAAATACAAGGTAAAAAAGAGAAAAATATTTAAAAAATCATAGTTTCTCATATTAGTACATGGTAACCAAAAATAGCAACAAAAAAACTATAATTTTTAACGGATTCTTTTTTTTATTATTTTTTATACCCTTTAATTTTTTAACGGTAAAATCTACCATAGTGATTTTTAAACGCGAAAGAGGTGATTGCTTGATAAATTGGGAATTGGGACCAAAAAATGTATTACTTATTTTATTTACACCGGAATAATACGTTTTTTTTATATACAAGTTATACAGGGTGTCTCTAGAAAGTGCGGAAAAATGCTACCACAAATTTCTAAGGCTAAATATGACGATCTAACCAAAATTACCCTTTTTCAAAAGTGGATGATTTTATAGATACAAGGTGTTAAAAATTCAATCTGGTTTTGGTTTTTCATAAATAATTTTGTTTATAATAGGTGTATTGTTACAAAATATGGCTAAAGAGAGCTCTCAGAGGTAAAAATTAGAACCTGCCATCAATTTCACCTTAGTTTACCTGTAAAAGTTATACGTGATAAAATTTATTTGATCAGCCATTTTTAAGACATTTAAATTTAATGCCGCCGCCAGACATTGGGCCAACTACGACAAACTTTGGCAAACAACCATTGTGTGGACGGGTAGTTCATCTACATTCGTCTTGATTGGCCCAACTTTTCTCGAGTCCGCTTACTTACAAATAGTTTGCCAAATGTTTTGACAAATAGTTCGGCCACAAGTTCGCCCAATATGTGGCGGCAGCATTAAAAATTAACTCTCTGTATGGTCAAGTCTAAGCAATACAGGGTGTTTCAAAACAAGATGCTGATACTTAAGATTGTGAATTCTTAGGTAATTTTAGGAACTTCAGAGGGCGCCACCTGTGATATTTTGCACAAATTAAAAACGAAATACCTTTTTAAGCCACTCTGTATGTAACATTTTAATAAACAATTTTATTTTTTAATATATTTCACATAAAAACTATACTAGGTAAAAGTTGATTTAAGCAGCCGTTGCTGAGATTTCTAGATTAAAAAAATCACTTCCTATTTGGCCAGGTGTAAGCTATACAGAGGGTTTCAGAATTTATTGCTAATCTTTTAGAGTGTAAATCTTAGGTTATTCTAAGAATAAAAGTTTAACTAAACCTATATCCTAAACGGTCTAACGTTTGAGTTACAGAGTGATGAAAAATATTATTTTTTTTAACTTTACCACCCTATTTCTTAAAAGTTAGGTCACATTTAGGACATGATTTTAGTTGAACTTCTCTTTTAAAATCACCTAAGTATTCACACTTCAAAAGATTAACATTGTGGTTTTTTTAAATCCGGATATCTCAAAAACAGCTGCTTAAATCAACGTTTACCAAGTATACCTATTTTATGTAGAAATTTTTGTATAATAAAAATTTGTATTTAGAAGTTACATACAGTGTGGCTCAAAAAACTTATTTTGTTTTTAATTTTGACAATATATCGCAGGTGGCGCCCTCCAAAGTTAATAAAAAATGAATAACATATTTTTATTTCTCACCTTCCAAAAACCCTCCTAGCCAAATATTTTGACAATAGACCTATTATTTATTTTTATTTATAAAAAAAAACTAAAACCAAAAATGTTCAACACTTTTGTGTCTCCAAAATCACCCACTTTTAGACTAAGATAAGTTTGGTTAGAACGTCATATTTGAGCCTCGGGAATCTGTGGTAGCTTCTTCTCGCACCTTTTAGAAACACCCTGTATAAACCTTATAATTAAAAAGTATACAGGGTGTTTCCTTACTACGGTACGACACTCAAAGGGTGATTTTTTTGTCTTTTTGTCAAAAAAGATTCTATAAATATGTCCGGACTTACCTCATTCCTGAGGTACAGGGCGTTAAAGTTTTAACAAAAGTTGGTATTTTTTAAATCTGTTAAGAACCCTTTAACCGATTTAGATGAAGTTCGGTACACTTATTTAATGTAGTAAGGCACTTGTAAAGCTCCTCCTAGATTAAGATCATTTTGGCTAGTGGAGTCTCAGTGAGCACCACAGCCAATAATACTAAGAAAAAAAAGTACGCCAATGATTTTTAAAAATTTTTATATTTTTTTCAGATAAAGGAATAATAGACGCAACTTTTTAGTCTCCTGTAATTTCTTTGCAACTCGCTTCGTTTTTGAGAAAAAAATTAAAACCACTTTAAGTCATTCTAAAATGTAGCCATAAACAGCATACAATAAAAAATAAACAATTGCGACTTTAGTAAATAAGAAAAATTACAATTTTGATAGAATATACAGCTGCCTATTTATTTTAAAGCAAATAATTGTTAGGTTTTTATTTTTGCTTTTTATATCATGTTGTCTATGGGTACCTTTTAAAACAATTAAAGTGGTTTTAATATTTTTTCTTGAAACGAAACTAGATACGAGGAAAATACAAGAGACTAAAATATTGAATTTTTATTAGCATAAACAGAAAAAAGTACAAAAACTTTATAAAAAGTCAAGGACATATTTTTTTTTCTTAATAATATTGAGTGTGGTGCCCACTGAGGCGCTACTGGACCCAATAGTCTTATTCTAGGCAAAGCTTTACAGGCACCTTATAACATTAACTAAGGGTGCCAAATTTTATCTAAATTAAATAGAGGGTTCTTAGGATATTTAAAAATACCGACTTTGTTGAAACACTTTAACGCCCTGTATCTTAGAAATAAGTCCGGACATGTTTTTTTAAATAAAATACAAAAGACATCATCCTCTTAAGTTTCGTACACCAGTTAGGAAACACTCTGTATACAGGATGATTCTTAACCTATGCGCGTAAATTTGGGAAATTATTACTAAGTAGAAACAATAACCAAACATGAAAAAAAGTTAGTAAAATATTTCTATCTATTAAGATAATCAAGTATTTTAAATTAAATAAAAACGCGAATTATGAAGACAAATAATAAATAGTATTTTTTGTTTTGGAAATTATTTAGTTCAGTTTTTACAAAGCTTTGTAAAATTATTTGGCTGATTTTTTGTTCTTTATAAAAAAATACAATAAACAAGTCATGGTGTTTATAATTGGCATAAGTAATGGTACAGTTTTCTTTCAGTTTTTTTTACGCGATTAGAATTACAATTAGGGCTTATAGTGATTAATCATTATTTGTCCGTAGAAGTATACCTGTTTTGTCTAATTTAAATATTTAGTTATCTCCCCAACTAAAAATAATTTATTATACCATTTTTTTTTTAAATTTTAAGTCATTGTCCTATAATATCGCAAGTTCATGCGTAAAGGTGGTTAAAAATCACCCTGTGTAATTTATATCAAGAACAACTAAGACGACAATAAAAATGCTGAAGGCAATTTTAAAATGAGAAGTCCACCTGCAAATACCGTTAGGTTAAATTTTTAAATTTACTAAAAATTGGCCCAAATCTATTTGGCAATCAAAAAAAGTTTAATTGCCATTAATTAAACTTTAACAAATTGGGCCGTGTGTCAAATAAAATAAAAATAAAATTTGATTACACTCAGTGCCTAATAGATTTGCGCCATTTCTTAATAAATTAAAATTTTTAACTTAACGGGATTCGCAGCTGGACTACTCAAATTACTTTCTTTAAGAAAGTGTAATTTAAATTAACGAGACCATAAGAGGTCCTTTAAAAACACACATGAATTATCATTGTACTAAATGATCCAACTTTACGAGACCATAAGAGGTCTTGGTGTGTATACCCTGGACCTCGCAAATATATTCGACGATGGGAGAGTATGTGTTTTAGTGGCCCTCTATCTAAAATGCGTCGAACTAAGGAAAAACTATTAATGGGTGTTGTGAGGTCTTTTTAAAACATATGTGTTATAGGTATAGAATTAATCGTCGTGCGACGGAGAATACTACTGAGAGGTCTGTTTGTTCCGAGGTCCGATTTTTGGACCTCGCAAGAAAAAAGACCTCACAACGTCGGTGGACGGTGGGCTATTTACCTCGCAAGATACCCCAGCCCCACACACACACACACACACACACACACACACACACTACATCTACGTCCATGGTAAAAACTTTAGATTTTTCGGTTAACCCGTTTGCTAGTTAGATGCTAATATATTTTTAAAAATTGTTACATTATTATCGCCTCATATTTATGAACAACAATAAAAATACCAGTTAGCGAGACATAACGTTGTCATTTTGAAATTTAGTGCTTTATTATTATCAAAAATCGTACGCTAACTGGTATTTTTATTGTTGTTCATAAATATGAGGCGATAATAATGTAACAATTTTTAAAAATATATTAGCATCTAACTAGCTACCGGGTTAACCGACAAATCTAAAGTTTTTACATAGACGTAGATTTGCATGCTCTTCAATAAACTTCAATAGAATTTTTCTCTAAAATAATTAGGGAGTCAATAATTGACCCCATTAAAAATTACATGGGATTTCCTATGTCCCGCCCGGCGATGCATCGCCCGGTATAGCATTCCTGAATAGTGTGGCTTTCTGAATGTGAAAGAATTTTCATGATCGGTTCTGTATTTCCGAAAATTAGTCCTTACAAACAAACAATCAAAGTTACCAAACTTTACCTCTTTATTTATAATATTAGTATAAATAAATGTCGAAAAAATAATCTACTAAAAATAAGTAAATTCGTTGTTTTCTTCTTATCTATTTTGAAAAAAAAGTCTGTAGCCGCAGAGAATAGAACTCGGACCGCCCGTGTGACGATCGAGCATTCTACCACTGGACCACATCGGTGCTTACAACTAAGTTACAAATTTAACTTCTTTATAATATTAGTTGAGATTGATATACATATGTCATTATTTTTCTCTGAAATTTTTGTTTAATCGTTATTAAATATAGCCTATAGCACTCCTGAATAGTGTAGCTCTCTAATTGTGAAAGAGTTTTGTTTTTATGGTTGATTTATTGTTTCCTAAAATTAGCCCATACAAAGTTATAGTTTATCCAAGGTTTACTAAGGTCAAAATTGTAAATTTTTAAATTTGGATATTACTGTATGCTACTTAGGACTACTCTTTAGAAGAAATTAAAGTAGCTTTAATATATTTTTTTTTTTTTTGAAAACGAAGGCAGATACGAAGAAAATACAAGGGACCAAAAGTTAAATTGTTAATTGCTTAATCAGAATAAAAAATATTAAAACTTTATAAAAACTTAGTGACTTACTTTTTTCGCAATAATATTGGCTGTGGTGCCCACCGAGACGCCACTGGACCCAATAATACTAATTTAGGCAAAGCTTTACAAGCGCCTTTCATAAAAAAAATATTTCTATCGACTGTCGAAATTTGTCACGAAAAACCTGGTCCTAGATTAACATCGTGCGTTTTAGTTGGATCACCCTTTACATGAGTAAGAACCAATTTTATGCTTTATTTCTTTGTTACCTGCATACTCCTAATTTATATCTGATTTCTTTAAACATAAATCCTATCCTAAAATCAAGTTTGGCCAATCTGTATATTAACAAGATTACCTCTGTATTTAGTGTACAGATGGTCTGTGACAGGTGATGCCTTTCCATGACGGATCCTTCACTGGAATACAGACTTGCCAAAACACTGTTGGATTGTTGCTGAAAAGAGTTTGTTGTTCCTCGGTGGTCGATATCATGACATAAACATGAGATAAAATAGGCCAAAGCTTCAAGCTTCCTAAAAATATCGCAGAAAAAATTATGTATATAAAATTAATAGCTAAAGACATTAAATTTATATTGGAGTGAGAATAAGCATAATTTTGGGAAATAAAAAAATAGGGTAATATTATTTTATAATCACACTATAAAAATGTAAATGTAATGAAATTTCATGCATACAGAGGACCCAAAGATAAGCCATGACTATTTTTTATTAGGTTTTTAAATTCTTCATTAAATTCTAACTATGTTTTTGTAATATGTGCTATAACTAACTAACTTTCTTTTAAAGTTTGTGAAGACGCGTAAAATGGGAAAATTTTGGTATTTTAAATTTAAAGTAAGACTATATATACTCTATGACGAACTTCGACGATCGATTTCTCAAAAAGTTTGGGCAGTCCCGGTTATACCTAAAGTTGATGTCAACTTCCTTATTTTAAACGGGCACCATGTATATTATTTATTTTTAGATTTGGCGTAAAATTTTAAGCTAAAGTGTATTATAATCGTTTTTAAAAAAGGGCACTTGTGTCCTTATTGATTTTAAACTAGAAAAAGTCGTCCATTTTTCTCAGAGAAGACCTTTTATAGAATAAATAAAAATATAAGACAAACTCAAAGTCTTGGTCTCAGTCAAACTGTGACCCAAGACTTTGATTTTAGGTATATAACTTGTCCATGGTACATGAAGCATAATCAGAATTTGATGCAGAAATAAAAATGTAATACATTTTTGGGTCACTCTGTATACAAAATTTATCAGTAAAAACCCCAGCCCAGGATAAATATTGATTTTTTCAAGAGATTTGCCAAAAAAGAAACCTCTCAATTTTAAATATTTTTTCCAACTCACGCGTCTTTGTACACATATTTACATTAAAAAAAAAAAATAGAGCGGTTGCTGCCCCCAACAAGGGGTCAAATTTCATGAAGAGATAAAGTCATCCAGATATAGAAACAGGGTGTATTTTTGCTCCGTTTGGTATTAACTTTGAAAAAATTACTACAAGTTCTTTATCATAGTTATTAACTTACATTTGGTAGAAAATTGAAAAGAGCTAAACACAGTATTTTTAATTTCAACGAAATACTTACGTAAAATATCCCCTTTCTACAAGATGGAAGTTTTTAATAGCTAAATAGGCGAAATGTGCTACAGAAAAAGCGTGAGACCAATTATGATAAGGAACATCGCGATATCCTTTCCTTGCATATAATACAAATCTTGCGAGAGTATCAGTTTTTATACGAAACGTATCAATAAATCCCAGATCTTTCATCATTTTTAAAATAAAGCATGGGGTTTCTTTCAACAATATCTTTCGAGGGGTAAAACTAAACTTTGAAAAATCAGGAACCTCATGTTTACTGGGACACATTGTTACATCTAATACATCTTGTTGGCCAACCTAAAAAAATAACAACAATTACCCAGAGAAAGGGCTAGAGGAAATCAATATACTTTTAAAAGATAGCGATTAATACAGAAAAATACTTTTTATTATACACGAGGGCAATCCGAAAGTACAACATAGTCTTCTTTAGCTTGAAACACTTCATCCAGTGATGTTCCACTTTTTTAATCCGTCTGAAAAATACTTTTTCTCGTGGTCTGCAAAGTCCTCTGTGGCGGCGATGACTTCCTCATTCGTTTGTGCCCGGCGAGTGACTTTTTATATTTGGAAACAAAAAGAAGTCACACGGGGCCAAATTAGGAGAATACGGTGGATGCGGCAGGACTTCATAGTCCAATTCGACCAATTTGGCAGTGGCGACGGCGGAAGTGTGAGTCATGTAGAAAGAGCACTTTTTCTTCGCCAAAAGGGCCGTTTTTTTGCAATTCAACGTGAAATCGACCCAATAATTCGGTATAGTAGAGTCCTGTGATCGTTTTGCCCTTCTGCAGGTAGTCCTATCACTCCAACCGATTGGACAGACAATGGGCGCATTCAGAAGTACTCGGCCGCTTAGCCGCTGGGTAAGCGGAGTGTCAAAACTGTCAAATTTCAACTGTTCCGTGGTCTCTGGTATGAACCAGTGAATCCGTGTTTCGGTCACGAAACATTGCTCTTAAGTGGGCTCGCGGTTGCGCTTGTTGTCCGGAGTGAGGAAACGTGGCACCCATCTCGCCGATAGCTTTTTCATGCTCAACATTTTCAGTAGGATATAACCCACGCGTTATTTTGAGATGCCTACTGTCAAAGCAATCTCGCGCAGCTTCAATCGACAATCTGCCAATACGAGATCGTGGATTTTTGTTACGTTATCTTTTGTGGTAGCCGTTTTTGGAGCTCCTAGGCGTGGCTCATTAAAATTTTCACACGCGGTCGAAACAAAAATAAGAGTCTAATATTATTGAAATTTTGACAGTAGCCATCTACGAGAATATTCTAGAGACAATAGTAAATTACTTTTTGATAGTGGGGCCATCCAGAAGTAAGGTTCAGTACTCATCTGACCACCCTGTATAATAACAGATAAATAAACAGAAGTTTTTATATGAAGATACCATTTTACCACAAATTTTATACATTTTTAGTTTTGCAACACAGAGATATTAAATATTGTTAAAATAAGTTAATTAAAAAAGAATCATTAAAAAATTGTAACTTTTTCCCCGCCCGTTGTTCATATACATATATTATTATTGGTTTTTGAGCATAACAAACGAAACAAATGAACATCAAATAGTAAAAAAGATGCACTGTTAAAAATAAATGTATTATAAGTGGTATTTTTTTAAAGCTCTTTAGAGGGTCATTTTATTGCTGACATAATATACAGCGTGCTCCAACAGCTCCAACAGCAAAAACAGGATAGGCGAAGTCGTATCCTCCTATTGTCAATAAAGACAGCAAAAAAGTTAAGGACCAAAAAAAATCCCCCCTTTAAATACAGACTATTTTTTTTCTTAATACAGAAAAAAAAACTGCCGTTGGCGAGCATGTACCTGCAAGGCCCTTTTCCTGAAAAATCAGTTGTTGAAGAGCAAAAAAACCTCCAATAAACTACACGGGTGGAAAAGGTTAAAGGTTATAAAAAAAATCGAATTTTTTAAAGGTTTTCCAAGTGGCTGAATATTGCTTAACAATGGTCGTACTGAAATTTAAAAAAAAACGCCTTTTAAGAGGATGCCGTACACGTTAAATTGAGCTAAAACGCGATTCGCTGCCGTTTTTAAATATTTGTTTTGGAAAAAAGCTGTATATAGAAAAGTTTTTAATATGATCCAAAGATTATCGGAAAGTTAATTGTATTTTGGTAATGTTTATAAATTAACACATTAAATTTCACAAAATTACAAAACCGTAAAAATAACCACTTTCCGATAATCTTTGGATCGTTTTAAAAACTTTTCTATATACAACTTTTTCCAAAATAAATATTTAAAAAACGGCAGCGAATCGCATTTTAGCCCAATTTAACGTGTACGGCATCCTCTTAAAGCTTCTAGTGTTTATTATATTAAACAACTTGTATCGCGCAATCCTAAGAAATACAGTTTTTTTTTAAATTTTTGTCGGTCCTTTTTTTTAGTCTACAAACTTAGAGTTTTTTTGTCTAACTTAACCACTATACATTTTTTAAAAGTTTAATCCGACCACTTCTCGTTGAGATATCGATTTTTGAATGACAAAGCATCTTTTTGTCTCGGCAACCGTTGGCAACCGCTGATTAGACTAGAAAATGAAGAAATATTTTGGATTTTTAATTTTTTTTTTAATGACTCCAAAATTTTTTTGTTTTTTATGCCTTTTTTGATAAAAATATTTAAATTTATGAAAAAAAAAATATTAAAAAATGTCCTAAAAAATAAAAAAATTTCAAAAAACTTTAAAGAAGTTTTATGAAATTTTTTCCTATAAATTTAAGCACCTTTAATAATAAAAGCACATAAAAAACCTTAAAACTTATTTTGCATTTAGTTAATGAACATGATAATTTTAAGTTAAAATTGTGATCCTTTATTCTTTTTCAAAAATTCAATCAAATAAAACAAAAAAAAGGTAGATGGATTAAATCGGACCTTGTGGGGGTTTTATGGGAATATTACACTATAAAAGGCACACTTAACATTAATAATTTTCTCAATATTTTCATCTTAGCGCCTGATAATCCCGAAAAGTCACCAGAAGCCCTTTTTTTCTTGATTTATCAAATAAATGTAAAGAAAAAAACAAAAATAAAAACTATCGTGGCCGACTGTTGTGCGAAATTTATTCGAGATTTCAAAACCCTCTTTAATTTTCTTGTGCGATCAGCAGTTGCTGAGATATTGATGGTTGAAGACAAAAAATTCTTTTTCATTCAAAGTCCGATATCACAGTGAGAAGTGACCGGATCGATTTTTTAAATTAAGCAAATTGAAGCTGAATGAACCAGGTATCAGACACATATAGTGGTTAGGTTGTAAAAAAAAATAGTTCGTAAACCACAAAAATAAGAACCGTTTTTTTTCGGAATTTATTGGAATTGCGCGGAACCCGATGATTAAAAAATTTTATCGTAAGATCTTAAAACTAAAAACTTTGGGCTTTTAAATGCTTTTTTCTAATTTTAGTATAAAACCTTCAAAAATGTCGTTTTTTTTTGTTTCCTTTAATTTTTTCCACTAGTGTACACCTCACAGACTTCTATTGCCGCGACCGCCTATACCGCCTACGCCTAGCTACGCTACTGCTTACAACAAAATTACAAACTGTTATTGTAGACCTTGGGCGCATTCAGCCTCCTCTGGGGTAAGCGGAGTGTCAAATCTGTTAAGTTAAACCAATAGGATGGCTTTATTTTGAAAGTTTTGACACTCCGCTTACTCAGCGGTTAAGCGGCAGGGTACTCCTGAATGCGCCCATTTACTAGTATAGTCCAGTGGTGTAGTTAGTTTCTTTTTCAAATATAAACCAAACATGAATTTAAAAATATATATTGTTACGGACATTAAAAATAAGTGTTTTTAGTTTATAAAATTGTATAAAGTTAGGACCGTTTAATTTAGTTTGATAATTTATTTGAATAATTTACCTTAGATTTTCCAAGTTCTTTCATCAGTTTCGAAGGTTTCCGAAAACGCCCGAATTATTCATTGAGAACTTTTATGCCATCCTGTAATATGGAATTTTCGCGATATTTCTCGAAAATTCTAGATCATTCTTCACTCTTCCACCATACTATAAAAGGGCGACGGAAACCTCTGATTGAGTTAGTATAGATTCGACTTTTGTACTGTAAACTTCGAGACATTGACAAGTGAAGATTTTGTCGTTGTTGTAATCATAGTTACGTTCCATTGTTAATAAAGGTATAAAAACGAAGACACGTGTTTTTATACGAGGTGATTCGGAACAATATATTTTTGGACTTCTGTTAATTTTTTTTCTTGTTAAACAATACTACTTACTTGCATGTGATACATCATAAGTTCATTAGATAATCTACTTCTAGCCTGAGCATCTTGTATCTTCTTATAGACTAGACTATGCATTATTGATATACCGCAATATATGCTAAAAGCATTTGCCACCTGCTCATCGAAATAATCAAAATGACCTCCAATTTTGTTGCATAATTGGGCAACCCCTACAATGTTGTCCTCGTCCCTTATAGGAAAACATAATATATTTCTAGTTTTAAAGCCTGTAGCTTCATCCATTCCCTTGTAAAATAATGGGTGTTTATAGGCATCTTTAATGTTGATAAGTTCTCCAGTTGCAGCAACATGCCCTACAAAATTTGGTTTCTTGAAATTTTTACTTTAACTGGTAAATGTAAATAATATTTGTTTGACATTTTTGTACTTTTCCACACTACTGCGGAAAATAACTCTTTCAGAACTAAAATGCTTGCGAAAAAGTGAGCTTTCCCGCCCGTGAGTTAAAAAAATATATACACGGTCGGGTAATTTATTTTAACAGTCAAAATAACTTGAAGAGTTTTCAAATAGAGAGAATAATAACAATTATTAAAAAATTAATATCGACTGCTCCTAAATTTTGTTTTAAATTTTCGTAAATACAGTTAATTATACACACAGCTCCAAAATTCTTGCCCCCTGGTATTTGAAAATGTAATGCAATTAAAGTGTAAAGGTGTAGTAGATTTAATTAAATGCTTTATTGGTAACATTTTGTAGCTTCAAATATTCTTTTTTGCTGCCTTTCAAAAAATAATATTAAAAGTAAAAAAACATGTAAAAACATTGAAAACAATATTAAATATTTTAAATAAAAAATGTAAGCATACCACATAACAAATATTTAATAATCAGTATGGCCACCCCTTTGCTCAATAAGTTAACCAAAACGTCTTGGCATACTGCGAATAAGGTTTTTAATATATGCTTGATCCATGTTGTCCCATTCCTCTTGGGCGGCTATAACCAGTTCCTGAAGGGTTACAGGAGGATTTTCTCTTTCTTTTATTGCTCCAGCAATATGGTCTCACACATGTTTAATCGGATTCATGTCTGGCAAGTTCACAGGCCAGTCCAATCGTTCGATTTTCTTCTTCTTTGAGTACGATGTGGCGTGGCATTGTCATAAAAAATAAAATTTTCACCAAATTCGTTGCCCAAGGGTTGAATGATAGGTTCGATAATGTTTTCGGCGTATATAGCACCTGTCATGGTCCGCTCGATAAGAATAATAGGAGTTCGCCGCCCGTACATTATATCGCCCCAAAACATCCCCCCTTGGTACGGAGCAACTTCTCTGGCAAAAATTAGTCGTTCCAGTCTGCCTGGACCCCTTCATACCCTTTCTTTGCGGCTGTCACTTACCAGGCCAAATCTTGTCTCATCGGAGAAAAGGACATTTAGCTATTGTGGTAAAAGCCAATTTCTACGCTCCTGACCCCATTGCAATCGTACAGCAATATGTCCAGGTGAAAACATAGGCACTCTTAAGGGTCTTCTGGCTCTTAAATTGTTAGAATGTAATCGCCTTCGGATTGTACTTATTGAAATTATTCTCCGGTACGTACTTAAAAAATGACTTTGAAGGGATGGTACTGTGATTCTCCTATTCCTATGAACATAACCAGTAACATAACGGTCTTCTCTATGTGTGGTTACTCTAGGACAATCAGCTCCTCGCCTTCGGTCAACGCCACCAGTTTCTTGAAAAAAAAAGTTATTATGCGTCTGACTGAGGTTCTGGGAATTATAAGACGGTTCGAATTTTGTTGACACACCTTCTCGGTGTAAAGCCACTATTTTTCCTCTGTTATACGAAGAAATCGGATTTCCCGGCATTCTGTACAAAAATTGTCTGTGTGTATTTTTTCGATTATAATTTAAAACTGCTATCTTTTAAAGATATCCGTTTATTTTCGAATTTTTGCTACTAATTTTTGTTTATTTCTCGATAAGAATATTTAACATTTAATTGACAATTTATGTACAAATTTTTGTCGTTCTTTAGTTACGGGTTTAGGAATATACCAGATAGACCACGAATTTTGGAGGTGTATGTATATCCACTCTTGCTTTGCATGCTTTTTATGAATATGCTCTATTTCTACAAAACAATAAAAATTAAAAAATAATCTTGAAGCTACGACTACTTTAATCAAAAATGACTCACGAAGAGAAATTTAAATTTTGTATACAGGGGGCGCAAAAACTTGAAATACATATTTTTTCTCCAAGAGTAAACTACCTTTATATATTATTTTTGAAAAATGTCACCTAGAAATTTTTTAGGAATTTTATTTTGAACAAATTCCATTAGTAATTGGACCCTACAGGTTAAAGGCAACCATCTGGAAAACCTAAAAAACAGTCCGAACCTCGCACAATCATATTCACATTATCCCTTAAAAAGGAAACATATCCTCACATACTATCGATATTTATTTTACAGGGGTATCGAAAAGTTTCGTAAAACTGATTTTGGTGTAAGTAAATTATTTTAAATTTTTCTAATAAAATAGGTTTAAAATAATCTCCTAATTTGCTTTTCAAACATCGCCCCCACTCTCCCTTCCCCCAAATTCATTCATCACATAATGTTTTAGCTGTAAACGAATGTGACAAGGCGTTTTCACCAAACTATGGAGTTCAAAAAATGTGTGTTATTATTTTATTGATTATAAACTTTATTCTAAAGTAATTTTTAAATGACATTTTGCGTAAAAATAGAAAATAAGGTAGTTTACTCTTCAAGAAAAATCATACTTTTTAAGTTTTGCAAACCCGAAATCATATTTTAAATTTTTATTAGTAATAATTTTTTTGGATTTTTTTTCTATTTGTCCTCCTATTAACCCCATCCGTGGACAATCAGTAGAAGTTAAAAAAACCTTACTAGATTTACTGCACTTAATTACACATCATTAATGGCTGCAAAATCATCTGAACATTACTGTTACAAATGATTAATAACAAACAATACGTTTATTTCTCCAATATTTAATAAATAAAAAAGATGCCACATCACAACATTTTCTGCCTGTAGTATACAGGGTGTAATTTAACTGATGGCTAAAAATAGAGGATATGATTCCTTAGCTTATTTTAGGAAAAAGGTTCATATGAACATGTTCTAAACGTCTAAACTTTTGAGATACAGGGTGTTAAAATTTTTAATCGAAAAATTTCGAAAACACTTATTTTAGTAAAAACTGTTATACTGGATATAAACCTTATTTAAATAGGTATTTATTATTTTTGTTACATAATTGCTAATTAAAATTATAAAGCCCAATTTTTAAAGAAAAGATCCATTGCAATTAAGTGAATTTTATTTTTTCTCTTAAACTAAACAAGATACGGAAAAAATTAAGAGACATAAAAGCAGTATTTTTATTTGCTTAATCTAAAGAAAGCACAAAAATTTTACACACATTTACCCAGTCAGTTGGCGTACCGTTTTTTTGTTGGAAATTTTCCTTCAGTTGCCTCTCGAGACGCCACTGGACTTATTAAATGTAATTAAGTTAGTGATAAATTACCCCCACCCAAATTTCACTAATAACCCTGCCAAATAAAAAAAAATGGGTAAAGAATAGTTAGGATATTTATTATTATTATTTTTTTAATTTTAACACTCTGTATCTCAAAAGTTAAGTGGTTTGGGACATATGTTTATATGAACTTTTCTTCCTAAAATAAGCTAAGAAATCATATCCTTTATTTTTAGCCATTAATTAAATTACACCCTGTATATTTGCAACTGCCCTTTGCCGCCCCCTCGGGTTTTGTTTTGTGGAAAAAAATTAAGACAAAAAAAAGGGCCTCGATTTTTAAATGGCGCCCTCTTCCCACTTGGCGCCCTATGTACAACATTAACGTTATACACAAAACTATAACCTTAGACTATTCACAACAGACCAAACATTACTTGTTTTTTCAATGCTAAAATGCCGTTTGTTTTGTTGCCATGAAAACACAAACGTGTGTGACAAAGAAAACAGATCAAAATAATTTGCCTTTGTTTACAAATACCTCTGTGTTGGCAACACTGTAAATAATATAATGACGAAGTGCATCTCGATTGCCAGAGGTGTGCCATTCTAAGGCAATAATAAAATAAGCAAAAATAACACCAAATAAGAATGTTTTAGATAAACTTGTAAAACTTTTCTAAATAAGATTTGGGTATGTATAATTTTACGTTTTGTAACGTAGATATAAAAATATACCTCACATTCTCAAAAAAAACTTCATTTTGTTTATAAGAATGTGAGGTTATTGATTATTTATGACATAGACATTGATGATTGTCTTATTAATTTATTTTTAAATAGAAACTTCTTTTAAAGCCCAATTGGTCATTTAGATAACGTAAAGAAACATGAGCGAAAATTATCCCAGACATCGCCTAACCCTTTTTATACTGATAAATCCCCTTTTATATGTGTTTGTTTTTTATTTTAAATAAAGGAATAAACATTTAAAAATATATAAAATATAGGATAAAAACTGGATAGATAGCTTAATTTAAAAGATTGTATCACTAAAAACGTATATTCCTAATTTTTTGGACGCCATTTTATTTTGCTTGCTAGTTTATGGCTTTTTTGTGCTTGCAATGTAAAATATGATGCCTATATACAGGGTGTTATGGAAATACTTTAATATATTTAAACCCCAAAATCCTTGTGTAAAAATAAATTGAATAAAAATTATTAAAAATGGCGGACCACCATAAATAACAGTGATAATGAACCCCCAAATTTTACGATTAAAAAGCAAACCCGCCACTGACTAGCTCTTTAAATCCCTTTAAATACATATGTTTACCTTCTGTCGCTGTCAAAAACAGCTGAAAGCAGTTATAACACGTGGTTACGTCAACGAGCTTGAGAAAAGTTGCCAAATTTATTTTGTTCTTTACCAGTTTATCTATGGGTTTTGCTGTTTCAATTCGATCAAACGAAAAACTTACATGATTACACAAATTATCCTTTATTACGCTACTAGGTTGTTCCAGCGTATAATGAAAGTAAAGATTACTTTTTCCACAAATCAAGTACACTTTTTAGGTGGTTAATTACTTTACAAACTTTTTAAACAGTGCGACGCGACACGTATGCGCACAAAGAATTGAATTAAAATACACAAAACGGTATTTTTATTGCAAAACACTATTAAAACAAATTTTACTGCGTTTTTAAATAAAGTTTTCGTTACTTTTCGCTTTTCTTCCATCAAAATTAAGAGCCGACAGACGACAGGTGGTTCACACGAGAAAAGAGTACAAAAGATTATTCCCTATGAGACAAATGTACAAAAAAACTACGGTAATTGTACAGAAAGTGTCCGCAACTCCGATTTTAACCAAATTTGGTATGTTACGAATCTGAAAGAAATTTTAGTCGGAAATGTTTGGTTTCCGAGATAATCATCATCAAAGTTGGCATTTAAACTAACCTTATTTTCACCATTATTCCCCCTCCTTTGTGCACACAATTCTTGACTTAAAGCTAAAGTGGCCCACAACATTTGATTTTCACCTTCTAAAACCCCGTTTTTCTATGTTTTTTACACCTTTTATCAAATAAATTGGGAAGGGTCCCTTTAAAAACGTTGCAACCGTGCATTCACTGCTCCACCGCCTCCACCATATTCTGCTACGATTAAAAACGATTGAAAGCGAAGCTATGCAATTTAATTCAAAAAAAGTGTAAAATACGTAGAAGAATGAGGTTTTAAAAGGTGAAAATCAAATATTGTGTACCACTTTAACTTAAAATCAACAATTGGAAGCTTTCGAGGTGTAAAGGCAGATAGAGGCCGACGACGTACCGAAAACACACTGGCCGCAGAGCAGGAAATTTTAAATTCTGTTCGTGATAATCCTAGTATAAGTACTAGACGATTAACGTCACAAATCGGTCGGGCTTCAAACTTTATAACGTGGCGAACATTACATGAAGATCGTCAACATCCTTATCATGTGCAAAAAGTGCAAGCGTTAAAACCAGAAGACTACGCCTTGCGTAGAAATTACTGTCGGTGGTTTTTGCAAAAAACTGCTAATGAACCAAATTGGATTCGCAATGTGTTGTTTACCGATGAGGCCGGTTTTACTCGCGATGGTGTGTTTAATCAACACAATACGCATATTTGGAGCGTAGAAAATCCACACGCATTCCGCGAAACGCACCATCAAGAAAAATTTTCTATTAATGTTTGGGCTGGTATTATAGACAATCAACTAATAGGTTCCCATATTTTGCCAGCAAGGCTAAATGGGGAAGGTTATTTGGCTTTTTTGCAGAACGACCTTCCCAATTTATTAGATGATGTCCCTTTAGCCGTTATACGACAAATGTGGCTACTTCAAGATGGAGCACCTTGTCATAACGCGAGAATAGTCACGGAATATTTAAATGAAAATTTTAGAGATAGGTGGATTGGACGCAGTGGACCTATTCGATGGCCTCCTCGGTCTCCCGACCTTAATCCATGCGATTTTTTTTGTGGGGAACTATGAAAGAGTTTGTTTATAGTGAACCCATTAACAGTTTTGAGCAGTTGCGAAATCATGTGGAACTAGCGGCTCAGCAAATAAGAAACAATGAAAACATTTTTGCGCGTGTGAGAAACAGTATGCAGCGGAAAATAAATGCATGTTTGGAATCAAACGGAGGGCATTTTGAACATATTCCGTATTGAAGGTAAATCGACCTTTATTTAAATATTTTTTTGTTACAATTTATTTTGATATAAGGCTTTTAATAATTTTTTAAAGTAAATTTATAAAAAAATAGAATATAATAACATTTTACCTTTTTATTCTATTATGTATTTATATCGTTTATTGGGTATAAAATAGGACGTTTGGCAACATCGCAAACAAAGTCGTCTACTGTCTGTTACTAACGAACGGGCTCCGGTGTTTATAGTGTTTACGTAACCAGGGACGTAGCAGATAGGTGAAAAGAAGGTATTTTTACAAACTGTAAAAAAGTTTGAATTAAACAAAAAAAGTACTCAGTGTGTCTCTACACTGTCCCAGGAGTCACCCATTTCAATATATTAAAGTATTTCCATAACACCCTGTATTATAATTTAAAACCAAGAAATTTTAGTTAGTAACTAACTAGACATGGTAAATTCAGAATATTTTAAATAATAGATTGAAAATCATGATCTTTTTATTTCAAATTATTATAGTATTAAAAGTATTCTAATCTATTAATCATACAAAATAATATGCATTCCTTTAAAAGACTTGATGTTTTACCAACCCTTACATTCGGTTGCGCATTCGCCATTCTACACATACTTTACTTATAAATGAACTGACTGATTATGATAATACCCGATTTGCACTAACTAGTTCGTGATTTATAAAAGTCAAAGCACACTAGGCGCTCAGGTTTCGGTACGCTCAAGGACCGATCAAATATCTTACATGGTATTTAAACATCATCCAAGGTAATTCTTTTAAAATGCATGTAAATTATTTGATCGGTCCGTGAAAGTACAGAGACCTAAGCGCCTTGTGTGCTTTAACCTTTAGCGAACAAGCATTCAATTTTTTTATTATTACTGGACACAAATATTCTTTACTTTCATTACATTTATGAGAAAATTATTTTAAAAATTGTTTATTCTCACCAAATTTGCCATTTTAGATTTTGGGGAATATTTGTGATATGCACTTTGTTTTTGACTGAATTTAAGCATTTACAAAACAACACAAAGATTATTTCGAGTAGACTAAAAACCAGTTACAAAGGTGCCACAAGCGTCACAGAAATAAAGACGGTAATCAACTATCGCTGTCTAAACGCGTCGTTTACAACGTGTGCGAGCAACAAAAAGGAGAATAATTGAAAGTGAGACAGAACTGGTGACACCGTGGCATCTTCTCAACTGGCGAGAACTTTACAATATAGCGATAAGCGAAAGATACCAGTTTTAATACTAGTATAATGTTTTTTGTTTAGAAGTTTAATTATTTAAAAAATTTTTGTTTAATTTTAAAAGCTATGGATTTAAGGTAGGAAAAGCTTGATTTTCTTAAATTTAAGACTAAGACCAAAATAAGTAATTTTAAAATGTCTCTTATTGGCAATTTTTCATTTATTGCAAAAAGTAAAAAAACAACTTGTTATTGAAATAATATTATTTTTTACAAAAAAGTAACAATAATTATTTCATGAAGAGGTTTTTGGTAAATAAATAACACATAAATATAAATATACTTTTATTTGCTTTTCAGTAAACATAAGAAATACACGAATATACATGTTTTGTCACTTCAAAAGGTTCATAGACAACTAAAGCAAGAACAATGTGGGACAGATTCATTACCATGTTTATATGCCGGCATTCTTTGTCTAATGTCTTCCTGTTAGTGTACTACACGCCTTAGACCGTCTTCTTTTTACGTATTGCCTATGAACCTTCTGAATTGGCTAAACGTGTATAAAAAATTTCAATATTTATATTGTCAAATAAATAAATCCTACAGTAAAAACTACATACTAAACATGTATAAAAACACAATCAAAATAACAAAAAAATCAACAGAATCTCCTATTTATATAGCATCCACTATATTAATGTTTTTTCCACAAGCAACATTTATTTAATCAATAATTTAGTATATTTTGGTATGTGTGCGTGTGTATATGTATTTAATCAGGAATTAAAAAGATAGAATGAGGATTTTTAAATAACCACTTATGTATTACATTTGCTTAAAGGCAGTTTTACAAATAATATTACATCATTTAATTTAAATTTATTCTCATAAAAGAAAATTGCACTAATATCATAATTAGTCATTTGTAAATAAGTTATGTATATGAAATAATTTAAAACATATTATTATGTATCTCATAAAGAAATAAATACTAACAGACTAAGCCAACAACGATGCGACGCCAATGAATTGCAAAACAAACATATGTTTACTTACTTGTGAAATGACACATTGGAGTTTAAAAAGTCTATTTTTTTGCATACTTGGCATTCACGAACCATATTGTCGGTAATATTGTCCAATAATTTACACAAAAACACTATAAGACACATGAAAAACTGAGAAAATCACCACAACAACTATTTCTCACAAGGCAACGCTGCAAGTAATGGCGCATGAGAAGTGATAAAAATGCTACGAGACTAGCCAATCCGAGCCCGCTTAGAGGCTATGGCCCGTAGCAACTTTGTCGGGTTGTTTAGTCAATTTTCCGTGATTTTTAAAACAAAAAGAAAAACCTGTAAATAATTAAATATAATGATAATTTAATATGAACATAATAATAACTATAGAATTCTGATATCAAAATCACCTTAAAGTTTAGACGATATTCTTATATAGTATTACCAGTAAAAATTGTATTAACAAATAAATGCAAGCATGGCAAAAGCCAAGACTTTTAATATAAAATAGCAAAAGTGGCACTAGCGCTTGCCCTATGACTTAAGCAAAATTATCTTGAAAGCAAATAGTCCAGACAAATCGGAGAAATTTTTAATGTCTGATCGTAATCAAATGTAAACAAGTTTCGTCTCCTGTAAAGGATAAAAGGTCTTTGACTATAACAAACTAATAATGAAAACAAAAAAAGTCTCAGTTTTTTAAATCGCGCCCTCTTTCCATCATTTACCGCCATATGTATAATAAATCCTGTAAGTCCGTCCTCATCGCGAACGCAAGTACCAACCAACCGTCCAATGCAAGTCGATCCTACTTTATTTTGTTTATTATGTCGCCCCTTGTAGGTGTCACCCGAAGCAAACATCCCGGTTTGACCCCCCACCCCCGAGATTCGGGGCTGGTCGGCACGGACGTGGCAAAAACCAAATCACATTATTTATAGCCTAACGCTCAAACAGTC
Organism: Listronotus bonariensis; assembly: GCA_014170235.1. NCBI lineage: Eukaryota > Metazoa > Arthropoda > Insecta > Coleoptera > Curculionidae > Listronotus > Listronotus bonariensis. The sequence continues at coordinate 207,486 of JACEGR010000174.1, read as the reverse complement.
TCCTATCTACTATTATGAAGCTAATAGGAACTGACCATTAACTTTTGCTGCCGCTCAAGAAATCCCGTAATATATGAACGGACAAAGCTGACTTTGGTGAAAAGTGTATTAGTACGGTTAAATTTGGGTATAACAACATATCGGCTAATATTGAGTGCTTTTGCCTAATAATGTGTTTTTTAATTGTTGTAGGAAGGCGGACTTTTTCTGCGTAAAATCATTTTTAATTTACTAAATTTTTAATAATTTCTTAACATATTCATAAAAAACAGTTAAATTAAAACATCTTCGATACAAAACCTAATTCATTTCTATTCTGGGCACTTTAAATTGGGAAAAACACCTGAACAAAAATCTATTACATTTGTTTAAAAAATCAGCAACCCTAGTTACCACAATTAAAAATGTATTGGATAAAAAGTTGGTTTCAAAAGTCAGTAAATAGTCACTTACTAGGTATATTTCTCAATATGAAATCACCAGATTATAAACTAATCTGTGAAGCTTTGGAAAAACGTGTACAAATGAAATATTGATAGCTTTAACCATAGTTACCTGCAATTCCTTGGTCGGCTGCTATTCTCACTTCTGTGCTACGTTCTGCCGGACTAACCCCATCAAAAACTTTTGCTACAAGATGCATATGATCTGGATCCAATAAAAATAAAGAGCATCTTTCTGCATTTGTTAATCTTCTGGCCTCTGACATTATTTCTTTCAAAAGATCGCTTAAATCTCCTAAAAGAACAAAAATTATAAGTTACCCAAACTTTCTATTGAGCAATCAGCCATATAAGTAAAGCATGCGTCCACACTATTTCTTGACCTTGCTTGGCTCAGCTGGGCTACACTACCAACCAATGGTTAAGCTGTGAAGCAGACGTGAAGCATCGCGAGACCCGTGCTTTACTTATATGGGGGATTGCCCAATGGAAAGTTTTTTCTGTTTGGGTTCTTTTAATTCACGGCAGAGGATAAGATAACTAGGTATTAACTAGTATAAAATACTAAATGTTAAGATAAATCTGTATTTTAAAATAGTAAATCTGCATTAATTTCTTTATTAATTTATTTATTATGTTATTTAAACGGATCAAACTATGTTTTATTCTTTTTTTAGCATATTTAGAACTTTTTTCATATTTTTTATCATTATTGAAGTTGCCTGTGCAGGCAATTAGCTAATAGCTCATATTTGCACATTTTAATAATAACATTTATTTTAATTATACAGAACGTCTAGAAAACAGTGGTAAACTTAAAAAATATATAGCTCTAAAACGTTCTTATTTTAAATGGAACATCCAATGATACAATGAATACAAGGTAGGATCTTGCATATGACGTTGATCACAAGATCACCGCCTCTGACATAGTAATGTTAGAAATTTTGTTAACAAAGTTGAAACCATACGTTTGTATCAGTGTTTTTAATAGTTTGTTTGGCGTTGTACTTTGATTTACGGCAGTTTTGTGACTTTAAAACTAAAGGCTATTGATTTTGATTATGTACTTTAGAAAGAAACTACACCGTTAAAGGCGTTTTATTGTTTCATAGGGGCCCTTTAAGTATTACATAAGCAGATTTATAACAATTATTAATCACCCACCCTCCCCCAATGTCATCAAAAGTATTCAAAGTCTCCCCCCTTCCGTGCTTGCATAAACTTTTGTATATGCATTTTCCTTTTAATGTATCTTGTCATTTTTATTGTTTTATAAGCAGCAGTTATAATTCTAGAAATAAGAAAATAGGCCTAGGATAGAGGACTTTCAAGCACAAAAATATTCATTTAAAAAAACAAGAGCAAGGTACAAATATTACAATATAAATTAATATTACGAACAAAACAAACGTTTTTAAAATTTTTGGTTTGTATATTAATGTTTACATCAAGCCATTCAAATACAGAAATACAAAAATATTTCATAGTTTATTTTTGTGACCAGTCGACAGAGTCAATCATAAGAAATAAATCTGTCTTATGAAGTTAGTGTTTCCATCATGCAGAGTAAAGATCCCTGGAGATACCTTGAGCAATTGCTAGCAAAACGTCGGTAAACGATTTCAATTTGACGCGGTCCAAACTTAAGAACCAAGATTCCCCAGTTCTAGTACTTATACCTCAAATGGTTTTAACATTCAACTCACAAAAAAATCATTGTAGATTGGATTTATTTTTAGTCACTAATTGCAATTATTCTTCAATTTTCTTAGAAACAATATCAAATTTCTTGTAGAACTTTGCTTGTAATTTAAATTTACGCCACAGTTCGTTCACTAACTACATTTTGTACTTTTGTATTTGCATAAGATTTTTAAAAACTATTAAAAAATTTTTGGTGTAACTTGGATTTATCTATTTGAAACTACATTTCGTAATTTTGCGTCGTAATTTCCATACTCGATTCTAAGCGAGTACCTAAATGTATTATTTGTGGAAATCACCGAAAATGTGTATTGTTTTGAAGCATGGGCGCAGTCAGGAGTACTCAGCCATTTATCCACTGGTTAAGCAGAGTGTCAAAACTATCAAAATTGACATTGTGCTTACCAAGCGGCTGAGTACTCTTGAATGCGCCCCATTGTGTGGGTAGGTTGCCATATGTGTAAACCAGTAAAAAGCTGCTGCTAACGTAATCCCAATCTAGACCCCCATCCCCCATGTCATCAAAAATTAGCAAAACCAAGACCCTCCCCTATAGTGCTTACGTAATACTTCAACGGTCCCATATGATCAATGAACCCCCAAATATGAAAAAACCATACAAGTCTTTCTTATGTTACCTTTATTCACTTCAAGAAAATCATTTACAATTTTTTTAAGCATGTCCACTTTAGTTTTCGTAGTATATTTAATTGTAATTAATTCTGTGTTAGTAGTCTAACAAATGTTTTTCCTTTTAGTATTACTGATAATTGTATATCTGTAAAATCTTACCAAGGATATAAATATTCTTTTTCAGATTTGTTCATTGCTGTGACAATTTTTTTAACAAGAACTAGTTTTATGTGTATTGGTAGCAGAAATACGTCTAAAAACGAAAACACAACGTTCTGATAAGTTTAGATAATTTATTACTTGTTTTAGGTTACTACTGACTCCTTTAATTCTGACCACACAACAATTTTAGTCTGATACGGTCTAATCTCTTTATTGGGCCCATATTTTTGCAATAGCAAAGTTGACTCCTGAATGTATTTTTGTTCTCCACATACATAACAAAAATGATAAGAATTATTTACTCAAGTGTTCGGCATTCTAACAACAAAGTATATAACAAAAATAGAAACAAATAGTTTTTTTTTTCATTGCTAACCTGAGAAATTGCTATTATTTACTCCATTTTCCTAATGAGACTTTATATTTGTCACCCTTGGTCAATGATGATAATAAAAAAACACCTAAGTAAATAATGAGAACAATTCTATAGATAATAAATTCTATAATTTTGACTTAATTATCGACTAGAAGTGGGAAGAAAATTAATGTTAGCAGTGAAAAAATTCTATATACAGGTGTGGAATCCAACTGACTGACCATAGGGAATTAAAAGCATAGGAAATATTCGAGGTGGGGTCGCGTGGCCGTACGACTAATGACGACAGCAGTGTAAGCCACGAGCCCCTAATTTCGTTTTACTCGAATATGAAGGCTTGTTGCAGCGGTTTTTAGGTTTTTAGGAGGGTACATAGCAAATTGGTTGAACGGATTCAATGCATGATTTCTCTATTATTGACGGTTTGGTTTCCATACCGGTATACCTCGGGTGAGAAAGCTATTATTTACCTCGCACATAATATGAAAATCGGTAAATTATAACTCACTTCTCACCCTGGGTATATATTATACTATTTTTTAAAGATAACTTAATTTCAACAATCTCCTATAATACCGTGAGTTATGTGAGTGCCACTGTTACAACAAAAGTAAGGGTGGTTTTTTTATTAAGGGTAGGTGGGCGAGTATAAATTAAATACCAGTTTACGTGTAACAAACATCAAGTTGACCAGTTTTATTTGTCAGAGTAGAAGTAGTATAAAAAATTATTTTCAGTAATATCAAAATAACTTTTGAATATATAAAAAAACCAACTACTAAACAAATACTAACAAGACACTGAAAGAAGCTTACCAAGGTGTGAAAACAATTTTCGTGCTACGAGTAATAGTTTTTGACATTCAGCCTTTAGGCGCCTTTCTTCTTCACATCTTCTAGTATTAAGAAATATTGTCAAACAATACCTAAAGGTTTCGCTGACTAATTTTGATATGTACGAACTGTCTTTTGAAGGGTTTACTACACATACTAAATAAACTGGAGAGACCACTTCTTTCTCTAAAACAAATATAAGTACCGGGTTAGTAAAAAGTACCGCAACCCTTAAATAGCTTTAAACCCACTAAAGTTTTATTTACAAAATTTGGTATCCAAGATGTTTTGGGCATGTGGAATGTAATTATAATACCGGCACTGTTGACAGATTTTGCAGTTTTGAGCTACATATTTTTTTCCTTTTTTTTTAATGGAATATTACATTTATTTTTATTGCAATAAATTGGGCGGGTCAAAGTTAGTGAGTTTCTAAATTTTTAAAATTCTGTCTCTATTAGTTGCTTAGATATGACCTACTACATGTTCAGAAAAAAACTACTTCATTGTTAAATCCGTGTTAAATTCTTCATACCCAACACCTTTTGAGATACCGAATTTTGTAAATGCAGTTTAGGTTGTTTAAAATATATTTAAGAGTTGCGTACTTTACTATCCTAATATGTTGATAAATGAGAATAGGACAAGATGATTAAACAATACTGGACAAAAAAAACAAACAAACAAAATTTTGATCAAAGTCAATCTTAAATAACTTTTAAGTTTTTTGACGGATTATAATTATCTTCTGGTCCAGTTGTAGGTCCCCTTTAAGATTAATATTTAATATGGGGATTGCAACATGTTTTATAGAATTAGGTGTTATGCAGGGGAAAGCCAAATGTTTTATTTTGCCCAAAAACACCCTGTAGAATAATTTAACGTCACAATTTTTTACCAGTGTATTGGCGTTTAAAGCCCCATATTTTCTCTCTTTCTATTCTAAAAGAAAATACAAATTTTTAAAGAAAACAATGAAATTTGTGTATCGGGTCACATTATTATTTTAAGGGGATGACGTAGCACGTTAAATGAGCTAAAACGCGATTCGCTGCCGTTTATGAAATATTTGTTTGAGAAAAAGGTTGTATATTAAAAAGTTTCTTAAAATGATCCAAAGATTATCGGAAAGTTGGTTATTTTTACGGTTTTGTAATTTTGGGAAATTTAATGTGTTAATTATTACCATTACCAAAAATCAATTAACTTTCCGATAATCTTTTATACAACCTTTTTCTCAAAACAAATATTTAAAAAACGGCAGCGAATCGCGTTTTAGCTAATTTAACGTGCTATGGCATCCTCTTATTATTACCATTACCAAAAATCAATTAACTTTCCGATAATCTTTGGATCATTTTAAGAAACTTTTCTATGTACAACTTTTTCTCAAAACAAATATTTAAAAAACGGCAGCGAATCGCGTTTTAGCTAATTTAACGTGCTACGGCATCCTCTTAATCGCGAAGCGATGCCGCACGCCCAAATTTCAGAGTTTTAAAACAAAATAAAAATTGTTTATAACGCATCCTGTATTCTAGATTAAACAAAAAGGTTCTATGCAATTTTTCGATATCGGCATCCTAAATCACTACATCTCATAGAGCAGGGGTGGCCAACTTTTTAGGCCCAAGATCGACATTTCGGTGACGACAACCAGTGCGAAAGGTCCTCACCCCGATTTTGTACTTTTTTTAACAGTGTCCCAACTCCCATTGTCTTCTTTCTTTCTCCTATAATACTTTTGAAAAGCAAAAAAAAGGTCCCCACCTTATTTTTTCAAAAAACACAATCATTCGTAACTACCGCCAGCCCTTTCTGCCCTTTCTCCGACTTTTCACCTTTCATTTTTCCACCCCTGCAGCATTGCGCCCTGGTGTCTTGCATCATCCGGTAGGCACGGCCCTGGTTCTAGGTATTTATATTTTTGACCTCGCTACGATCGACTGTATATTTTAAATTACAATTATAAATGTATGCAATTAAACAATCAAACAATACATAAAACACATTATAACAATAATTAAATCATACTCTAGAATATTAAACAGGCAAATGATTCTTTGGTACTACCTAACCTATCTAAAAGTATTCATAGACATGAATTCAGTCTCACTATAAATTTAAGATGAAGGCTGAAACATTTCTGAACCGCGACCTGTGGAACGGTATTGATTTTAATAAAGTAACTAAATGTTTATGTCACACTTTAATTTATTTTTATTTTGTCATTACAATATGGTCTGTCCTTAATTTTTAGAAAAATGCTTCCACCTTACCGGTATTCAAGGCGGGCCAAAAGATATTATGAACTACACAAGCAGTCCCTGATATAAGGCTTACAAGTAATAATTTCAACGAATGTATGCCCATTTTATATGCATGTCTTTTTATACAATTTTGTTTTTAATTACAGGTCCTCTGTTGGGATTTTACAAACCTCAGAATTAAATCTAATCTATAGTATCACTGGTCTAGCCAGAATTGAGGTTTGGGGCAGCACATAGTTTCTTATTTCTTAGCCATTCAAACTTAAAAATAGTAGATAAAACTTCTAATATACAGGATTATTTACATTGTGTGACCTATTAAAAGATCTTGAAAACTATCACAGATCCATTTTTAAAATTTTGGCGTTAGACATAGATGGTAGTGATCTTTATATGGCAAATACCTCACTTTTCTGGGACTTCCGGTTATACCGGAACTGCCTATCAACTTGCCTATTTTAAATGGAACATCCTACATATTATTACATTTTCGAATTATAGACGAGATTCTGAACATATATTGTGTATCATGTCATAAGCCTAAGCGTTTATAACATAGTTAAATTTATCTGTCAAAAAACAACGTTTGCAGACCCAAATATATTGATTAATTTTTCCTATATACAATTCCTTATTTGGTGGATTTGGTATACATTTTTTGTTTAACAGGACCCAATTTAACTAAGTTTTTATAAAGTTTAAAAAAATATTAAATACAGGGTGTTTAAAAATAAGATTGAAAATGAAATTGAGAAAACTACCAAAAATGAATTTATTTATGGAAACCCCCAAATTTTATATCATTACCTCATTTAGCATTTAAAATAAGGGTTAGTTTGTGTAAAGTTGCCTATTCCTAAAAGTTTTAGTTTTCGACATATTTTTAATCAAATATTTTTATTTGGCTAATAAACTGCCATTAAATAAATAAAAGTTGATTTTTTCATAAAAGAAAAGAAAATAGCATATTAATAGTAACTTGCGGCAACTCTGATTTTGATGATGAAATTTAGTATACGGGGTTTTTGGGGCGCTAATCTCGAATCTGATATTTTGTGGCGAAAACTTTCCCTTCTCTAGATTACCATCATCAGAGTTGAAATGTAAACTAATTCTATTTTTACTATGTTCCACCATCTTTTTGCACACAATTCTTTAAATCTAAAGTGGCAAACAATATCTGATTTTCACTTTTTAAAACCCCGTTTTTCCATGTATTTTGCATGTTTTATCAATTAAATTGCAAAAGTTCACTTTAAAATGCTGCGACCATGTATACAAGTTGAAGTTATAGCCTGCTGCGACTGAAAACTATTAAAAGTGAAGCTATGCAATTTAATGCAAAAATAATATAAAATACGTAGAAAAACGGGGTTTTAAAAGGTGTAATCAAATATTGTATGCCAGTTTAGCTTTAGCTTTATTTTAGCTAAATGAAAGGGTGAATATAGTGAAAAAAGATTATTTTAAATTTCAACTTTGATAATGGATACCTCGATAACGAAACGTTTCCGCCAAAAAATGCTTTTAGATTCGTGATCAGCACTCCAAAAACCCCCGTATATCCAAGTTGCTTAGAGAGAAGGTGGCCCAACTTTAATTTGACAGTTGATAGAGGTGACGTCAACGGTATCCATTTTTAAAAAATGTTATTTCTTTAGTATTTTGTAAATACATATCGTGTTAATCGGGTTTATATTTGTGCATAAAAAATGGATTAAAAAGACCTTAACAATTGTATAAACTATATTTTAAATTTTTAAATTGGGTAAAAAAGGAGTCCAATGACGTCACATATATCAGCTGTTTACTGTCATATCAAAGTTGGGCCACTTTCTCTCTAAGCACCTTGCTGTATACCTAATTTCGTAAAACCGGAGTTGCCGCAAATTTCTAGAAAATAACTATTATTGAAAATAAGATGCTCTGATGTGGTATTTTGTTTTGAATATGAATAGAACAGAATAGAAAAAAGCTTTATCAGACAAATACAAAATTCTTATTGACAAAGCAATCAGGTGCATCTAAATCTAAACACAATAATATAAGCTAATATACATTACTAGATCAAATAACTAAGATACTTATAACAAATACAAGATGAAAAACAATTAAGAATATAAAAGAAGTTTAAAAAAATGCAAATATAAATATAATAGCATTAAAACAGCTTAAAACCCAATAATTTAAATAACCTTACAATATACATTTATTACAAAACAGTCCAGAATTAAAAGAAGTAACATGAAAATGTAAATACAAATTATTACCTACATTAAGCAGGTCAAAGATATAAAATTTAAAATAGGTTGACAATATACAATTATTAAAATGAATATCCTACTTTACCAATTCGAGAAGCATAAATTATTAAAATTTAAATTTTTAGACAAATCAGTAGAGGGTTTCCTACAAGATATAGAAGTTAATGCATTTTTAACCTATGTTATTTTTTTAGCGATTACATACTGCAAAAATTGATATTTAAAATTACAAGCGCTCCCTATACTCTTTGCCTCTCCCGCCCCCAAACCCTGGCTAACCCACTGTTCATGTATTAATAGAGTTGGGACACCTTGTATACAAAAGTTATGGCTTAGGACAATGACTAATATTTAAAAAATAATAAATATGTTAATTTTTTTATGTTGGATTTTACCTAGTCTTTAGTCTTATGCCAATAATTTTACTTAGAAAAATCTAAATATCTAGGATAAATATAAATATTAGATATTAAGTTATATGGTTTGGTTAATTTAAAAATGTTTTATTTTATAGTAAAAAATATCTTTATTGGCAGGCATTTCCGCCTATTGGTAGGGTCTGAAAAAGGTAAAGTTTTTTTTACAGAAAATGTTTACTTATCCAAAAATAAGTAATACCTTAATAAAAACAATAGATCTAAGCAATCAACGCCGTTTTTAAGAGACTTATATGTTACTGACACTTTACAATATTCAAATTTGCAAATTAGTTGTACCTAGTCATATGTTAGTTTATTTTTATGCAATGAAAATAAAATTGTTTTTTATAATTATAACATCAAATTATTTCTGGAACAAAAAAAAAGTTTGCTACCTTTTTTCATTATTAGTCATTATTTGTGATTAAAATTCACATTCCTTTTTTATTATTTGAAATATTGGACTTATCTCTTTAACTTAAAATATGTTATCAATTTTTTTATTATTAGACATTGTATTAAGTTCCTAAGTTTATATGTATCGATTAGGAATCACCCTATATATTCTAACTTAATTAAGAATTGGGCATTATTATAATGTTTGTTTTGGTCAAGGTTTTTGTTTGTTGGTATTCATTTTTATTTATTTTTTTACTGTTATTTTTGTGGTGGGTGGAAATTACTAAATCCATTTCTTTGAAAAGTGCTAATACAAGGGCGGTCATAGGGGTGGCATGCACCCCCTTTGATGTCACATCCTTTGTATTTGACACATATTTAATGATAAAAATGGGAATTTTGGGCATTTAATGATGATATTCCTCCCCTCCCAGGCCTAGCCAGAGAGGGTAATGAGTGGAATAGAAAAGTGAGAACTTTTGTTTTTTTGGTCTCCAAAAACATGTGAGAAGGAGGAAGAAAGATGAATCAAACAATAAAAAGAGGTGAGGACGTTTTTTTTTTTGCTTTTCAAAAAATTTAAACCTCCTTTAAAATTTTATTTCTTTTATTTCTTGTTGCTACCTTTCTCAGACCGGCCTATGGCTTCCCCCTTGGAAAGTTGATATGACCGCCCTTACTAAAAGAAACATTTATTTTAATTATTAGCAAACATTTACAGGTATTTAACATTTACTTCAATTTCTTTGTTAACTTACATATTAGGTACCAAATTAAAAAAATACCTTTATATTCTCTTGCTAAAACAGGTACAATGATTACATCACCAGTTCCTTCAGGGACCACTTCTTTTATAAGAAATTGTATTTTGGAGTCCAAGTTGTCTAAACCTTTGTTGCTGTTTGTTTGATATTCCAAGATTGTATTAAGGCTTTCGTCAGATAAAATTACTTGTATATTTTGTTCTAAAATTCTCTCCTGTATTACCTGAACTACTGCTTCTTCAGACAGACTGTGCAAATTAATTAGAAATACAAAATTTGATTCACATTCAGTCTGAAGCTAAAAATAATAATTGTATTAAATACTGAGTTAAATATCAACTTAATAAAGCCTTTGTTTAATTCTAATGCAAATAATTCTTTAACAAAATAGGGTAATTTGGTTTTAACAAAAACCCTTATACACAATGTTCACTGCAGGACTGAAAAATATCTGTAAAACATTAAATTCATAATTATATATCTACTTACATATTTATTAAGTTTAACCTCAAGTTTTTTGTGGATCGATTTGTAAGATTTTCAATAAGTTGTAATATTTTTCCTGGGTTAGAGACCTCAATTTTGGAAAGTGTTGCTTCTTCGGATCTATGATCTTGAGATTCTTCATCCTGATTTTCAATTTTTTTACAGTAGGCCGGAGTCACAAATAGGTCAGGATTTGGTTGTATACACTCTTCTTTCGACATGTTTTGTAGAATAGATTAGGAGGTAGGATTTTTTTAATCACAGAAAATTTTAATAATTGGATTACCTTTACTTAAAGATTAGATAAAATAAATTGATAGTTTAATATTAACAGTGTCATGGTGATGTCACATAATCATTTACCAAATGGTTTGGTTTGCTTAATATGAAGAGATTTATTAATGCATTAAATTAATTAAAATCATAAATATGATAAACTATCCTCTTAAGTAAATTGGGTCTACACGATTGAAGTATCTGGTTGATAATATTCATCTTCGTTTTATATTTTTATTGATGTGGACACAAAAGTGATGGAAGTGATTTATGGAGTGCCAAACTGCATAAATATTAAATATTACGATAATAAAAGTTTTAGTACGCACATTTCGTTGCCAATAAAAACATTTTTATTTACTTTTTATCAGTAACACATGGTGCTCATGCGTCATCGATTAGAGGCGGGGTAAAATCATAAATTGGTGTATTCCTTTTAGGGTTTAGAACCGCCCGGAACGACACCAAAAGTGTTCCTTTTAATTGCAGTCTATTGTATTTTTGACGGTTTTGACACTCTTGACAGTTCAAGAACGGTTTCGGGCGGTTCTAGAGCATAAAAGGAATACACCAAATGCTAACACGACCATGTGACCTTGACTTTGACCTACATAAAGCATCCGTCAAAAGTTATGGTATCCCCTCAGGCCCAAAGAGAATTTGTTCATTCTCTTTGCTCAGGCCCGATGCACGTCGTGCCAGTTCAAGGCGTTCAAGGGCGCATTCAGATTCGACAAAATTGGGGTTCACTTTACCCCAACCTTGACCTTGGCAAACGAATTTGTTCCTTATGTTTAGTTTTGATAAGGTTTTGCTTACATAACACGGTAATTTTCTAGAAAATGGGAGCAACTCCGATTTTGACGAAATTTGGTATACGGGGGTTTTTGGGGCGCTGATCACGAATCTGAAAGAATTATTTGGCGGAAACGTTTCGTTCTCGAGATATCCATCATCAAAGTTCAAATTTGAACTAAGCTTATTTTCACTATATTCCCCCTTCTTTTTGCACACAATTCTTGATTTAAAGCTAAAGTGTCACACAATATTTGATTTTCACCTTTTAAAACCCCGTTTTTCTACGTTTTTACATTATTTTTGCATTAAACTGCATAGCTATACTTTGAATCATTTTAATCCCAGTTTGCCATGAAGCCCTATGTGTATGTATGGTTGCCGGATTATCAAAGAAAAGCCACGCAATTTAATTCAAAAATAATGTAAAAACGTAGAAAACGGGGTTTTAAAAGGTGAAAATCAAATATTGTGTGACACTTTAGCTTTAAATCAAGAATTGTGTTCAAAAAGAAGGGGGAATATAGTGAAAATAAGGTTAGTTCAAATATCAACTTTGATGATGGATATCTTGAGAACGAAACGTTTCCGCCAAATAATTCTTTCAGATTCGTGATCAGCGCCCCAAAAACCCCGTATACCAAATTTCGTCAAAATCGGAGTTGCTCCCATTTTCTAGAAAATTACCCATAACACCTACATGTGTGTGGGTGTTATGTGGTCTTGCTTATTGCGCATGTCTTCATGTGCGCATGTCTGGCGTTTACCGGGCGTCGATTCTGAATGCGCCCCAATTGACTTACAGTATGTTGAATACGAGCAGATAGCGATTAGACAAAGAATGCGTAAACATTCCGGATAGGATAACGCATTATTACCATTTGATTACGAATATAGGAAATAATATTGGAATAATGTGGCCAAGGTTAATTTTATCTTAAAATAGACCGACTCTTAATATGGGTATGTACGTCGTGCTACAAAAAAAAAATTATGGGGAATTTTTTCCAATGCGTGGAAAGAAGCAACAACAAACCATTTCCACCAACAAAAATGTTTATGCGTGGTTGCGGCATTTAGGAGTAAAAGATTTGCAATTTAATAAAAAAAAGGTGTAAAATAAATAAAAGACAGTTTTTAGGAAGTTGTATATATAACGTATTGTGTGCCAATTTGTGCAAAAAGAAGGGAAAATATATAGTAGTGACAGTAAAGTTTGATTTTCAACTTTAATGATGGATATCTCGAAAACAAAACGTTTTCGAAAATAAAATTCGTTTAGATTCGTGATCAGCGGCCCTCAAAACCCAAGGAAACAAACTTTTTAATAAGGAGCGCTCGATCCCATTTAATCCTATGTTCACTAAATTCTGTGACGTAATCTTTTTCCGTAATTCTTTGTTAACAATCGTACTGGAAGCTTTTTTCGCGGTTTTGGTGTTATTTTTTGCGTTTTAGTCATTGGACTTTTATATATTATGTTTAGTTTTTACTGTTTATAGTTAAATTGAGTAGTTATAAGTACTGCAGTTACAGGGAATATTGAAACCTGTAAACAGGGGTCACTGACCTTCGGATATTTTATAAAAAAAAATTACATTTAAATCGTTATTAAGGGTAAGATACCATTTTTTAAATGTTTTAAAGGTAATTTTATTTTATGCAAGTAATGGTTTATTTTGTCACATAAAAAATATTATGGCAAAAAGGTGACGTCACAAACAAAACCTTTATTTTCGGACAAATATAAAAATCAAGCGCTCCTTATTAAAAAGTTCATATTCCTTGCTCAAAACAAAAATGGTAGAGGAGCCCAAGTAGAGGGAATTTCGCGATTTACTACAGCGCGGCAGATTCATATACCGGAGGATACCTTGTACCCGGTTGAGTACCTCCATCAAATATTATTAGCCTGGTATACAGGGCCGATCGTAAAAAATAAAAATATATCCAGCAGATTAGATAGGGTAAGGTAATTACATGCTAAACAGTGTACACTATACACTAATTTGACAATTTGAGAGTGACGTAAAGAAAGCGATGGGTTTCAAAGTTGGGCGCTTGTGTGTGGCTGGCTTTTTTATTCTGAAGAAAATAATTTAAGGATAACAAAAATTGTATAATCCGATACGATCCGAACGATTTTCACAAGCCGAAACAAAAAGTATTTTTTGATATATTTAAGAACCTATAACCGTTTAGCCTACTAATGAAAAGGTAGGTAGGTACAGGGCCGTTCTTGGCGGGGGTGCTGCAGGATAATTTGCACGGGGCGGCAACAATTAGAGATCGGTATTTTGCCGAATTGAAGGGCGTATTTTTTGAAAAGAGTGGATTTGAAGGAGGGGCCTAATTTTTGCTCTTTAAAAATATAAAGGAAAGAACAAAAGTAAAAATCAATGTGCAAAACTTCAATAAAAGTTTTATTGAGAAAGTTAAGACCTTTTTTTTGCTCTCAAATTTTTTGCGGGCTATTTTTATACTAGAGGGGGACACCAATTTCTTTTTGCACGGGGTTGCAGAAGAGCCAGGAACGGCACTGGGTAGGTATATTTTATATAACATTTTTTATCATTTAAGCTTTGCAACCCAATAATATAGGTCTCTATGACGCTGGAATAAATCCCCATTTAGCATCGTGGGCTCCCCTACTATAACAAGATTTGTCAAATGGGTCTCCAACACGAACTTAACAAAATATTTTCGTATGTTCGTGGTCTCCAAAAAACAACTTAAAGTTTTAAGCGTGTCTCTCGCGTGGCTCCTTCCCATTTTAAAGGGAGTTCACGTACATGAAATTATAACATAACACAAAAAAGGTAAAGAGGATACTGGATACTGCTTTCTTTATGGCGTTGCTGCGAAGGCAATTGCCAGAGGTAAAGAGGAGAACTTTATAAAACAGAACATAACCTTTTAATTTTGATTGGTGGTTGTCAATGGTTGTTACATCATTTTAAAAAAATGTCTAAAGTTGGATTATTAAATATTTGTCGAAATACTGTTTTTAATCAAACTAGGGTATCACCTGTCTTTACTAGATTAGCATCCGATTGGGTACCACAAGAAAAAGAAACTCACACAGGACAGGTTGTTATTTCCCTTTAAATAATGAATGTAGGAGTTTATCATTAATACCCAATAGAAATGGATTAATAAATAGTAGAAATTTAAAAGTTTTTAAAACTAAAAGTGAAAAGCTTAGTTAAAAAATTAATTGCAGTTTTTATTTATAAATTAGGTATCTGTATATTTTTAGAAATGGGAAGCAAATGATTACCGATTATCAAGATTTGTAGACAGACCAAAACATGTAAATCCTAATTTTGCTATTAACCTTATTGCTGAGGTTCCCCCAAAAGCTTGCAAAGAGAGAGTTGTTTGGTGTGACGGAGGTAGTGGTCCAGAAGGTCATCCAAAAATATTTATTAATCTTGTAAGTTTGTTTCTTGTAAACTTAGCTTAGTTTCTTTTTTTTTTTTTTTAATTAAACATTAACAAAAATTATTATGCAACACAACAATTAAAACATGTTTTAAATTCTCTAAGCAAAATTTATGCAAAAATATCTATTGATTGAATTATCTTTTGTATTTCTAGTAAAACTTATATTACTTTTAAAAATATATATTTAAGACCAATATACAGATGTGGAAACCAAGTAGCCGACCATAGGGAATTAAAAGCATATTAAATATTCAAGGTGGCATCTCGTCACCGTCCGACATGGCGAACGGAAGAAGGGTAAGCCAGGAGCACCTGATGGCATTCTGTTTGAATATGCAGGCTCGTTACAGCGGTAAATTTTAGGAGAGTACATAGCAAGTTGGTGGAAGGAATTCAGTTTTTGATTTGGCTATGGTGTACGGTTTGGTTTCCATACCGGTACGAGTGTAAACCTAAATAAATATATTCATATATCGTTGTTAAAATTAGTATGTAATTTATTAGCATTTAATGAAACAAAAGTAAAATACAAACCCTTGGCTTACATCAGTAGAATCAAAGTTTTTACAATTTCCCCATTAACTATTAAAATTTTATGTCTTTACAGGATAAACCTGGAAATCATGCATGTGGATACTGTGGCTTAAGGTTCTACAAAGAAGATCACCACCATTAAATAAAATGTATTAAGTTAGAATTGTTAAATTAAAAGTTCATAATTATGCTTGTAAAATAAAAAGGTATATATGTATAAAATATTTTTTTTTAGTAAAAAACATTAACATTGGCAAAAGGCTGCAGGTGGCTCCCCTCATATTTTACAACCAGAACTTTAGCAGATTGAAAAAACTTGGTAATAATAAAAAACAAAAACTGATACAGTGTATCCTGCAAAACGACAAACTTTTCGACTAACAAATTGATTAAGATTGTTGTATTTTGGCCCACAAAATTTGTGGTAGCATTTTATAGAGACCTTTTAGAGATAACCTGTATAATTAAGTGGGTTAATAATCAGGTGCTTGTTCATAAGGTCATGTGGTCAATGACCAACCTACATAAAATTATTTTTTTAAGAGCAAAACAAAAGTATTTAGTTCTTTAAAAGAAGTACATTACAAATAAAAAGACGTAATAATTAAAGCATAGCAATAGAATTTCTACAGATATTTTAACAAATGCTCGGCATGTATTTAATTGGTATGCCCATCTATGCTCCATAAATCCAATTGAGGTGCATTCAATTTGTTCAGACTATTTATATGGTGGGAATACTCATGAACCTTAAACTACTTTTGACTTTAGAAAACTGAACACGTTTTTTGATAACTTGATAACAAAACTTTCGCCACTATCTAAAGTGCTATAAACGTAGTTTTGACTTCTATTATTTCCTAATTCGTAACACTTCCTTTCTGTACCACTTAGTAGCGTTTTGTTGTTTGTTTGTTTTATTATTTATTTTTTAACAAATTTGACCTTTTCTCCAATGCACCATTTTCACAAAAAAAAGAAATACTTTGGGCGTTGGTTGCAAACGAAATAATGTTTAATAAGGTAGGGTAGGTATACAATTTAATAATAAAGGGGTAAATCTTATCATAAACATTCTATGGCCCGTACATCCCTGGACAAAAATGTACATGTCCTTATCTGACCCTTTTTCTTGGGCATGTAGACGAAGGGATTCTGGTCGTCCGCCGATTAAAAAGCTCAGTTTTTAATCTGATAGCAACAATTTGAGTGATCAATGTATATCAAAACACTTTTTTAAAATAAAACTATAAGTAAAAATTAATTTTATCAAAAATATACATATATTTGAAAAAAAAATGTACAGTTTCACTAGTGGGAATTTGATGCAGTCTATCACACGTTTGGCTTGACCAATCATCTTGCTTAATATCTTCTCTCTCACCACCAATATGTTCTGTAACAAAAAAAAAAAAAAAAATAGCAAATGTAAATATTCTATTTTCTTAGGGTTGAAATAGATTGTATTTTTAATTATGTCAGAGAGATTCCTATACGTAAATAATCAGTAAAAGTCATATGTCCCTACGATCTTATCATCATACAATAAATATAAAATTAGTTGTTTATGCTAGATTAAAACAATTTTTCTTTTTAGTTCATTCTTATGAGACTAATGTAAAAAAAAACAGCATTAAATAATAATATTAAGCAACATTTTCATATGTTTACATATCTACATTCCGCATATTTGTGGCTTTATTGGTACTGAAAAAAATGGAAATTAGCAATCTTGTCTCAGACTGAAAAAGCAAAGATAGGTAAATATAGTAGAATTTGATGTTAAAAGCAAAACAAAACTTACAAAATGTATACTAAAAACAATAATATGTGTAAGTGAAATAAAACAGAAAAAAAAATTACATATTATTTTTTAGGTTATATAATTATTTTTTTCTGTTATTTGTCATTAGCGGTAAGCGATTTAATTTTTTTAAATTCATTTTAAACAAGATTGCACAGTCTTGTTATGATTAGATTATGCCAGT
This sequence comes from Listronotus bonariensis, assembly GCA_014170235.1. NCBI lineage: Eukaryota > Metazoa > Arthropoda > Insecta > Coleoptera > Curculionidae > Listronotus > Listronotus bonariensis. Next base: position 189,690 of record JACEGR010000174.1, on the reverse strand, counting down.
TGAATGCGCATGTTACCAGGATTCTAGGGTGACTAATAAAAAGAAACCATAAGTCAAACTATAATTTTTAAAATGTTGCGTCTAAAATCTTTATTAGTGACCCTTTAATAGAGGCTAATATTTAAGACTTACCATGTGATATACATTTTCTTGGAACATCTTTTAAACGAATTATTAGCATTATCTTCCAAAGGTAATTTATAAGATTCAGTATGCTTGTTGGCTTCTCCTAAAACAAAAATAGTCATATTTTATTATTTCATAATGCTGGCAGATATAAAATACAAGGTTTATAGGCTGTATCAGAGAGATTCCCAAACGTAAATAATCAAGGTACATTTTATGTATCATATGTCCCTACGATCTTTTCATCATACAAAAATATGTAACAAAAGTTATTTAAAATTAATATAGTTAACATCAAATACGACATACATTTGATCTTCTTATCAAAAATTTAAAATACACACTCGAGATTCTTTTCATAGGTCACTATAGCCGCGATCCGATCTATGCTCACAGCGCACATACCGTACCAACACGCGGTGCCATTCGTGCTTTTCACATTTACCTTTAGAGTTGTGGAAGCTATGATGTCACATGTAAGGTCACACCCTACTGCTAACAGTACTCACGGGTCAGATCGTTAGCATCGTAATATGGAGGGTAGAGGGGAGGAGTACCATCTGAATGTATTAAAAAGTGTCCGTCGAAAAGAGCAACTTAAGGTGGCGCCACAGTAGCCAGAGGAGATTTTTTAACCAATGAGCATGAATTATTAGAGTGAGATACAAAATAAAAAGAACAGATGGATACAAAATAAAAAAGGTAAGAAATACCAAAATCCCTCCACTGGCTACTGTGGTGCCACCCCAATTTGCGACATTCGGACGCCACTTCTTTAACTTGTCCGCCATAAAAGATGGTTATCCTCCCCTCCACCATCCATACATCGTAAGCATCGACGTTTTTGGCGCCATTTATTTGAATTGATGTGTCCGTGATTTTAAGCGTCCCAAATAAAATTTATCTATCATTACTTTTCTCGATTGGGGAGAATGCTTAAAATACAAGTATTTTTCCATTTTCATCAGTTATACCACATGCTCCACTCATGTTTATTTCAAAAAATGCTTTGTTAGGTTATGTTGAACTTGTTCAATTCATAAACACTCAGAAGTGGTCCGAATTATTAATACTGCAAACAGACGTTGGCGCGCTCACTTAAATCGGACCGCAAGTTAGCAGTCTATACGTCGTATATGCTGTGAGCTCGATTCGGACCGCGGCCTATGTCTACCACCAGACCAGAACTTGGCTTCGCTTACGGTAAAAGGGCAAAATAAATATATGTCATATCAACTCGATGCTTCCTATTGAGTTTCAGTATATTGAACACTAACAGGTAGACATTAGACAGAGAACGCCGGCATTTAATCGCTCTTGGTCTCGCGTTAGACAGTCCCCTTTCCATGCATTGGCCAAAAATAGCCCATGAAAGTTTTGATGTGGCACAACATTTATATAATAACATTTTAATGCTCCAACAACATAAAATTATTTAGGTTATGCATTTAAATTTAAGCAAGAAATATTTAAAAAAAAACATATTTTTACCCTTCAAGTGCAATTTCACATTTATGCATCATGTCCTTTTGGTTTATCCCCATGAATTTCCATTGCTGACTAGTAGTTTGGGTTATATTAATTATTAATGGCAAAACCAACCCACCAAAATTTGCTTCTTTGTGGCATGATTGACCAATTTTAATGAAAAATAAGACCTAAAAATAGATAAACATAAGCCATCTTTTTTTTTTCATAAAATGTTAATAACGACTAGCTAAGTTTATCAGTGAGAGAGTTCTGATACATATCATATTAAATCATAAAAGAAATTTCATCATTTTGGCAAATCAGCAACAAGTTCTAATAATTTGTATCTTTTATGCAAGTTAAAAATATAAAAAAACCCTAAAGTAATATAATATCATTCTGTATTCCTTAAAGTATTAATAGATTGCAAGGTAATAGTTTTTATTTTCTAATACTTACTCTAGGATTCGTTTTCTTGGTATTTATATTTCCATTCTTATGTATGTATGTAATGCCACTTTATTTACAAGACATTCAACCTTAACTAGTTTTTGATCAGAATCTTCTAGTATGGTAGTGAACAAGTGGGAAGGAAAGATTCTCTGTAATATAAAATATTCTTAAGTATGGAATAATGCTAGTTAGTATAGTATACATTATATTGTAATGTCAGAGAGATTCCCAAACATAAATAATCAAGGGTAATCATATGTCCCTAAGATCTTATCATCATATAGTTTTCCTACTTTGGTGATTACAATAAATTTAGTAATTAAAAAAATCGGCAGAAAAAGTAATTATTAATAGAAAATGGTAACTGCCTATATTAATTTGGAAATACGTAAATTTTGTATTTTTGAAATTGTGTCTGTAACCACTTTTCTTATAATAAAGAGATAACATCAATTTGGTTGGTTGCTTGGTTTGACGAATTAAGATGCTCGCCTAAGCGTCGCGACGAGACAAAATTCACCGAAAAAGTGGCGGGGGTTCCATTTAAATACAAGTAAAATTTACGGGCGAATTTTCTAACGTCGCGTCATCTAAGTGGGTGAACACCTTAATAGATACGAATTGTTTTGATATGTTGAAAACCTTTATAATAGATATTTAACAGATTTTTATTTTTAATACTTACGATACATTTCAATAAACCTCATTCAAATATGTAATTTATGCCTTCCAAAAGTAATTTTTAGGATGTTTAGTACAACTTCCATGGGTCAGAATCAATTTGCACACTGAAATTAATTATTCTTTCAAGCAACTTCTGTAACAAAAAAATATTTAAATTTTATAATAAAAAACTAATATAAAATATATGGTTTATAAGCTATATCAGAGAGATTCCCAAACGTAAATAATCAAGGTACATTATATGTATCATATGTCCCTACGATCTTTTCATCATATAGAAATATTTACACTAAGTTCTTTTTTTTTTATTAAAATAGTTTACCTTAAAATATCACTTAGACAGCTATTATCAAAACTGTTTTAAGTTGCACTTAAATTAGAACAAACAAGAGCAGTAAAGTTGAGACTCCCTTATTGGGCCATATGAATAAAAAGAAGCAAATGCTTACAAGTGCGAGGTATTTACCTATAGAAATGTGATGCTACTGAATAGCAGTATCACTATTCTATAAGTAAATACTCCCAATTGTAGGTAAATGCTTGGCTTTATTTATATGTTTGAATTAAATCCTTCTATATCTTATAAGTAAAAGCATTTGCTTCTTTTTATTCATATGGCCAAATATAAACTACAGAAAACAAATAAATGAAATAGACTATAATTAAAAATAAATAAAATCCCATTTTTTGATTTCAAAATAAGGCAAGTGGTGACGCCGACCAATAACACAACACACAATTTTTTTTCCTTAATACTGCTACCACTATTTTCCATATTTCAATAATTCCCTATTCATTACTATCTCCTTTATGAAAATAAAGTTATGTATTCAAACTTGAGCTAAAAAATATTTAAAAGAAACAAACATAATTGTTACCTTTTAAGTGTAATTTCCATATTTAGACAGTATGTCCCTTTGGTTCACCTTGTTGAAGTCATGGTTGTATAATTTTCACCAAAAATTTGACCTAAAAGTAAAGAAATATAAGCCATCTCTTTTTTCCTTAAAATATCACTAATGACCAGTTTCGAGAATCAGTGAGAGAGTTCTGTTACATATCATAGTAAATCATAAAAGAAATTTCATCATTTTGGTAAAACGGCAATAGTTCTATTCCCTTTTATACAGACTGTCCACAAATGGGGTAAACAAGAGAACAAATGAAACAAAAAATTAATTTTTCTGAAGAAAGTCATTCTTCATAAAAAAATTTACTTCTAAACAAATATGATTCACGAAGAGAAATTATTGATTTTGTATACAGGGTTAGCAAAAACTTAAAAAACATGATTTTTCTTCAGAAGTAAACTATCTTCATTTTCCATTTTTAGAAAAAAGTTATTAAAATTTGTTTAAAATCAAGTTTGTAATGATAAAATTAATAATATAAAGTTTTATTCAACTCCACAATGAATTCCCACTAAGAGTTCGTTGCAACTCCATAAGTTTGCCGAAAACGTCTTGATTATGTTCGTTTACAGCTGAAAGATTGTGTTATGTAGGAATTTTGAGGAAGCAGGTGTTTAAAAAGCAAATTATAAAAGTATTTTTAGGTCACTTTACTATAAAAATTTAAAATAAATAATTTTTGATAACAATAAAATCAATTTCCTAAAACTTTTGATAATCCTGTAACATTAAAAAGTCGTTCAAAATAATTTTTCTAAATGATATTTTGCTTAAAAATGAAAAATAAAGGTAGTTTACGCTTGGAAAAAAAATCAAATTTTTGCAAAACCTGTATACAAAAGTCTTCTGTTCATGAATCATTTTTTTCACAAGCAAAATTTTTTTATGAAGAATGACTTTTTTCGAAAAATGAAATTTTTCGTCCATTTTCAACAGAATTCAATTACTTATGTTGTCCTACATATGTTCTCTCCTGTGACATGAAGATATACAGTGTGTCCAAGATAAGGATCCTAAGCATGAGAATCTCAGTACCTATTGGAGATACAGCTGGGGTTAAATTAGAACAACGTTGTGTTTTTTAAAGTTTATTTACATGCCGTTTAAAAACTTGAAAAATTTTCATGGCCTGCTGAGATATTTGGCGAAAACGAAAACTTGACTATATCGATTTCATTTTTTCTGACTTGATTGAAGAGAAATGAAAAAGTAATAACACTTTTTCATTTGCACTTTTTAGTTACTACATGATTTTTTATATGGCTCGAAAAAAGTACACCCTGTATCTGATCCCATTTTTTATTACAAATTCAACGTTGTATCACATGCCAATATTTTAAATTTTAGTTAAAAAGAAAAATTGCATTTTTTCTATTTTTAAAGGTAATTTTAAGTAGGCCTTGCAAGCAAATGCTTTGACGTTAATACCTGTTACCGTATCTGTAACATAATTTAATTGAAAATTAAAATTAGTCGACTTGTCAACGTTGCAGTCGCAAATTTAGGACATTTGACATTTCATAATCAAGTTTTGATTTCGGTTGTAGCACTTAATATTCTATTTTTTAAATAATTTTTATGATTTATGGGATAAATGTAATAAAAAATAAGAAAATAGTTACTCTGCAACTATTGTTAAGCGTTTAAGTGGTTGCCATCAGGATTTCGTTAAAAATTCAGCAATGAAGCAAAACATGCCAAGTCTAAATAACATAGAACTTACGCTTTATGGCTTTATATAAAGTTTCTCGAAACGCTGAATATTATCCTGCATTGTGTTATTTAGGTTGTCAGACAATGATGCCTAATATTTTTCGTAAAATTTAATGACTAATCAGGTAGTTTCTGTGAAAATTCTTCTCAAATTTAATCTAGATACCCATTTTTATCAGCTTTTCTAGAAACCTGCGGCAACTCCGATTTCGACGAAATTTGGTGTACGGGGTTTTTGGGCTGATCACAAATCTGAAAAAAATTTTGGCGGAAACTTTTTGTTCTTGAGATATTCATCATCAGACTTAAAATTTAAACTAATTCTAATTTTACAATATTCCCCATTCTTTTTGCACACAATTCTTGATTTGAAGCTAAAGTGGCACACAATATTTGATTTTCACCTTTTCAAACCCCGTTTTTACGTATTTTACATTATTTTTGCATTAAATTGCATAGCTATACTTTGAATCATTTTAATCCCAGTGTGCCATGAAGCCCTATGTGTATGTATGGTTGCCGCATTATCAAAGAAAAGCCACGCAATTTAATGCAAAAATAATGTAAAAACCGTAGAAAAACGGGGTTTTAAAGGGCGAAAATTAAATATTTTGTGACATTTTAGCTTTAAATCAAGAATTGTGTGCAAAAAGAAGGAGGATGTAGTAAAAATAAGCCTAGTTCAAATTTGAACTTTGATTATGAATATCTTGAGAACGAAACGTTTCCGCCAAAAAATCTTTCAGATTCGTGTTCAGCGCCTCAAAAACCCCTTATACCAAATTTCGTTAAAATCGGAGTTGCCGCAGGTTTCTAGAAAATTACCAAACAAATTTGTCTACATTTAGAAATCAATTTATACCGAAAATATCAGGATTTGCACGACTGACCGAATTGCAACACTTGTACTCCTTAATTTGAATTCCCTATATCATGATAAAATAGTAATTGTCGTTATTACCCTGTTTGTCAAGTTGTTGTTTTTAGAGCGATTGTTCTTGTTGTCTTTATTATTGTTTATTGGTGAATAGTTAATATCTATTGTGTTATTATCGTCGAATATGTCGAGTGGCCATTATAACCATGAAGAAAAGTTTGACCTGCTAACGTGCTACATTTTGTGCCACAAAAATACTGTAAATACAGCGGCAATGTATCTTTATACATATCTAGAAAGAAAACAGCCATGTAATTCCATTTTCTTACAGCTGGCTCAAAATTTAAAAAGCCAGTTTTATCTCAAAAAAGGAATCTTTAGAAGAAACTCAAAATACTGTTTTACAAGCAGTTGTCGAGAACCCTGAGATATCAATTTGGCAAATTAAACAAAATGTAGGAGTAGCCAAATCCAGGCCGCACATTTTTTTGCGTAAAAATAGATATCACCCCTATAAATTTAAGATTTGCCAAGGACTTAAACCGGGAGATTTCGAACGGCGCCGATATTTTGTGCGAGTGGTATACACGCACGTGTGAAGAAAATTTAAATTTATCTTTAAAGAAAATATGGCCCGACGTATGGTCACTAATCATGGTATCTTCAACCGTCGCAATATGCATTACTAGACTCAACAAAATCCGCGTGTTAAGAAAATATCAAAACATCAAGAACGTTTTGGGTTTAATATGTGGTGTGGAATTTAAGGAACTAAAATACTAGGTCCATTTATTTACCACAATTCATTAACTGCAGAAATGATACCTTCATTTATTTTTGCGGCCCAAAATGTAGCACGTTAACATGTCAAAGTTATCTTCATGGCTATAATGGCCATCCGGCATATTCGACCATAATAATACAATAGATATTAGCTATGTACCAATAAACAATAATAAAGACAACTTGACAAACAGGGTAATAACGATAATTACTATTTTATCATGACATTAAATTATGTTACAGACTCGATAACAGGTATTAACTTCAAAGCATTTGTTTGCAAGGCCTAATTAAAAATACCTTTAAAAAATAAAAAAATGCATTTTTCCTTTTAACTAAAATTAAAAATATTGGCAAGTGATACATCGTTAAATTTGTAATAAAAAAAGGGATCAGATACAGGGTGTACATTTTTTGAGCCATATAAAAACAAAAAAAAAAGTTGATGATGGTTTGTTGAAAAAGAAACGTCGAATATAAAATATAAAAGTACCATCATGTAGTAACTAAAAAGTGCCAATAAAAAGTGTTATTAGTTTTTTCATATCTCTTTAAATAAAGTCAGAAAAAAATAAAATCAATATAGTCAAATTTCAGTTTCTGCTAAATATCTCAGCAGGCTATGACAATTTTTCAAGTTTCTAAACGGCATGTAAATAAGCTTTAACTTTTTCCTAATTTAACCTAAGCTGTATCTTAAACAGGTACTAAGATTTCCATGCTTAGGATCCTTATCTTGAACACACTGTATGTTTAGTTCAGTGGCGTGCAGTCCATAGAAGCTAAAGAAGCAGTGTTTTTGCTAAAACAAAAATACAAAACATACTTCTTTTAAAAGTAATTTTTAGGATAGAAAACCTTAAATCAAGTTTAATTCAAAAGGCCAAAATTATCCTAATTATTATGCTCTACTTAGTGCTCAAAATGTGAAATTTGAGGTTGAGCTTGGAATTGATACCAAAATGGTCATAACCCCATCTGTGGACAGTCTGTAGTATATGCAAATTACAAAAATAAAGCTAATGTACGATTCCGAACACGGCGGCAGACTGCAAACTACCGACCACAGCGACAGAACCATTCAGTTACCAGCAACTAAATAAGTATATGTATATTTGTGCCGTAACTGTAGTTCATAAGAAATAAAGAATATAAACAATTGAACTTATACTTAAAACTCTCACCTTACTGTGTAATCTAGGTTTCGGTCACAGACGACTTTAAAGATTTAGTCCAAATTTCGAGAAATTCCACTTGTCATAAGTTACAACACTTCATCCACCATAAATCCACGTATGTATCCTAAAAAATGAAAAAACATATGTAGAATCCCATCAACCAGTAGTAAAATCTCACTATTTGCTATAATTTTCGATTGAGAAAAACACCTAGTAACCTTGGTTCTGGTTGGTTTTATCTAGATATATTTCTTTATCAAAAATAATCCAATATGGGTGTGCAGAAAATTGTAAGCTTTTGTATTATAAGCAAATATAATAAGTTACATTATTTACCATTTTATGTCTCCCTATGAAGAGTAATTTTATTGGGTAATATCATTTATAGTATGTAAATACACGTTTTTATTCAAAAAGGTTCGTCCCAATAAAAATGTATTTATAAAATAATTAATAGGTTAAAATAATATTAAACTTATTAGGTTTAAGTAATATTTAAACATATGTAACGTACAAAATTTTAAAATGATAAAATTTCTTAATAATACAAAAACTATAATTCATATTTTATTTACGTTATTAAACAATAAAAATAAAATATTTTTACTTACCTGGCTTGATAGAACAAATTTTTTTTTTTGATCCTGTCTATTTCATTTTATTTATTTAATAATTTAAATAGAAATAACCTGTATATACTAAAAAAGGACACCAATAATTTCTTATTACAATTTATTTTTCTTAAAATTATAAATTAGCTCTAATTATTTGTAATACATTTATATTGACAAAATCAATATTTTAAAGGGTAAAAAAACATACTAGTCATACAAATTACTTAGCCTAATACACTAAACATAAACACACTTCTTGTTACTTATTTATTGTGTTAAGTTGCCTTATCGTCCTTCAACTAAAAAAATAATATAAAGATTAGTAAGAACTTTTAATAATCTGCTGCCATTAATAAGATAAAATATAGTTTTAAGTTAAAATATTACTAACATACTTTAACTTACGTAGATATCACCTAAACATTAATAATAACTTACTATAAGAACTGAGATCAATTTCATCTGGTAGCTCTGTAATATTAACGTCAAATCTGTCTTGAACTTCATTTAGGATTTTAGCATCACTTTCCTCAGAGACAAAGGTAATGGCTAACCCTTTGGTTCCAAAACGTCCAGCTCTAGCTACTCTATGTAGGTATGTGTCAGAATCTTCTGGCATGTCATAGTTGAATACAATATTAACACGTTCAATATCCATTCCCCTACCAAATAAATTTGTGGCAACCAATATTCTCTATAAAAAAAGACTAAATCATTTTATTTCAAATACATTAAGTAGTTATGTCAAAAATTCTAAACGGGAAATAATCATAGATACAAATATTTATCAAATATCAAAAGTAAATTTTAATATGTTATATCCGCGGAACTGATTAGTGATTTTAATAAGCTTAATATGATCAGAATGGTCATATGGTGTATTATAACAGTAACGCGAACCCAATGTTAATATCAACCATGTTTTGGCATGTGTGGAAGCTGTAATAACATACTTTACTTTTTTTATTATATTTCTTTTTATAGCCCGTGAGCGGCAGACCTTCGTCATTTTGTAAAAGCTGAAAGTTTGTCAGCGCATGCTCCCAACATGGGTACAAGCGATGTGAGACTATGAAGTCCTGATTTAAATTGGCTTTGGCAGGTACCAGGTACCACAGCTTATCAAGTTAAAACTTAACTTATGTATGTTACTTGGGTACCTATTAGAAGATATTTCCTTAGTCTCCAGACAGTTTAAACAGTTCCAACCCCTTGGCAGACAAATATTTTGGGGTGGCCCAATGGTCCGAGGAAGTCCAATATTTTTGGTATTTAACAAGATATAATAAGTATTATAAAAGTTTTGTAGGGTTTTGAAATAGGCATGTCTTAGAAATATTCCAATGTATACAGAGTGTCTAAAAAAATGTTATTGCTGTGAGGTTAGTTAAAAAAATATATTTTTTTTTAAACACTGTATACATAAAATATTTTTAGGACATGCCTATTTAAAAACCCCACAACCGTTATAAAGGAATTCTTGTCCTATCTTGTTAAATAACAGAAATATTTAAATTTATCGGACCATGGGGCCAATTGTGTCCCTTGAAGCCCAAATAGTAATTTGTGTAATAAGTGCACTAGGTTTGTCAGTGTTCCATACTAAGTATATTTTTTTCTATGATTGTATACATTTTATAATTTTATTTTCGAAATTTTTCATCCAAATTCATTATTAACAATTTTTAATATTTTAATAAATTTATCCAGAAAGTTTCAAATGTTAAATTTAGTCAGACGTAAGCAAAAAGAAATAATGGCGGAACTTATGGTAACTTGATCTTTTGGTTTAGTTGATGTCGCGTTTACTGTTACATTAAATAAATTTATATTAAACTAAATGGCACTAAAAAAAAACAAATTAAAACGTGAAAAAAAAAGCGTCAAACCGTAAAAATACATTTTTAACACTTAGTAGTAATACCCGTAGCAAAACGATTTTTTATTAAAAGTGATTTTTTCTGGGACAAAAACTAAAGAAAACAAGGTTTGAAGTTTGAGTATGTCTAAAAATAGGTTAAGTAAATTAATTATATTTTATCAAATTTTTTATCATAGGCGTTTAATAAAGGATTTTCCTAATTGGCCACAAATTAAGTTAGATTTTAAGCCTCAACAAATGTCTAAAAACATAATAGCGGCAAAATTAAAAAAAAAACAATTATTGTCGCTTCTGGATGTAACTCTATTTTTAAAATAAAACAGACAGTAGTGAGTAATTACTATGCGATAATATTGGGACCCACCGAATCAACATTAAAAAAAAAAATGATAAATCTTAAATTTCACCTAATATCAAAAGAGCCCTATCCATAGTTATTGTTTACCTTTTGGAAATCCTTAAACTGTTCATACCGAGACAATCTTTCCTTTTGGTCCATCCCCCTGTGAATTCCAATTGCAGGGAAATTTTGCTCAGTTAATAACTGCGCTAACGCCACGCATCTTTGTACAGACTTTACGAAAATTACAACCTAAAAATATAAAATTTTACCATTTTTCACAAAACTAAATTATAAGTTCTGTTAGAACTTATATCAAATCATACAATAAGTATTTTCATCATTTAAATAAATCAAATTTACAAGTTACCCAGAAATAAATACTTACTTGGTTAAATTCTAAAACATCCAATAGCTCAAACAACTTTTTATTTTTTCATTTTCCTTTAGTTTTACATAATGCTGTTGAAGTCCATGCAATGTCAATTTAGCTTCATCATCAACATATACTTCCATTGGCTAAAATGGTTAATTAATAATACATTATAAATTCTAACAGAAAAAAATGACACAATTTTGGTAAAAAATAAAAGATCATAGGTAATTATTTAATAAATGATAAGTGATATTTTTTTATCTGTCGCCTTTTATAAATTTATGAGAAAAAATAAAGATGTCTGAAATGCGTTTGGTGCTCGTAAATTTAAATAAAGCCTGTACTAAACGAGCCCCGTCTTTGTGAAGTTGGCCCAACTAATTAAAATAATGTTTTGCAAATTGGGCAAGCTAAAGACAAATTGAATAAAATTAATATTAAAACTTTATAATAAGATAATATTTTATGATTTTTGTAACACATGTACATGAGCTAAATTTTTAATAAAAGATAGAAAAATATTAAAAAAAACTTAACATAAAAATTACATCAATGGTTTAGTGCTAATACCACTTATCATCAAAATTAGCTAAATGAAGATTTTTATTTATTTTTCGCCATTTTATTTAGCAAAGGTGTACTACTGCACGCTACAGTTGGACCATTCGAAATCTATAATTTTGAGCACCACCACAATATAACCTACATAAAGTTTTTTGTGCCAATGTTTTACCTAATTGGGCCAACTTCACCAAGATGGACCTCTTAATTATTATTTAGGGAAATTTCAGATTATACAAGCTTTGTCATTTTAATTCCTGCAAGGAAATCTCGGGAACAGTAAGACACTGATGTTGTTAGAGAAGCATACCTTAGTCTCCATCAGATATAAAAACACATAAGTTTTAAGAGCATTCTTAAGTTTAAAGTGTATTTATTTCTTATGTACACTAACCAGATCACTTTAGCTCTACCCATGTCTCTCCATTTAGCGGCAATTGTTTGTAAGTTTTTCTAGTAGACATATTTTATTAAATATTATAGCAATGAAACAGCAAATACCATTTTTATTTTACAAAATTCATTGGTTTATTGAAAACTGTTTCTTGTTTTTAATGTTGGTGATAAAAGTGCAAAAACCAAAAGCAAAAATTAGTTTTAACATGAGATAAGACACTAATTTTAATTTAAACATCCTTCATTCTTACCATTTCTGAGATTTTCATATGTAACATTAAAAAAGCTGGTTGGCTATCAAGTTTAAGGATAATTGTGTCATTTTTTTTGTAAATATGATATATTAAAATATATGCAAGTGAGAAAAATATAATTAAGTGCGTATTTTCTTAGGTACTTTGCCATTTTTTTTGTGAAGATTTAAGGTAAAAAATAATTGCCCTGGAAAGTTTCAAATACAGCTACATTATAATCGTCATATTATTGTAGAATGTATATTTTGTAACTGATGTTACCAGCTACTAAAGTCAGACTCTAATATTATTTAATTTTAAAAGGGTAATGAACATTTAAACTGACAGAATAAAAGTATTTTATAATGATCAAGAACTATTTAAACATTAAGTGCTGTGGTTAAAGCAAAATTATATTAGTTTGTTGCTGCTTGTTTTTTTTTGACATCCCTCGAAGGCCTATGCCTAAATACCATGGCTAAAAGGGTATTTTCAAATACCTACTACCACAATTCAAACGTCTAAATTGCCAGTACGACCAGCAAAAACCTTTAGCAAAGCTATGACGTATTTTTCAAAACACCTTTATTAATCCCCAGTCACCCAAAAATCTTAATTAGCAACACCCCTTATACGGCACCTCTCTGGAAAGCTGATGAGAAATGCTTTTCAGAGGTCGTAAAAAGGTGGGGTAAAATAAAATACTACCCTTAAATTTTGGAAAATCATATTTTATTATTTATAAGGAATACAAGAAAATATCCAAATAAATTAATATAAATTTTATAATGAATTAAAACAATAGTAGAGCTAACCTGCCCCCATAAAAATTCTGGTTACTTCTACTGCACAAGCGCTTAACAACCAAGACCAGTTGCTATAACTTTTTTCTCGCAAAATTCATAAACAGAACAAACCAGAACTTTCTATGGGGGCGGCTTAGCTCCACAGAGAGTATTTATTATTTTTAATTATCATATATTTTTAATTACTTTTAAAATAATTGAATTAGATTTTTTCCAGAATTTTTTATAAATATGTAATAAAATGTGATTTTTCTAAAATTTAAGTGTAGTATTTGATTTCTCCCCAACTTTTCCATAACCACTGCAAAGCATTTTTCATATGCTTTCCAGAGATGTGCGACATACGGGGTATTGCCATTTAAAATTTCTAAGGGACTGGGGGTGCATCTTGAGGGGTTGATAGGGGTGTTTTCTACGCCATTTACATTTCCCCGGGTTTTATAGAAACGGTATTTTTTTATTTTTGATAGTTCACTTGTTTGGAAAATATAGCTATTGTAACTTAGTTAACAAAGCATTGTTTAATGCCCAAGGTTGCGAAATTATTATTTTTTAATCGTTGTGAACTTTTTCACGTGGTTTTATTATATTATTTACCCACAGAACTGCTTAATTAATAATTTAAAGTAGTTGTGACACCATAACAGTGTCTAAATAATTTTGACCTGCTACAGTTATTGTTTACTCCTCTGTGCATTGTTCCCCTGTTCCGTCAACGTTGTCCAAGCACTGAAACATGCAATTTTGCATTTCACAGCACCTTTTAAGGTGCTCGCCCACTTAGGCGACGCGTCAAACTTTTTCACGTGGTTTTATTATATAATTTACCCACAGTACTGCTTAATTAATAATTTAAAGTAGTTGTCACCATGACAGTGTCTAAATAATTTTGACCTGCTGTTTACTCCTCTGTGCATCGTTTCCCCTGTTTCGTCAACGTTGTCCAAACACTGAAACATGCAATTTTGAATGCCACTTAGGCGACGAGTCAAATTTGCTCCGGACAAGTTTACATGTATTTAAATGCAACCCCGCCAATATAAAAGCGCCGCGCCGTTTATATTGGCGGGGTCCATTTAATTACATGTAAAGGAACTCGGCGAATTTTCTCTTGACGGGACGCTTCGTCTAAGTGGGCGAGCACGTTTAGGCAACGCGGTGCCACCACGTACGTTATTTTCAAATAACTACTACCTAAATATGTCTCCCCGCTGGGAATCAAACCGGCGACTTCTGGCTTCGAAGATCAAAGCTCTGTTCACTGCGCCGCCACGAGGGAGACATACCATGATGGTTTGTCTTAGATTTAACCATATACTTTTATAAATCTAAATAAAATTTAAGACTAAATATTTCTTTCAAATATTGGCATAAAAACCAATATAGTAGTTTAAATTATTCATTTTTATTTTTAAAAAATGGAATAAGACTTTTTATCATTGACATAAATTGTTTTAATAAGATTTCGGTAGCTGATTTTTTCCAATCCATGGGCTTAAGGTACTAACAGTCGTATTCACCAAGCTGTCACTAACCTTATCAGACTAATAGCAGCTAATGCCAATGCTTTTGGCATTGGCATTAGCATGTTATCAGTCTGATAAAGTTAGTCAGAGCTTGGTGAATACGACCTTTATTGTTCAAAATTTTTTGAAAAGTGATAATATTAGATGTCAAACTATTTAATTAATGTATTCTGATAACAACAACAGACATCTATGAATATTCAAATTTAATGAATGGTGTGCCAAACCAATATTCACTCCATTTTTAAAATAAAAACTTAAAAACAAAATGATATCAATATCAAAATCAAAGCAAACTGATTTTACAACTATCTTTTCTACTTGATTTTTTCATTTTCTAACACTGCAGTCAAGGGGCATTCTAGGCTCCATTACACATACAGTTTGGAAGAATGCTCATGTCCCATCATAGCCACTTTTATTCCATCCTGAGAAGAACCTCACAATTTGGCAATTGGATAACTTGTATTTTCATTACATCCGAAGGGTCAATTTAAGTTCCTACCATAATAGCATTTGTTCATATAGCATAGTAGAGAAGAATAAATTTTGTTGTACTGTAGCACGGCCAAAATAAATCTGGAATACCCAAATTGAAGTTTCTTCTATTCTTCATTCATCAATCCATGACTTCTTAGCCCGGCCCACCCCAGCCTACACGTTGGGCTACAGTACACTAAACCCAACATTTACTTGGTAAATTCAAAAGAGATTTACTGCTTTTATTTAAACATTACTGAGGCGTTGCATCAAAAATTAAGTGGAGCAGAATATATAAAATTTTGATGTACTGTAGCACGGCCAAAACATTTTCACGACCACCCACATTTTTCTTATTTCTTTCAGAGGTAGGTTTCTTCTTATCCCACCCTATACCGACCTACTCGTTGGGCTACAGTACACTAACCCCTTTTTATTATTTTCGAAATAATTTCATCATTTTTAACCGCATTCACGAAAGATGGAGCTTGTCAAGTTATAGAATCTGGGCAAGTGGGTGAGCACGCCAAATATGGTGTAGAATAATAACTTTCAATTACATCTTGCATAAACTTCTTGCAAACTGGTCGGATATCTTTGCTGAGTGTTGCACTGAACATCATAACTTGCTTGCCATGTGGGGTATTTCTGTAAATTTCTTGAACATCTCGTCTCATATCTATAAAAAGTAAAAACTGATTATAGTTGCAGTACTTAAAAAGTTGCAATTTAAAACAGAGCTTTTGATAAAACACAATTTTTAGAATACTGCACATTTTCTATTCATGTATGAACAACATTTTTCATTTCAAATATGTTATGTCATAAATATATGGAGTGTTCGTAAACTGGGTGCAGAACTGCTATGGTAAATTCCACTTATCAAAATAAAAAGATTCATATTAACATGGGCCCGCAAATTCTTTGTTCACAAAATACATAGTGTTAAAGTTCTGAAAAAAAAGTTTTTATAAATATCTTAATTATCCTTTAACCATTTATTTTCCTACTTTTTTTTGTATCTTATTAACTTTACGACTAAAAGATAAAATCCACCTAATTGCATATTCCTAGTCCATAAAAGAAATAAATAATGGTAATAAATAAATAAAAAGCATTGAAGGATTTTTTTCTTTAAAATATTAAGTTTATATCTAACAAATTTAACTAAAATAAGTGTTTTCAATTTTTTTTTTTAAACCTGACACCTTATATCTTTAATAAAAAAAAATGCACATCCATGTTTATATGAACTTTTTAGTATCACATATTTCATTTAAAGGACTATCTAAAATTCGTAACATTCGTAACAAATAAATTTATTCAAAAACTACATTTTGAATTAAAGCTCCTTATTTAAGAACGTCCTTATTCCAACAGCACTGATAGTTAATAGAGACATTTTGCACCTCTTAAAATAACAGACGTTTTTTGGCCTCATTATGGTTATTGTTATTAAACATAACGATTACGGCAGCAGTTTTAGACAGAGATTTTGCAGCCTCTTTTAAGAAATTTATTTTGCGTCTGCGCTTTCGACACATAACCCTATTTTTGCCTATGGTTCACCGATTTTAAAGTTAACAAAAAATCAGTATTAGCTTTTATTCTTCATAAGATATAAATTAATATTTAAATATATGCAAACACTTCTGTTGATTTCGTTTTTTAAAGTAGATACAAACAATACAGTATAAGCAAAACACAAAAAGTAAGGTTAGGTTTGGTAGTAGAATAAAAAGCAAGTGTGCCAGATTGTGACATCTAAATTAATTACTAAAAATTATTAATTAATTACTAATTAAAGTGCAAGTCCGTTTTAATTTCTTAACACTATTTAATTTTTATTACTGCTATAGATTTTTCACTAATTAGAGCCTACGTATAAATGATATATTAATTAATACGGCATTAAAATTTTAAGCTTTTAAATAATTGATATTAAAATTTCTACAATCCGGCAACCACGCAGTTTAACAATAACGATAACGATAACGATAAGCTCTTCGGTATTCATCCGTAATTAAAGGAGTCCGGTATGGTTAATAACGATAACGGATCATGTTTGCGTTACTGCGCAGTCTCAGAATAACGTTAACCACAACGGAATTGCAAAATAAGGGGTGCAAAATGTCTCTAATCTTGACCTTAAATTTATTTAAATTAACTTAGTTCTTTTAAAGTAAACTTACCTAAAAGCTCTAGCATTTTGTCACATTCATCCAAAATAAAATGCTTTAGATGTTTGAGATTGAGCTTCTTAGATCTAACCAGGGCTAAGATACGTCCAGGAGTTCCTACGACTATGTGAGGGCAATTATTTTTGAGAACTTCTTCATCTTTTTGAATTGGCATTCCACCAAAGAACACTCCAACCTTGATATTAGACATATATTTGCTAAATCTTTCATATTCTTTGCTGATCTGGAAGGCAAGTTCCCTCGTGTGACACATAACGAGAACATAAACAACATTCTCAGTTGGTTCAAGTTGCTGCAACGTCGCTAAGACAAATACTGCGGTTTTGCCCATACCAGATTTAGCTTGGCACAAAATATCCATACCAAGAACAGCTTGAGGGATGCATTCATGTTGAACTAAAAGTTAAGAGATAAGAAAATTATGATAAGATAACCAGACTAGTATCTAAGAAAAATTAAATACATACATGTTTGCAAAAATAAAAATACTTCAAATAGTTTTTCTAAAACAAAGCCTTTATACTGAAATATGTTTAGTCTGTAAGTAAAAATACAGTGTCATGTCCAGTAAATTTTGTATAATTATCAAGTTTTCAACTCTATACCATACCCTTTAAACTAAAAAATTGTTATGTTATTAGGTCGCATGTTTAACTTTATTCTTAATCACTTTTTAGTTCTTTAATGTATTACCTGAGAAGATCAAGCATCTTGATCTAAGAGCTTTTGAGAAAAAAATAAAACAATTTCTAAAGGTAAATGCATTCTATAGTGAGACTGAATATATGTCTATAAGTACTTCTAGATCAGATTGGTAGTATCAGAGAGGCATTTGCCTGTTTAGTTAGATTTTAATGTAATTATTAATTTAAATTATTGTTCTAATTTGTTATATGTAGTGTGTAAACAAGTAGTTTTTTGTAATGTTTAATTATTTTAATTCGAAAAATTCATATACTTATTTTAATCTAGTGTTTGTTACATAATAATTTATATACTTATATTTTTTTTTAACCTGTGACGTGTGAAAATACAATTTTGTATGTTTTTCATCAATAAATATTTGAATTTGAATTTATCTTTATTCTTTGAAAACACTTACCGACTGTAGTAAGATTTATGCAAAACTGTAAAATGCCTGAAGGACTCTTATAAATTATTTAGGGTTATATTAACTATAATTATTATAAATTGGCGTATTGTCAAATTTAGAAGAATTGTTTTAAGGTCTAGGTCTTAGGCTAGACATTAGTTATATGGCCAAAGCACAATAAATTTTCTTCACTGATTGACTTAAAATATGCAATAAATGATCCATTAAATATTAAAGAAATGTTCACTTATAAAATGAAACATAATTATTATACATTTTTAATTTTTTCTATCTTAACCGCATTGTGTTTGTATTATTTCTTTAAACTTTTTGAATGTTGTTTCTTTAGTTGCTATGCTGTAGTATACTTATATAAATAAATAAAAATAAAATATAAGTTGAAACTGATCAAAACAAAATGATCTTGTTTTAATCGGAGATTTGTTCAAAAAAAAAAAGTAAAAATGTGGGTCTTTTTGAATAAATTTACTTTATTTAAGTATATTCAAGTCTAATGTATAAAATGCATACACATAGTGAGTTATTTTCTTTACAACGGTACGAAACTTCAAAGTGTGATTCCTTATGTTATTTTATAAAAAAAAGTTCCTATATATATATATATGTCCGGAATTGCTTCCTTACTAAGATACAGGGCGTTAAAATTTAGGAAAAAAATAAGTTTTTTTTCTAAATATTTTTAATATGCTTACGCCGATTTGGATAAATTTTGGTACATTTATTTAAAGTAATAAGGTGCTTATTTAGCCCTAACCAGATTATTATTATTGGATCCAGTTGCATCTCAGTGGGCACCGCAACTTATATTATTGAGAAAAAACACTTAAAAAATAAAAATAAATAAAACTTACTAAATAGTTAAAAATAATGAATAAAAAAATAGTCGGGTAATAACATGCTTATAATATAATGTAAAATTTAAGAGGTCTAGTTTTTAATTGTAGGGGAAGTTCAGGGAGCTTGGAATTTTGACATTGGTAGGTTTATATGTATATGAGTGTTTATTGTTTCTTTTCAACAACAGAGACAAGTTGGAGGCCTTTGAAATTGGACACTTTTTTAATACAAGAATGGTCGGTTTAAATATTCCGATACATAGGCTCACTGCAAAGGAAAAGGGTCCCACATATTCGTGTAATTTTTTAAAAAATAATTTACTTGTAAGTGTTTATATAATATTAAAGATTTTAAAAAATCTATTTTTAACATGATTTTAAATATTGAACCTTATACGGTGAATGAATTTTAGATTATAATTTTTAAGATAGGATTATTTGTTTTAATATGAAAATTTTAGTATTTGTTTTATATGTAAATTTTAGTACCTTATCTGTTTAAGGGTTAGCAGTGAGAATTGTTTTTAGTGTTTTTAATGTGTATATTGAGAATGTATGCATTAATTTATATAATTTGATTTTTTGACGCCAGTTCATTCAGTGGAGTTGCATTTTGTAAAAACTTGTAGTTTTCATTTTTTGAATATAGAGATTTTTGACTTAGACTTTGAATACAACAGTGAGATAAATGTCCCAATAGTTGTATTTTTTATCGCTGAATTTAAATAAATCACTTTTTAGGCTATGAATACATCCTTAACAAATTGTTCAAACTTAAGAAAGAATGCATTACATTCAATATACCGGGTGCCCACAAAGTTACTAGCAAGCCTGTCGTTTTTTTGGGAGAAGCTACACGATTTTGAAATTTCTGTTCAATGTATGGTTAGATAGGATGCAGATTTTGAAGTTTCATTTGTGGCACATCGGTTTAACCGGTAGTGCTCTCAACTTTTCTTTTAAATGGGACACCCTATATTTTTCTTAAAATCAATTCTTTAGGCTATTTCAAGAAAATGCATGAACCACAAGCTATACCTATCTTAATTAGTTCTTAAGAAAATGGAGTTCGGAAATGTCATGTTAACATCCATTTTTATCGATTTGTCAAAACACAAATGGTAATATAATAGGGTTTATGCGATTTTTATTTTACATGTTTGATGAACCTTGTGTCCTATCACTGTAAAAATAAAATTTCCTGTTTTACCGGAAATGTGCGACAGAAATTCAGCAATAAAAACTATAATAATTCAAATGAAAACCACTACCTTTAGTCTTAAATTTAAGCTTAACACTTACTTCTTTATCGTTTTTGTTTATTATATCTTATCTCTAAACCTTATAGTTTTTAATTTATTAATTGTAAAACTTTAAATTATTGAAGTTACTTACTACCAAAAGTCAAATTTTGTGGCACTTCAGGTAAAACTGGAAATTGTATTTTACGATGATTTAAGGCTTATTAAATATGTGTAAAAATCGCATAAGCCTTTTTTTAGCATCTCGTTTTTTAACAAATCGATAAAAATGGCGGTTAACATAAGATTTTCGAATGCTATTTTCTGAAAAACTAATAAAGATAGGTATAGCATGTGGTACATGTATTTTTCTGAAATTGTCTGTAGACCCGATTTTTATAAAAATAACATAGCATAAAAGATAAAAGCACTTCCTACCAAATAAGTTTTAGCCTCGGTTTTAGCATATTATATCTTTTACCACTTGAATAAGCAGCAAACAATAAAGCACCATTCGTACTAAGAATGTACAAAATGTGATAAATTGTAAACAGAGTCATAAAAAATATACAACATGCCTAAAGGTACATGTAATTTAAAGGAAGGAAAAATAAATTGGTTGACGGGCGATTGAACATGTCGCAACTGATACCTCCCAAACAGCCACAGGCTGTTCTCCAGATAAGTTGGGAACAATTTATCAGTTTTTAAATGACGAGAATATTTACATCGCCCAGGTAGCCCCTATACCTATATCGTCGCGATATGTTCCTTTCTACATATCGCTTATTGCAGCTTGCCGTAGCATGAACAGCACCTATACAATTTAATCTATAAACTATTTGGTTTAGCTTTATCCACATACCTTCTGAAGGATGTTCAAAACCGCAATCAACAATGGCTCTTAATATTTCTGGTTTCAAAAGAAAATCTCTGAAACCGGAGCTGTGAATAGATACATAGGTACCTTTCACACCCTTTTTTTCTGTTCCGGCCTCAGTAGTGGTCTGCTCAGTTTGTTCTTCATCTTCATAATCAAGAAGATCTTCAGCATCAGCCATTGTTGGATAAGGTGTTACTTTACTAAAAAGATGCAAATAAAAACATAAAAACATGTCTACAAAATTTGGCACCGATTTTTAAAATGCAACCTTTTCTACGAAAACACGAAAATATAAACAAATTTGAAACGAACACCGTTCAAGATTAAATTTTATAAACAGAAATTAGTAAATTTGTCTGGGATGCATTAGATTTAACGTGAAAACTTACCAAAACACAGACTAAAAATATAACTAAACGAACATAAATGGCGGCAATGGCGGTAAAGATCAAGACAGGGTTGCCACAATGATTTTTATAAAAGTACTAGATTCCAGAAAAAAAGTACTAGAATGTACTAAATTTGACAAATAAGCTAAAGCTAAAAAATAGTTTAAACAAAGAGAATAGACAAGCATAGAGGATCAATCGCCGTTTCGAAAAGTGGCACAATTTGAAGAAAGGGCCTGCGGGATGGCAGGGCATGCGCATACGCACTCCCAATGTCAAAATCGGCGGTATATTCAAAAACATTGATTTATTGAGTAAATATACATAAAACATTAATAAAAAGTGTAAAATGTGGTTTATACTGAATTTTATTAATATTTTAATGACTAAATATTGGTAATTTAGTGCTAATGTTGTATTAAAATCTATTTGGTAGAAGACTATTTTTTTCTTAGATTGGAATAGGTTAATGTGGAAAAATGTATAGGTATAAATTTTAGGGAAATGAGAACTGAAAATAAAAATCTAAATAGAATTATTTCTTGAAAACTAAACTTTTACTGCGAGATTACTTATTTAGCATAAAAAATGGTACTAAATGTAAAAGAAGTGTATAATTTTAAGAAATATATGAAAATAGCATGCTCAAACTTACCAACCAAATAAATTTTGGATTTATGTTGATCCTATTTAGTTGAAAGGTATTATAGTCTATAAGTTACCTACTTATACTAAGAAAAGCGTAGTAGGATTTCAGTTTCCATAGGCCACTGTGCTTGGTCCATTTTATTCAATATCTACATACTTGTTTTTTAGGTATAAGGAAGCAGATAAGATTGTAGGTTTTAATTAACAATGAAAATTTAAGTTTCCACATTACTGGATACTTATTTTGAAATAAAATACTTTTGTAAAAGAAGCTCAAAAATGCTCGTTATTGCAGAAAAAAATCCTAATCCTAAACATCTTTTTTCCACAAATTTTCAATATTGACAAAAATAAGTGTACTTTCCTCTAACACATAAATTTATATTTTTTAAGATATTTCATATACCTACCACTGAAAACAATTAATATCGAATGGTTAAATTTTTTCGTAAAATTAATAAAAAGTTTGCCTTATGGTACGAACTTAAGTAGACACACTCTATATCTTGGTTTGTACCTTAACTGGATCAGTTATTAAGTTTTTTAAGTGTTTAGGCTTTAGGCCTTTTTATTTTTTCGCTTTAGTATAATTTTTATCACTATTAATACTTTTTAAACTGATCATTTGTCGGACTTTTACAGTTCAAGCAAATTTTTTAGAGAGTGACGCACACAGAAATCCTCTATTGGTTCATTGTTCATTTTATTATTTTTAACTCTTATGCTTTAACTTCAAATTTTGACATAAATTTTATTCTCCACAACATCTACTTATACAATTTTGTTTTATTTTTAAAAATAAAAGTAGTGAAATCCTGGACGTTTTTTATATTATTAGTTATAACTTGCCCTGTATAATAGCAATTAAAGTAAAATTTTGTATATATTAGTTTTGGACTATGCGACCACCTTTTCCAAAAATTCGTTTTAAAATTCAAAAATTTTTGGTCCATTTGTCCTCTTGTAACACATATCCTGGGACACACTGTATGTATGTGTGTAATATTGTAAAAATGGGAATATAATTTTAAAAACGTACTAGATTTTGATCAGTACGTACTAGACCACTAGATTCTATTAAAAGTACTAGATCTAGTACAAATGTACTAGGTGTGGTAAAAATGGATCAAGATCGTTTAACTCCAGAGGGGTTTTCCAGTGACGAAAATTTTGGTGCATCACGCTCCAGAGCATGAAGCTCTTGAACTGCTCTGAAAAGTTAGTCACTGGAACGCATCCGCAAGGACAGAAAGCTCCAGCTGGTAAAAAACTTAACCTTACTTTAAGTAATTTTAAAATTTCGTTTTTTGTTGTGAAAACAAGGTGGATTAATGGATTATTTATTTATTCTCTCTTTGCTAGTTTAGATAGCTATGGAAATTAACGTTGAATAAATGTTGAATGAACAAATAATAATTTTAAAGATCTATCCTAACCTTAATAAACAAACTTTTGACGTTTGGAGCACGAAACACCTAAAGGGGGTTGGTGCATGAGAGGCAAGGGGAAAGGAAAACGGAGCAGTTAAGGTGCATAAGACTTTCCGTCACTGGAACGCCATAAAGTAGAACGAAATGCTCCTGAGCTACTCGGGAGCGCTCTGTTTGCGTCACTGGAAAGCCCCTCAGATCGTTTAACTAGGTAAGGTTGCCTCATTACGTCACATATGTACCGCACTGCTGGTTCCTTATTAGCGCCAACATAGCAAACAAGGATGTCTAGACGGATAATGCTATGAGGGCGATATACAATATTTAAAAATCAGCTAGAATAATCATTCTTAAAGAATTTATTAATAGGAAATAAAGAAGTTACGGTAACAACTGGAATTAACAGTATTTAAAAGTATTTCTTTAATATTGACAAAAAACACAAACTACACTGTTAAAAACTTCATTAAATAATGAGCAAAATACATATGTGACGTATGGTCCGCCATGTTGCAAGGCTTACGAGGCAACCTTACCTAGTCAAACGATCTTGCGTTTAGCTAGCATCAATTTTAGGCGAAGAACCAATTTTTAAACGGTATTTACCAATCGGTTATAATGACTTTTAAACAATGTATTATACGTCAAAGTTGTCACCAATTATTACCGCGGTTATAATTGGTTGAACGCCTAAAAATTGATGTAGGTAAGGTTGCCTCATTACGTCACATATGTACCGCACTGCTGGTTTCTACATAGCAAACAAGGATGTCTAGACAGATAATGCCATGAGGGCGAAAGAGCGCGATATACAATATTTAATAAATAATAGTTTAAAAACTAAAAAACACGCTTTTATATGCAACCGAACTAAAAATTAGAAAATAATTTTTCATTACAAAGAGTTTGTCAGTCACTTCAGAGTAAAAAGCGTGGGGTGCTTAATATATTAAATGTTATAATTATTCTATTTGCAAATATCTATGAGGGAAAAGTTATGAAAAAATAGTAAAATGCACCCCACGCTTTTTACTCTGAAGTGACTGACAAACTCTTTGTAATGAAAAATTATTTTCAAATTTTTAGTTCGGTTGCATATAAAAGCGTGTTTTTTAGTTTTTTAAACTATTATTTATTTTTCATTTTTAGTTCGATATATCAATTAGTATTTTAAAATAAATGCTCCAGTTTATTCACTAAAAATTTCTTCGCCATGCATTCTTGATTTAAAGCTAAAGTGGCCACATAATTTTCACCTTTTAGAACTCCGTATTTCTATGTATTTTACACCTTTTATTATAAAATTGAAAAAAGTCAATTAACAAAAACGCAGCAAGTTATGCATCAATTGCCCTTGCGCATTCGCCATAATTAAAAACGATTATTAAGGAATTTATTTATCTTGGCGATGGCGGTCCTAAAATCAGGATAACGGAATACTGTTTTTAAATTATTGCATTGTCATCGGTCCTTGATGCGTGTGCTAAGTTTCAAAGAAATTGAAAACTAACCAGAACTAACCAGTTCACAGTATTCCTCCTTCTTTTTTTTGCACACAATTCTTGATTTTTCATTTTTAGTTCGATATATCAATTAGTTTTCTGCGGTCATGTGATATTGAAATGTTTCACGAACTATTTCGTAATCTAATCATTTCATTTAAAGCTTCACTGTTGCATGGGGTTTCAGAACGCAACTACTCCGAACAAGTTTCAGATTGGTCTACATGTAACGGGGTTTGTACCCGTTTAACGGGGGTTCTTGTTAACCCCATGGTCTTCCTGTCGTTTGCCGAGGGGTTGCGTCCTATGAAGTGGACGCACGCCTGTTTAACTAAGGTGTTGCAACCTTATCCTGGTCCCCAACCCGTCGGCAAATGTTGTCAAGCAAGTTCGATTATTCAATTGTCTAATCTGGCGCATCCGTCAGAATGTACGATTTTTTCACTTTTCCGGTTTTCCTGGAAAATGCTGGAACTTAACGGGATACTGTTTTTAAATTATTGCATTGTCATGGGTCCTTGATACGTGTGCAAAGTTTCAAAGAAATTGAATAGCTGGAAGTTGGTAAAAATTAGGCTCAAAGATTCCGTTACATAGATAGATAGATGGATAGATAGATGGATAGATAGATGGATAGATAGATGGATAGATAGATGGATAGATAGATGGATAGATAGATGGATAGATAGATGGATAGATAGATGGATAGATAGTTACAACCCAAGTTAATAAAAGCGTGTTAAAAATCAGCTAGAATAATCATTGTTAAATAATTTATTAATAGGATATAAAGAAGTCGCAGTCGCCGCACTGTCGCAGCCGGTCGCAGGTCGCAGTCGTCGCCAAAATTCGACTTTTAAGGAAGACTATGTTCAGCAACTCAAAAGGCGATAAAAATCGCTCTTTCGCCAGTTCTCGTTCTCATTAAAAACTTTGTTTCGGCCATTTTTTTAAAACTGTGTCAGGTATATAATATACTTACGAAATGCGATTTGCTAATTGGTGAACTTCGAAAGTGTCGTTTGAAGTTCACCACTTAGAATTAGAACACGTTTTGCATTTTTTAAATCGCATTTCGTAAGTATCAAAGAGAATAGAAAAGAAAAGAGAATCAATCTCTAATTGAAGCCGTATTTTTTATTATCAACGGTTAAAAAGGGTTCAAAATCATTATATTTTTTCGGTAAATGATAACGTCATTAACGATCGCGTGTTTAAACTGGAGGCTATTTTGGTTGTGGATGTTACATACAAATAACTTAAAAATCTAGAAACTCGCGAACTGCGTCGAGCAACAGAAAAAGTGAGGTTATTCAAAATTCATGTAGTGCGCATGTATGGATGGTGGAGGGAGGATAACCATCTGAATGTTTTAAAATGTGTCCGTCGAAAGGAGCAACTTAAGGTGGCGCCACAGTAGCCAGAGGAGATTTTTTAACCAATGAGCATGAATTATTAGAGTGAGATACAAAATAAAAAAGGGCAGATAGATACAAAATAAAAAAGGAAAGAAATACCAAAATCCCTCCACTGGCTACTGTGGCGCCATCCCAACTTGCTACATTCCGATGGCCACTTTTTCAAATTGTCCGCCATAAAAGATGGTTATCCTCCCTCCACCATCCATATGCGCATGTTACAAGAGCAAGCAGAATAATGCTGTGTTCAGTTGATAGTCACGCTGGGTAAAGTTGGGGTAATTGTCTAAAAAGTTGCGGCAACTCCGATTTTGACAAAATTTGGTATAAGGGTGTATTTTGGGGCTCTGATCACGAATCTGAAAGATTTTTTTTTTTGACACGTTTTGATCTCGAGATATTCATTATTAAAATTGAAATTCAATCTATCCCTATTTTTACTATATTCCCCTTCTTTTTGCACATAATTTCTGATGTAACACTAAATTTATACACAAAATTTCATTTCACATTAAAAAACCCAACTAACAATTATTGGACGGCGCAACGTCGCCAAACGCAACGCAACGTTGCGTCCTTACGTTGTAATTTTCTACATAGCGACTCTGTTTTGCACCAATTTGGTGGATGATTTTGAGTCGTCCGGACGTTGCAAATGTAACTACTGCAAGTGGGTCGACGTAAAAACGTTGCTGAAGGCAACTTGTTCGGCTAAAGCCATCTACAGGAAAACTGTATTAATAAAAATTGGTAATTTTTTGTCTACTAAAATATAGTTATGGCAACTTCTAGTAAATTTATAAGTCGCCGTACAATTATACTTCAACTATCATGGCAGAGTAGTAAAAAATTTGTTTATATTAAATATTTTGTCATGAACAGGATTATTAAATCGCCCAGATTTATTCGCATATCTTCCAAATTTTAAAACAAACTGCAGTTTACTGACAAATATATATGGCAAAAATGTAAGAAAAACAAGCGCGCCATTAAAATAAGCAGTTTTACATAAGACAATATAGTTTTTTCAATTTTAGAAAATTATTATAAGTATTAAAGAACCAAATAAATTAAGTTTTTAAATAATAGCTATATCTATAATAACCTTTTCTTTCAACAGAATTATTAAAACATCGATAAATTATTAGAATTATGTTTTTCTTTTTGTTCCACATTAAAAAGTCAAAATGGCTGCCTTGATTTTGTTTCTAGTTTCACATTGTTTAATGGCGGCCGGTAGTCGCGATCGCAACCATGTTTTTACTAAGATTAGACCAATGTTAACGCCATCTATCAGGTAAAGGTTAATCCTTCGATCAAAATGGTCCGTAACCGTTGCTAGGTTGCTACAACCAATCCCCAACGTTGTGAAATGCAACTATGGAAGTAGCTTTCAGACAACGTTAAAGCGTCGTTAGCTTCTCTCCCAAAATCAGTACCATAAAGACCATAGTTTAGAAAACGACGTATAGACGTTAATAGGACGACCGTTTCCGGTGCAACGTTAGTTTTTCAGTCATTACGACGTTAATTTAATTGGTCGGAAGAACAGCTTACTTTTCTACTAACGGCAACGTTAAATTTGGTGTGATTCTTAGTAAAGACGACTAAAGGCGTCTAAAATTGTTAGTTGGGAAACTTTTTAAAACCTATTTTTCATTGATTTTATGCTTTTCTTTATTAAGATAAAAGGGTTACTTTTTAATAGTAAATTCATGAAACAGGCACTTGCGGCGAGCAATTCTAATTCCGCTCTGCACCAGTTCACCTAAAATTCGAACCAGCTCGGTGCCAGTTTAGCAATAGATATCTCACATTTAGATACACAGAGCCTAGTTGCCTTCTGCGAATTTTTACGACTTCGCGCAGAAAACAAACTCGAGGTCCACCGGAAGGTTCTTGGTACATGCACATTAAAATGTCATGTCCAGTACCGGACTTAAATCTTTTTTAAATCATTAAATAATTTTAAAATCGTAAAATCTCAGGGTCTTAGTGTGTAAAGAAAAATATTCGTTATATATTTATACATAAATTTATATTATTTTACATTTCTTTACGAATATAAATTAGGTAGTGATATAAAAACATATCATGGACACGATACGTCAACAGTGAATATGGACAAAGCTTTGCTATATAAATTATCTTTAACTTTGGGTCAAGTTGACAGGAATAATAATTTAATATCGTGAATTTAATGTTACTTGATAACATAAAAAAGGATATGACTCCGATTCTGTGATGTATTTTGGACTACTTAACACGAATGCGTAATAAGAAAATTCACACTTTTTCCTGATCTTAAAAAAACTTTGGGTATGTTTTATCATTAGTTTAATAGACAGGGGCATGCGAGTCATAGACAACAATGTTTTTCTTCAGTTCTAAAGTTTTTTAGCAGTGATGGTGACTCAGACATGCAAAATACGTTTTGAACTTAAATCAATGATAAATTTTACTTTAGCATCCACCAATATATAGTACTTTGTAAAAAAACGTTAAAAAATGTCTGATTTTATATTCCGATATTTTAAGGTTAGAATATCAAAGCAGAAGAATGTCCGTCCAACAACTTCTGAGAATGGCATAAAAAACATTTTAAAAATTGACCGCTAACCTATAGTGATAAAAAGCACTAAAAAAGGGGCAAATAAAGTATTATGGTGGCTAAATTAAAATTAAAAAATTCAGCTAAAGAAAAATTGGACATTTACATATCATTATATATTTAGAGTTCAGAACATATTACAGAGAGGTTTAAAAACAATATTTAAAATGTTACTCCAATAAATACCGTAAACGCTTTTGTCGATATTATTATTAGAATATTGAAAAAATACTAATTATGTTCTAATTATTGGAAACTGTCAGAGTAGCAAATCAGGTGATAACATTTTATTAATTCATTTACATTGTTAAAACTTATGTAATACCCGGATCTTTATTTTTGCAACAAGGGGTAAAACTTATTGCCGTATACCACCCCGCACGGCCTTTTATTAGGAAAAAATTTAAACAGCAAAAAAATTGCTTTCTTTTTAAATACCTCCCAGCAAACACTATTTGCCGGCAATATACATTTTTCATATTGGCATTGATGGTAAAGCATTGGCAATTGGTGGCAATATTATGCCAACATCTAATACGCATTAAAAAGTTAACCCTAAATAAACACTCAGTTGCCAATAAATTTTACATGCAGGCGAATTGCCGGCAAGCATACTAAAATACAATAAACGGCATACCAATCCTGATTAAATAAAGCATGCCTTTTTGTTGCAGGCAATTAAATATTGGATTTTTGAAGGCAAACCTTCAACGCATATTCATACTTTTCAAACCATATTATTAACATTGGTATTTAACTAACATTCGAGCAATTTTTTTGATCTGTTTTATTGATAATGGCGGCTAAACAACATTATTTTATGTTTTTTACATAATTTAAAGGAAATAGCCTATCCCTAACATTTTATTGATACAAATCATGCAAATAAAAATTAAGTGAAACAAAATGTTTATTATGTATTTTTGAGAGAATAAAAATAAAATGATGGTAAAATTAGCTGGGTTAATTTCGACGATTTCGACCGAAGGTGATAAATTCAAATTTCCCGCCTAGCCGAAATACAAGATTTGACAATTTGACAGATGAGGCAACCTTGCTTTTGTTTGGCCGCTTTGTGCAATTGTTTTCTACGTGGTTTTCTAGCTTTTGTTTCTTTTAAAGAAAAGAGTTTTTAGTAGACATAACTAAGTGTATTCATTACCTAATTAGTGTGTGTTGTGTAATTAATTGGTGATGGCTAGTCAAGAAGGCGGGTTATTCAAGTAGACTGTTAGGAGCTGTAAACATTTTGTTTAAAACCTTTTAAATTTGTAGTTACCTAAAAAATTATATGAAATCAGGGAGTTGTCCTATTAAAAGTTTTAAAGACGTGTTAATAAAAAAAAATATGTATATTTAATAGTTTTTTTTGACATTTAACTCCTTTAAAATATTTCTTCCTATGTTTTGGATCTGAAAATTGAGTGTAAGTGTCCCTTAAATACTTACTATTTTAAAGAGTTTTCTTTTGATTTACTATCTTTTTTTTAATTTTATTACATACTTTTATATTTTTTTGGTTTATTGTTATGGTATAAAAATTTATATTATGTAATTTTTTTATTGATGAAGTTTTCCTGTCTTTTTTCTCATTTTTTTCGATTACAAAATTCTAAATATGTTATTTAACTTTTGGGACATTTAACTTATAAAACTTGCAATACTTATTTAATGATAAATGCCATTATCCTAAACGCATTTTTTGCCAATAACTTATTAATGATGGATGCCATCATCCTAAACGCATTTTTTGGCATAAATTATTAATGACGGATGCCATCACATTATCTGCAACACGTGGACTAATAACGGCCAATTGCCCACTTTCGCGTCTTTTTAATACCTTTTTGCCAATGCCTTGCCATTAAGGAGTGTTGGCAATGCCAGTAAATTAAATGTTCAACGCCGGCAAAAAATGTTATATGGGCTATGTATAATAACAAATTAAAAGACGACTAAAAAAAGCTCTTTCTTTTCTCTCTTATAATCGCCACTTTCTTATACATTCCATGTTTTAATTTGCCGCCCCTTAAAAGTGTCACCCTTGGCAGACACCACCGTTTGCCCCCACCCCTCCTAGATCCTGCTTTTAATACTTTTTTTTCTTAAATACGGCAACAATTGACATATTATAGCGTATTTGATGTATATGTATATGTATTTTTAAAATTTATTTAAATACGGTACTAACTCAACGTCCTTCAAACGGAAAAGCGGCGATAAATTCACATAATTCTGCCCGATACTTCGTTTGGCGCCAGGCGCATTGCCCTTCGATTTGCTTGCGCACAAACTAATTTTTCGCCCATGAATTGTAACTTATGTTTCGCGCAGGTTACAAGCATTGGCTATCCATGGAGATCAGTGCACCGAGCTCGTTTAGTTTCCTTTAGCGGCACCGCCAATAACAACGGTTCCAAAAAGCTCGAATGCCCCGAGTTTAATACCAGCAACGTGAATACGAAAACTGATTGCTCAGAGTGCGGGCAAATCCATTGAACACGCACATTTATTGCTCGTCAAAAGAACTCTTCTGCGTGAATATGAAAATTTGCACTGCACTGTCAGAGTTTGAGCTTAGTGCGCCCTGGGTAGCTTTCCAGTGACGAAAATTTTTGTTCGTTTCGTTGTTTTTAACCTTTCTTGGCTTTATAATAATAATAATTTCTTTTAAATATCTAATTCCATTTTAAATAAATAATTTTAAAAATCCATCCTTAAAAATAAAAAAACATGTGTAAAGCACAAAAATCAAAAGAGAGGTTGGTGCATGAGGGGCAAGGGAAAGAAAAACGGAGTAGCTCAGGTGCATAACACTTTCCGTCACTGGAACGCCATAAAGTAGAACGAAGTGCTTCTGAGCTACTCGGGAGCGCTCTATTTGCGTCACTGGAAAGCCACTCTGGGGCGACTACGTGAATTCTGTGGTGAATTCACTATAAGGGTAGGTTCTGGGTTCTTATGAGCGTAAATTTAAAAATAAATGAAAAATGATTTGTTTATAAATTTATTTATATTATATTAAAATTGTATTCTATATTAGTTTATAAATAAATAAATAAATAAATAAAAATCCGTTACATACCAGGTTACAAAGCACATTTACATTTTCCTGAGTAGCGTTTAAAAATTTCTTTTACAATGTAATACATTTCAAATGTCATTTTGATTCCATTACCATTCCAGAGTACAAGGATTACTTTACATTTAATTTATGAACGCACTCCAAGTAGGGGTATTTATTTTATAATTTAAAATGTTGGTAGGTGTGTATAGAATTGTTGTTTTGTTGTTTTCTAACGTCAAAACTTGTGTGTTTTTAAACCTGTTTTAAACCGGCAAATTATAAAAATATCGATAAAATGAAATCATGTGTTTTATGTATTATTTTATTTATTTATATTTCTAAATTAGTTAAAGCTATCGATTTTGATCCCTTGGGTTACATTCTTTATTGTCCATGTATGGGTAAGTGCAAATGTTATAACACTTTCTAAGTTTATACTCTAAGTAGATGTACAAATCACTTAACGTAACTTTTATAAGTTTAGGTAATTTTCTAGAAACCGGTGGCAACTCCGATTTTGACGAAATTTGGTATACTAGGGTTTTTGGGGCGCTGATCACGAATCTGAAAGAATTATTTGGCGGAAACGTTTCGTTCTCGAAATATCCATCATCAAAGTTGGTATTTGAACTAACCTTATTTTCACTATATTCCCCTTCTTTTTGCACACAATTCTTGATTTAAAGCTAAAGTGGCACACAATATTTGATTTTTACCTTTTAAAACCCCGTTTTTTACGTATTTTACATTATTATTGCATTAAATTGCATAGCTATACTTTGAATCATTTCAATCCCAGTGTGCCATGAAGCCCTATGTGTATGTATGGTTGCCGCATTATCAAAGAAAAGCTACGCAATTTAATGCAAAAATAATGTAAAAAACGTAGAAAACGGGGTTTTAAAAGGTGAAAATCAAATATTTTGTGACACTTGAGCTTTAAATCAAGAATTGTGTGCAAAAAGAAGGAGAATATAGTGAAAATAAGCTTAGTTCAAATTTGAACTTTGATTATGGATATCTCGAGAACGAAACGTTTCCGCCAAATAATTCTTTCAGATTCGTGATCAGCGCCCCAAAAACCCCTGTATACCAAATTTCGTCAAAATCGGAGTTGCCGCCGGTTTCTAGAAAATTACCTATTATTTTTTACTGTTATTATTTATAGTTATTTAGTTATGTAACTTTTAGTAATTTTTGCTTCTTTATTAATTGTGGCTTTGAGTACCAGACCGGACTATTTCACAATTCAAAAATACTACTTAACGCGTATTTTCATCATCATAAAACTTATAGGTATATCAGTACTAAAATGATGGTAAAGAATGAAGGTAAAGACCCTTTTTTGTTTTCTAAATATTTTGGGGTGGTCAGTATATGAACATTTTTAAAATAAAGTTGTTTTTATTACATAAGGACCCTTTTTTGGTATTAATTTTTTTCTTGCTTTCTTGTTTCTTGTCATTTACAATTTGTTGGGGTTGCTACTTTAGTTTTTGCCCCAGGGGCCCGACTGATTTGTGCTCTTGTAAACCCTATCCATGGACAGTCTGTATATGGGTATTTCTCCCAAAACTAACATTTTTATATCCTTGTACAATACCTTAAAACCTATTTGTAATTATTGCTTTGTATTTTACCAACATAACCAGAACTAACCAGAAAAGTTTTTTTTCACCGTTTCATGGTCATCCCACCCTGGTCCAACTGTCGCCTCCCTAGGTGGTGCACTGCAGCCTTAATGCTTATTGTACCTTGACCCCTACTCCTCATTCACACATTCATTCCATACCTTCGGTGATTGCTGCTCAGTTCGTTCGTTCACCCCCGAGCAGAACACTGCATGCCCGGTCACCCATCCAAGTTATGGCCGAACTCCTCACTTAACTCCGGTGATCGAGAAGGCCGACCCCACCGGAGCAGCTACAAGCGCGGCAGTCCAACATACCGGGTGTCCCTAGCTCCTGGCTCACCCCTCACTTTTTAGTTTTTAAGATATTAAAATAAAAATTTTTACATAGGTATAACACAGAAATATGCATTGTTTTACATATTTAGATGCTTTCTATTATTTCCGGTTTAACCGAAAACAACCCTAATTTTTCAATTTGAAATGTTACCTTCACTATATTTTTACTTATTTAAATAGAAAATTACATTACAAGTACAATGGCACTTCATTTGCTTCTTTTTAATATCTAACCTATAAATTTTTTTAATTTTAAATTTTGAATCTAGAGTACAATGAATGTGATAAAACCTTAAAAAACAATTTGATACGAAACAATTAATATTTTAGTTAAAAGTACATGACACAAATCTGTATTAACTATTTTTTTCTAATTGTATGTTTTTTTTGTATAATGTCTAATGGTTATTTAAAGTACAAAAAGTAGAAGTATGTAATAAATTAACCAATAATCACTTATTCTTTTTTCTAAGTCAACTCACTTTTTAATATTAATACTTCTAGCTACAGGCTAGTTGATACTGTTGGTAAAAAAATATCAGTTAATAAGAATTTTTGTGGTATACTGTTAACTAAAATATTGATTATGTGGTATCAAATTGTTAGTTTAAAAATACTTTTTGCGCTATTATAGTGAACCACCCTCAATCCATTTAAAAAAATTGACTTAGGGCCGTAAATACGATCTTGCAAACTTAAGACGCATCTGTAGAGGCTATAAAAAACAAAAGACTGTCATATCAATTTTTTCGTGACTGCTTGATTCTCACACTCTAGATTTTAAATTAAAAATAAAAAAATTAGAGGTTAGACGTTAAAAAGTAAAAAAAACCGGGAGTCCCATTTGAAATAGAAAAGTTGGGGTCGTTTTCGATTAAACCGAAAGTGATAGAAAGCACCTAAATATGTATGATAATGATCATTTTTTTTGTGTTAAAATTTTGTAGTTTTTTTAATACTCTTTTAAGCGGACAAAAACAGCGGAATCATGAGTGTCCGCTTATAAGAGGTTTCACTGTATTCCTTATAAAAAGTTCTACATGGTCTATAACC
Organism: Listronotus bonariensis; assembly: GCA_014170235.1. Classification (NCBI taxonomy): domain Eukaryota; kingdom Metazoa; phylum Arthropoda; class Insecta; order Coleoptera; family Curculionidae; genus Listronotus; species Listronotus bonariensis. The sequence goes on along the minus strand of JACEGR010000174.1, from coordinate 153,919 downwards.
CGAAATGCAATCATCAGATGGTAATTTTTTGCAGTGGTATAAGAGGTATGTCAAAAATATGAATTTTGCTCAAGAGGAAAGTACCTTTTTTTATATTATAGAAATTTTTTATCAAGAAAAGATTTTTAGGAATAAAAACACCATTTAAATATTTATCCTTGTTAATTTTTAACAAAGACTTTTTTCTTGCGATAACGAGGGTTTCAGTAACTTTTTGCTGTTTTGACAGTTCTTAAGCTTTCTTTACATATTAAATTTTGAAATAAACATGCACTAATCTGCATAAAAAATAAAAAAGTTTTTCCTGAAAATAAACAAGTTTGCATATTTTAATGTTATTTTTAATCCCAAAAATCTTTTCTTTATAAATTTTTTTAATTTAATGAAAAATAAAGGTACTTTCCTCTTGAGAAAAAATCATATTTTTTGGCATACCTCGTATACCACTGCCAAAAATGTATATCTAATGATTGCATTTTGGGGTTTTATACCATGTTGAATTTTTATAAAGAATAACTTTTTTCCGTAAAATCAAAAATAAACAACTTTTCCATATGATGCGATCTTAAGTAGAACCGCTGTATATTTAGTTTTGTAAAATGTAAATTTAAATTTCCCACCTTTTTTCCAATGATTAAGATAGTACTTGTCAATGGTTACCAAGTATATTCATGTATGCATATTATAATACTTTTATACAGTTTAAGCCTTCCGGCGCGTAACGACGCGCGCACATTAAAAAATGATTTATCACATTAAAAAATATATTAAATCATACGTGTAACACACCAAATTCTTTGTCTTGGATCGTAAAACCTGTATATGATACTTGCTTTGCTATATTGTGAACTTTTAGTAGCTAAAAACCGTATAAGCAAATTATATACCTATTTTATTAAAAAATACTCGTTTAAAATAGTTTTGAAGCTGGTAATCTCCCTTTTAATTTGAGTTATTACAAAGTTACTTTACTCAAAATCAAGCCGAGTTATAAGTGAAAATTCGGCTAAGTGTAATGTTGCAAATGATTTTGCACTAATTTTGCCATATCTCCGGTTCTAACAATCAAGTTAAGGTTTAATCAACGTCATTTTGTAGATTTTCTTTTAAAAACAAATTTTTCTAAAAGTACGTTTCTATCTCTTTAAGTTTAGGAGCTAAAGCCTTAAAAACAATTAAATTGTTTATAACAAATTCCCGTCACTTCCGACACAAAAGCAAGTTTGAAATTCGAATTCAGCGGGTCCAAATACACAGGAATACACTCTGAAACTCCATGGCAGTCCATGAACTTTGATCGGCCACGAAACGGCCCTGGCCCTTAGACTGATTTCATCACCCCTTTAATTTAATTCCCGCTTATGTATTTATTTACGCAGCTTTTATAGATTGCTTTTGCCATTGACAGGTAAAACGCGTCAGTGGAGAAGGTCGTGCGGCGCTATTCTTTCCATTCGCATCTGTCAGGATCGTTTGCATCTTTTGACATATTGAATACAAGTCTATTTTTGGGATTTTTGACCATTCGCACAATTTGCGAGTACTCGCGTTAAAAAGCGAGCAGTGCATTCGCAAGTTTAAATCATAATCTATTGGTTAGTGGCGTAGCGTGCCTTGGAGGGGCCCCGTATCACAATAGGTTATGGCGCCCAAAAAAAAAAAAGAAATGAAAACCAAAAAAAGAAAAAAAAGTCCCACCCTTTCCAAAAACATTCTTTTTTTTTTCGTTCCTATAAGAAAAAGGGCATCACTTTCCCAATTTAACCGACAATTTTACAGTTTTCTACAAGCCGATTCCCACTTAGGGGTGTTCACCCATGAGGCATGAGTCGACACCCATCAGCTGATTGTCGGTGTTTTTTCAAGGACACGGGTAAAATCATATCCATGCATTCCATGCACGTTTGAATTGAATCACAACTTTTGATAGTACCAACCGTTAAATTATGTAGGGAATTTTGTCAAAAAATGGTCACCCATAGAGGAACATTTGTTTGTTGCGGCTCGATTATTATTATTATTATTATAATTATTCTCTAAAAGATCCAACACGACGTATCCCATGGCTCCAACCCCATAGGGCGTCGTGCGGAAGGCCATCCATATCGAAGACCACTCCTCGCGTCCGCTCGGTCAGTGATCTTCGGCCAAATTCATTTGCCTCAGTAGACGAAGGGATCCAAGGACAACAGATTTCTGCATCTTCATCACTAGTTGTTCGGGTGTATTTTGACATGCTGGAATGTACCTTATTTCCCTTAATATGTTATTCTTCATGCCTCCCAAAACGCCAATTATTAGGACAACCAATCGCACGGTATACTCCGGATAGAGCCTCCGAAGTTCGCCAAGAAGATCTTGATATTTGGCTCGTTTCTCCCGTTCTTTATATCGATGTTAGTTTCCGCTGGGGCGGAGAACTCTATTACATACATGGTGTGGTTTGTCTTATCAAGGAGAACGATGTCGAGTTTATTCGCTTGAATTTGATGCGTGGTTGGGAACGCGTAGTTCCAGTATATGCGACAGTTGTCATTTTCCACTACTGCCTCAATGTCTCCGGGAGCAAACGGCAGTATTGCTGTTTCATCGATGCCGTAGTAATGCCTCAGGTGATAGTAAAGTACCCGAAGAGCGTCATTATGCCGATGGATGTAGCTATAGACAGCATGCACTGGACAAGCTGACAATAAATGCAAAAGGGTTTCAGGTTGCTGTCGACAGTCTCGACATGCGGTGTCAAGAACGTTGGAAAATTGGCTTCGGTATACCAATGTGTTTATCACCCCATCTTGGCATGCTAGTAAGAATCCTTTGGTCTCAGACTTAAGCTCGGCGGATTTCAAAAACCCAAACGTAAGCTTTCGAGATAGATCGAGTCTATTGATGTTTCTGTAAAAGACTCGGTGCTGCGGCTTATTGATGTGATCTTCTAAGAGCATCCGTTGTTCGGCTCTTTTAACTGCAGCTGTTACAGCACTAGATTCCTGTCTTATAAGTGATTGGTCGTCATTAGAATCTATTTCAAATCTGAGACCGAATTTCTCCGCGGCTCGCTCGGCTGCATTGAACAAAAATGCTCCAACATTGGCCATCTCATGTTCTTTTACTAACTGCAGCAGTGGATCCGTGCTTTTGGAAACCTGACAAGCAAGACTGAAAACCAAACGATCATGCATACACTCCAAGCTTAAAAGGCCGCGACCTCCCTGATGGCGTGAGAGGTAAATGAGGGAGACTGATGAGCGGGGGTGGATGCTGCGGTGAAGATGCATCATTTTTCGTGTGCTAACGTCCAGTTCGCGCAACTCTTCTTGCGTCCACTTAACTACTCCAAACGAATAAAGCAATACAGGAACTGCTAGCATGTTAGTTGCAGCAACCTTATTCAATCCTGATAGTTCGGATTTCCATATTTTCCTTAAGCGTTGCCTGTAATTGCTTCTCAGCTCGGTCTTTACAGCTTTAACATCCTGAGTACGATTTTGGTCGATACCTAAATATCGATACGTTTCGTTATTTCTTAAGCGGACGGAGAATCGCGCTGTCAGCAAGTTGATCAGCCTCTAAATCGTTACCATATCGGCCCTTCACCAGCCTAAGTTTTGCACATTTGTCAAGTCCGAACTCCATGCCAACATCTTTGGTATATTCGTGAACCACTTTAAGAGACTGTTGTAGATCTCGCTCACTAGTTGCATAGAGTTTCAGGTCATCCATATAAAACAGATGGGTTACCTTACGCTCCCTTCTTCCAGGTGGTCCACAGCAATACCCCCGAGTCTTCCGAAGAGACACGGATACGGGAAGCAGCGATATACAGAATAATAGAGGACTTAGTGAGTCGCCCTGAAATACGCCCCGTTTAAATGTTATGGGATCAGTAATGATTTTTGTGCTCCAGATGTTATGGAGAATTTAGATTTCCAGAGCGGCATCAGCTGTTCGATGCAACGAATCAGGTTAGGAGGAACCTTGAGATCTTTAAGCAGATGCAATATTAATTCATGCGATGTTGTATCAAAAGCTTTTTGTAATCAATCCATGCCATACTGAGGTTGCGTTTGTATTGGATTGAGTCTTGTGTGATGCATCTATCGATTAAGAGATTTTCCTTGCAACCATTGATTCCTCTTTTTCCTCCTCGCTGCTCCCCTATATCAGAGAGAATAGGATCTATTGCACTCAGTATTCTAGAATACAAAATTCTAGTAAAAGCCTTGTAGCTGGTATTAAGGCAAGTGATGGGTCTGTAGTACTTTGGCTGTGTTAGATCTCCCTTTTTTGGTAGTTATTATTATATTATTATTATTATTATTATTATTATTATTATTATTATTATTATTAGGTCAATTAACAATACCGTATTTGATCCGTACGTTGCCACAATATTGAACGAACTTTATCTACTCGTGACGTCATTCCTTGAAATTGATGTTTCGGAGTTATGGCGACCTATTTATTTTAGATTTATATTATAATTATTGAATATTAACTTTTCTTAAATTGTTAAAATAAACACGGTTTTTATAATCAAATCTTATTTCATATAATAAATACAAAATGACAGTCATTTTGGATGTTGTAATCATGCCTTATCTTACATCATTCACCCGTTATTTTTATTTTTATTTTAAAACTTATTTAGGACATTGTTGTCGTTATTGTTTAGGAAGATTTGGAAACCAAGCGGACCATTTCCTAGGAGCCCTTTCTTTCGCAAAAGGTTTAAATAGAACATTAGTTTTGCCTGCTTGGATTGAATATAGGTATGGAGAGCGAAAATCAACACAAATTCCTTTTGATACCTACTTTAAAGTGGAGCCTCTTAAAAAGTACCATAAAGTCATCACTATGGAACAGTTTATGGAAGAAATTGCACCTTATGAATGGCCTCCAGATAAAAGGATTTCATTCTGTTACATGGCTAGAGGTAAAATCTATAGAATAATTTAAGTACCATACTCTTAGGTCCATCTTTTTCATTTTTCAGAGTCCATCAAATCCCGTTTTCCCAGGTGGATAAATATACACTATCCAAACTGTTTTTGTTTCGTATTACTGGTCTATACCTAGCAGGTGACTTACCCCTATAACTCTAACTAACTTTCTTATTTTTAATAGGATACCCGGTATATTTTTAAACGGTTTATTTAGCTTGACCTGTTTATTTATTTGTTATTTATTAATTTATTTGTTTGACTCAAATTTTGTAATTGGAATTGTAATTGGAATCCCCTTCTTAAATCGATCTGAAATTTGGTACACGCTCTTAATCTTAATGACAATACAATATAATACATTCTTTATGATTGTAAATCCAAGATGGCGGATTACATATTTTCCACAACTACTTACTTCAATATGGGTATCTAATAAAAGGGCTTGATTCGTAGAATAGAGCTTATGTTAAAATAAATGAACTCAATTGAATAAAAAGGACTAACAATAAAACTAAAAACTTGAAAATAAATTATAAAAAAATATGTTAAACAGTTTTATTACAATAAAAATAATGTAGATTATGTACTAAAAGCTTTAAAATAATTCACTCCTAGCTACCAGATCGAACCAATCTTCTCATCAATCTGGAGTATTGATCAGACAAATAATAAAATCGTTGGTTAGTTCTGGTTAGTTATAGTAAGGCATTAAATGAACTCAATAGAATGTAAAGTATCAACTAACAACGAAACTAAAAACTTAAAAATAAATTATGTAAAAAAAAATAAATATGTTAAACGGTTTTATTAAACTAAGAGCTAAAAATAATTCGGCAAGTCCTCGCTACCAGATCGCCCCAATTTTCTTATCTATTTGGGGTATAGATAACACTTAAACCATTTTTACATAATTTATGACTTATTTGAATAGAAAATGACATTTCGAGTTCAATGACACCCCATTTGCAACTTTTTAACATCTAACTCTTTGAGTTTGGACCACGTAAAATTAAAATTGTTTGCCGACGTTTCGCCATCGATTGCACGAGGCATCTTTAGGATCTTTACTCTAAGAGATTGAAGTTTTAGTGTTCTAATCTCGCAGAGTAAAGATCCCTGAAGCTGCCTCGTGCAATCGATGGCGAAACGTCGGTAAACAATTTTAATTTGTCGCGGTCCAAACCCAAGAACCAAGATTCCTCAGTTGACCAAGGCCGTGAGAGCTTCCCTTCTATCTAACATTTAAATATTTTTAATTTTCTATTATCTATTATTACAGTATTACATTTTTTAAGGTACGCGCACATACGTCGGCATCGGACGGACGGTACAGATCGGAAAAAATAGTTTTAGTTAAATAAAATGATACACACGCACATGCGAGTTATGGGTAACCCATAGGTAAATAATAAAAGTTAGTTTAAAATCCTCCGGTAGGAATCGGCTTAAATTCTTGTGAAATAGCGCAATTTCTGACCTGTATCGCACATATGAAATGGTCATAGCCGGATTTTAATTTTAAAGTTATTATCACGCGGGATTTTTTAAATCCTGTACCAACCGCCCGCACATATGTAGTATGAGTTTAAGGTGCACTGCTTTATTTAATTTCATTAAAACTGTTTTTTTCTGTACAGGGTGTCCAGTTTTCGTGTGTTTTCATATACCAGCTCCCTTACTATAAAAGATAGAAAGATGGGGTTTGCGGCTTACTGTCCTATTTTTTTATGAAACTTTCATTGCCGCAAACGAAATTTTCATAGCCCCTTTGTTTCTGACATACAGGGCGATTTTTGAAAATTTGTCATTTTTGACGGTCCCCTGTATCTCGATTATTTGGTAACTTTTCAATAAAGTGAAAATGGATTGTTATAGAGTTTTTTACGTAGAATTCAGTGGCGTAGGTAGTTTTTTTCTAAAAAGTTTTGTTTTTGAGTTACGGCCCAAACTTATGTTTTTTTAAATGGGACACCCTATATATTATTTTTTTATCTTATTCCCCCTTTTACAGGCTTTTCAAAAATATATAATAGTCCATATTTATTTTTTTTTTAAATGGAAAATTTTAACATTTTTGTAAAATTTATCATTTTCCGATGGTCAATCACGGATAGCCATGACAAAAACAAAATTCTGTAAATGCGCCATTATGGATTGTTATTGTTGTCAAATAGTACTGTTATTTGTTTGATTTGATTTTTGTTATGTGGAAGTTTACTTTATTATTTTTGTGAAAAAATTGTTTAACATGGCAGAAAATAATAGATATGAGAATTATGAAAACACGATATGTATGTTTGTTTTATCCAAGCTAATGAAGACGCCAACGCAGCCTCGGAGCTTTATTTTAATCGGTAAGGTTTAACAGTATATTATATGCTCATAGGTTAAGAAGTAGCCTTCTCAACAATGATATATTATAGGATGTTTTTTATTATAATGTGAGCATATCGATGATTTGAATAGATTTTGACATTGGTAATATTCAGCATTAACAAAAAAATTGATATGTAACATTAATATTCATAACAAATATAAAAATCTTAATCATTATCTATCTATCTAGCTTGTTGTTACATATCTAATTATTTCGTAGGTATCCAGAAAGACATCAACCTGATAAAAGAATATTTCATAATATCAAAGCCAATCTCATTGAACACGGATCTTTTAAAAACCCAGGCCTAATTTTTACAACAAGGAAAACAGGGAAGAAAAATGAAATAAATGTTTTGGCTTCTGTCGCGGTACAACCATCCATATCATGCAGAAAAATATATGACGAAGTTGGAGTTAAAAATCAAAAACTCAGTTAGTACTAAAGAAACATAAGTTTAGACCATACAAATACCATCTTGTCCCAGCATTTGCATCCCGGTGATGCAGAACGTGGGTGTTTTTGCAATTGGTACCACAAATGTCGCAGAAAATGCAATGAAAGAGGTGTGTAGTCAGACGAGGCTTATTTTACTAGTTCTGGTATTCTAAACCGAAACACTTCAAGGTACCGGTCCCAAACGAACCAATATGTAACATTTCCTCGAGAACGTCAAGGTCGGTTGATTTAGCGTGTCATGCTTTATTGGTCCTAAAATTAAGCATTTTATCTATGAAGGAACGCTGACCGAAATAGACATCTAGAAATAATGGCAAAGATACACTAATCGGAAATATTGTGGGATGTTCCTTTGGCCTGATCTAAATAATATTTATTACCAGCAAGATGGCGCTCCAAAGTCACATGCAGTGAGGAGGTATTTGAGACGACAGCACATACTCGGTAAATCGGATTGTAGACGAATGGACCAAAACAGGTGGCCCCAAGATCCCCGGACCTCTCTGCCTGGGATTTTTTATGAGGATATATGAAAATCAAACAGCGATACGAAGGCTAACAATGATGATCAACTTCGAGCACGCATCAAGCGTTTAGGCTTCTGCAGGGTAGGCCTATTACTTTATTAAACGGATTGCGAAAAATTGAAAAAGCATGTCAAAAAATGTTTGGCACACAACGGAGTCTCACCCGAAGCAATTCCTTTGCAATTAAACCAAATAAAAATAAATTAATGTGCTATTTTCTAATATCGTTGCTTAGTTATCATGTATTAGTACAGAGTATGTTATACATAAATGATGCCGTTACCTTGCTTGATTCAGCTAATGCCTTTCATGCGAAAATGATAGTTCTGACAAAAATGCAAAATTTCTCCTTTTTTAAAAATAAATACGGACCAATATATATTTTTTGAAAAGCGTAAAGAGCGAAGAAAGATAAAAAAATAATATAGCAGGGTGCCTCCATTCGAAAACAAAGTAAGTCGTACTGTAAACAGTCTTCTCTTTAGAAACTGCCTACGCCAATGAACTTACGTAAAAACTCTATAACAATCCATTTTCACTTATTGAAAGTTAACAAATAATCGAGATACAGGGACCGTCAAATGACAAATCTTTCAAAATCGCCCATGTATGTCAGAAACAAAGGGGGCTGGTGAAATGCCTGTTTATGGCACAAAGCCATAAAAATAGACAGTAAGCCGCAAACCCCATCTTTCATCTTTATAGTAAGGGAGCTACTAAACAGTCGAGGGTGGCTCACTATAATAGCAAATAAGTAAGTAAGAATTCGATACCACACAACCAATATTTAAACTTTAGTATAGTAGTATAACTCATGGTTAATCTTTTCGCTCTACGATTTTTTGATAAAAATAAAACACTACATTTCAAAATGACAACGTAATGTCACGCTAACTGGTATTTTTATTGTTGTTCATAAATATGAGGCGATAATAATGTAACAATTTTTAAAAATATATTAGCATCTAACTAGCAAACCGATTAACCAAAAAATCTAAAATTTTTACCATGAACGTAGATTTGCATGCTCTGCAATAAACTTCAATAGAATTTTCTCTAAAATAATTAGGGGAGCCAATAATTGACCCCATTAAAAATTACAAGGATTTCCTTATGTGCCGCCCGGCGATGCATCACCCGGTAGAGTGGATCGTAAAAGTGTCAGTAAATGTGATCAAGCTTAACATAGATAAAACACGTGTCGCAAGTCTTAATCGTGACCTAGGGTTTTCAAACAACCATAATAGTCGTATCTACCAGGTTATTTATTTAGGCGAATATTTACTTATGCGTTTTACCCAGGGTTTTTTTGCCGCGGATTAAAACTCCTTGCGTTTTTGATTCACATTTATGCATCACTGATGTGGGTGAAGTTCCGGGTTTTGATCCGTTAATTTAGGACAAGTTTTTGAAAAATCCCGAAACTTGTCACTTTGTTGCGGTTGCTATGAATTTCCTAGCCACATTTTTTTACTTTTATTAGTATCCAATTTTATTACCAAATCTGTTACCTACTAAAGATTTTTTAATCGTTTTTAGCTGTATACACGTAAAAAATAACAATAAATTGCGGACAACATAACAAAATATTACAAAAATATAATACCCCACGAGAAAGCCACAAATTTGCACCCGCCAGGGGTTTTAACCCCTAGCCTTGAAAAAAGGCTAATGCTGATAAGCTGATGCCTGAAAAAACCCCATGACTCAAAAGGCAGGGTGAAAACCCACAAATGAGGATCCGTCTTTTGTTTGTTTTTTTTTCATTAAGGAGCCTCTACTGCCCAAGAATTTAAACTTTTTGTTAACTTAAGTAACCTATTATTATTAGATCTTTTATAAATTTTACAATTTAATGTGAAATTTTATCCACAGCTTACAATTAAAGGGTTTAGTGGAAAAGTGGTATAATTAACATTTTGTTAAAAATGAGAGATAAGTGCAGCAATATTTTATTTTTATTTATATTTTATTAATATTTTTATTTTTTATGATTTAATTGTTATTCATTATTATTATATCTATACTGATATTATAAAGAGGTAAAATTTGTAACTTTGTTTGTTTGTTTGTTATAAAAATTATTTTACAATGAGAAAGCTTCACCGTTGTTTAAAAACTAACCAATACCTTTTTATACAATGGCTACACTGTTCAGGAGTGCTATAGGCTATATTTTATTATGATTGAAGTTTAGAGAAAAATATAATTAACGCCCAACGAAGTGAGGACGGATCGGCTAGTTTTATATTTTTTTACGATTTTATTATGAGTAATTAAAGTGGAGCAGTATTTTCTAATTGTTACCTGTTATTTTCTAATTGTCACTTGTACCACTTTTCCACTGACCTCCAATTCTTACTGTAAAGATAAAGCTTCTAATTAAAGGATCACAATATTTATTAGTTATATTGTATTTTCATTTTATTTGCCAAATGTTAAAGTAGCTATTCAGAATAATATGGGACATTTTAAATATGGAATAATACTAATAATTTAACTAATAATTTTACAAAAGTTATTTTTTATAAACAGCCCCAAACCTAAAAGGCAACCGCCATAATCAAATTTTTAAAATTAGGAATAACTTTAAAATATTCAATTTTGTTTATTTACAAGCAACATTTTTTTTATTTCGCAAAGGGTGAAAATTTAGGTTTGTATATTAGTGCATCGTACATTGTACTTGTTTTGATAACAATAAAGTAATAAAAAATTGTCTATTAAATTTATATTAATTTCATTTAATAATATATAAATTAACCATTAGCGCAGAAAAACAATAAAATAAGTTTTTTTTTTCTAAATAGACCAAACTGCATATTTACCAGTTATTTTTAATTCTAAACATTATTTCTCCTGCCAATTTATAATATTAGCAAAAATACAGATATTTTACATTTTTATCCAAATCTCGTAAATGACTGATATCTGATGGTGGCCTTTTAGGTTTTAGATCATGCAGAACTTGTTATAAAGAATAACTTTTTTTTTGTAAAATTAATAATAAAAAGTCTTTCATATGACGTTAACTTACGTAGACACAGTGTATATATTTATTTTTTATTGCTTTACAGTGAAAGTATTTACTTTTAACTGTCCTTAGTTGTAGATACGTTCTGTATTGGTTCGGCTGGATTCATTTCAAAAAATAAAGAACCTCCGAAACACCAAAAAAATAAAACAAGTAACTAGAGAACTAAAAATGGACGTTTCGGTGGCAAGTCTGCCTCCGTTGTCATTATAAAATTTAAAAATGTAAAAATTAACCATTATTTAGGTTTTAAATTTAAACATTTTTAAAATTTTAGCTTTAGTTTTGGGAGATTCTTAAAAAGTTTGACATTAAATGTCAAATATTTTTTTTTCAGAATCTACTAAAAATTAAATAGTTTAGAGGTAGCAATGTTTTCGAAAAATAATTTTAGGTCAGCTGATTTTTTGATATGTTGTTCTCCTTCCTCTTTTGGATAGACCCCAGGCTGTCTAGCTGGCGGTAGTGGTTGCGTTTATTAGTTCGCCACCTACCTGTACAGGTAATAATCCAAGGTTTTAAAAACATTTTAACAAACCTAATTTTCAATTTCTTGTCTTGTTTACCAAACATATTTTTTTATTGCCAGACCTTTTATCATATATTATACAGGGTGTTCCGAAATTCATGCATCAAATTTCAACAACATATTCTACGTCGAAAATAAGCCCTAGTTTCCTACATGAACTATATGTCCGGAAACGCGTCCTTTTAGAGATACAGCATATTAACACTTTAAGAAAAAAACATGTTTTTGTCATAATGTTTCAACCGCTCTAGATATTTAATAGGTATTAAGTACATTGCTTAACAGCAGCAAAAGACATATCTTTTTATGTAAAATATAAAAAAATAGTGACTATTTTTGTATGGACTATTTTTAAAGACTTTTTTTTTAATCATCATTGAATTTGGAACAAAATTAATTCTCTTGACTTTTTTCCCGAATGATGTGTTTCCAAAGAAAAATAAAAACCACTCTGATTCATGACAAAGTTGCGAAAATAATGACAAAAATGTTGAACATTTAAAATTTCCAAATATTTTTGTGAAGTTTTTATTAATAAATTCGTCATGCATCAAAGTGGTTTTTATTTTTTTTCTGTAAAAACTAAATTTCGTTCGGGAAGTCATGAATAGAAATTGGTTCCAAATTTAATGAGGCTTTAAAAACAAATTTTTGGAAAAAGCAGTGCGCACCATTTTTTTCTTAAAATAGTCCATACAAATATGGTACGGACGTCATTGGCATTTTTTAAAATATTTTACATAAAAAATATGACTGCTGCTGCTGTTAATCAATGTAATAAATATTAATTAAATGGCTAGAGCGGTTTTGAAATTATGATAAAAAATGTTCTTTTAGAGTTTTAACTCCCTGTATTTCTAAAAGGAAGCGTTTCCGGACATACGTATGTTTATATAGAAAACTAGGGCCTATTTTTGCATATGCCATTGAAATTTGATTCATGAATTTTACACCCTATACAGTTGTTCTCCTTCTAACTCTGAACCTTCGGTATATTTTAATGAAATTTAAAACGATAATATATGACCAAGGTCTGCATTTTTGACATATCAGTGACAGCTCTAAATGTCAAGGATACGCGCCAACGCAACCGCTATCGTCAACCAGACAGCCGAGATTCTACCCGAAAGAGGAGGGAAAGCAACATACATATCAAAAAATCAGCCAACCTAAAATTCTTCTTTTTCGGCGTTACTGCCTTCCGGACTAAAAGCTAAAATTTTAAACCTAAATAATATTTAATTTTTATATTTTTTATTTGACAGAGTTGCCACCGAAACGTCGATTTTTTAGTTCTTTGGTTACTTGTTTTAGTACCCAAATAACTACTATCAATTGTCCTTAGTTGGTAATATTGTAAAATTCTTGATTTATGCTTTTAGGTAATATTGATAGCTGCAATGCCAAAGATGGCAATCCATTCGGACCATTTTGGGATACCTATGGAGTAGATTTTGTCGGTTCTGAGTTTTATGGTCCTCTAAATTATGATATAAACAATAAAGCAGTTGTTAAACAGTGGCAGGAGAAATATCCACCTCATAAATGGCCAGTTCTGGCCTTTACTGGTAAGTATTAATAGTCACTTTGATTAGTTTACTTTGGCAAAAAAGCTTAAGCTGCAAAAATAAGTATAAAAGCGCTTTTCACATTGTTCAAACACAACAAAACATAATTTTATAATTTCTTTATTTAAATGTAATATTTTTTCTATAAATTATTAAGTGGTTTCTTTACTCAGGGTATTTTCTAACAACGGTACGAAACTTTAAAGTGTAATTTCTTATGTTATTTTATGAAAAAAGTTTCTATAAACATATTTCCGGAGTTGCTTCATTACTGAGATATAGTGCGTTAAAATAAATAAAAAAAAACAGTTTTTCTTAATATTTTTAATATTCTTAGGCCGATTTGAACAAAATTTAATACATTTATTTAAAGTAATAACGCGCCTAATTTACGCCAGTGACTTTTATTACTTTAATTTTATTTTCTCGAAAACAAAGCGAGATACTAAAAAAATACATCAGACTAAAAACTTGTATTATTAATTGCTTAATTATTTTAAAAATGTCAAAGAGAGTCAGTGGCATACTTTTTTTTCTTAATAATATAAGTTCGGTGCCCACTGAGACGCCACTGGACCCAATAATAACAATCTGGTTGAGACTTAATAAGCGCCCTATTACTTTAAATAAATGTATCAAATATTATCCAAATCGGCCTTAGGAATATTAAAAATATTTAGTAAAAACCTGATTTTTTTTTAAATTTTAACGCCCCATATCTCAGTACGGAAGCAACTACGGACATATGTTTATCGAAACTTTTTTTTATAAAATAACATCAGGAATCGCTCCTTGAAGTTTCCCACCGTTGTTAGAAAACACCCTGTATACATACTTGCTGTGTGGAAAGAAGACAGTCCTAAGCAACAGCAAAGCAAGACCGATGCCCCCTCCCCGTCGCACACTTGACTTAGCGCCCTTCTACCAGTGAAATTTACCTTTTTTGATTGCTTTAGTTTTTAAGATATTAAGCTAATTCCATACTTTCGGGACACCTTGTATAATATGTTGCGGCATTTTTTACTCCGTGTAAAATTGGAATCTCATGTTTTTAAGCAGTTACTTAAAACAAAACTTGGTAATCCCTGGCTATGCTACAGATGCAGGAATTATTTGTCGAATATCTACCAGCTAGTCCTCAACACACTGAAAGTAAATTAAGCGCATTGAGCTGGCACGTCGTGAGTTTGATGTAAGTCTTGCACAAATTCAATTAACACTTTAGCTTAACATGTTCTAAATGACAACTGCTTTTTGGTATCATAGCAAATTTAGAAATATGGTATGCCACTAGAACATTCTCTGTTTTATGGAAAGAGGAAAGTTTTCGCACTACTTTCGGTTTAACCGGAAATGGCTTCATTTTTGATTTTTTAAATGTAACACCATGTATGTTTTAACATTTTTGGATTACTGAGACAATTCTAAATAGGAATATGACATTTAAAAGCGTTTTCAAGCGTACTTGATTTTTTGGGCCATTTTTAATATTGCATCTGGGCGGGTAGGAAGCTTACTTTAGGTCTGTATTTTTAATCCCGTTGCAAATAAATTGTTATCATTAGATTTGTAAAAAAATCCTTTTTTTTGCAAAGTGCTTGTCTAAAAGGGTTGTCATTTGAAAAATAATAGTTAGACATAAAAATGTCAATTTGCCAACTTGTTTATTTTCTATCTTTCATACTAAACACTAAAACTTTGCAATAGTCCTTTTCTGACGTCACCTAAGGTCCTTCCAAAGTGACTGGAAACTTAAAAATATGCGAAAATTTGCATCTGTTCATACCATCTACCTACAACAAGTCTCATTTTGCTGTGTATAATACTCTAGGAATTATGGCTTGTCTAATAAAATGGTGGACACCCGGTAGACTTTTACACATAAAATACATCTAGAATTTTATTGGCAATTGTCTAAAAATTTGCAGCAACTCTAATTTTGACCAATTTTGGTATAACCTTTTCTTTTCGAGATATCCTCATTAAATTTGAAAATCCAGCTAATGCTATTTTTACTACCTTCCCCCTTCTTTCTGTACAAAATTCTTAATATAATATTAATAAAATACATATCAGAAAATAATAAACCAAAAACTAAAATTACAAACGCTAACCAAACAACTTTAAAATATTTAAAAGCAATAAAAATTGAATTTAAAAAAATAATACCGGTTTTTCTCCCAAATGAAAATTGGTATGTCGATATTATTTGACATAAATATGGATTGGTTCATCTACTTGCTTGTTATATTAATAATTAATATTAATATATTAATTACTTCCGGTTTAACTGGAAAATGAGTACTACATTTAAATTTCAAATGGCCCCATCTGTATATTTTGTCTTATTTTAATAATATTGCTCTTCATAGAATGACATCTCACTTGTCATTTTTGACACTTCGGCTATCAAAAATGCCTTCTTTTTAAATTTCAATTAATTCAATTTAAAATTAGCAAAATACTATTTATCGTCATAACCCCTTTTTTTATGGAATTAAGGTAGCTCGTTAGCATATTCTAAAAAAAACATGTTATTTCGAATAATTTGGTACCAAATAGGCGGTATTTCGACCAAGACTTTTTCTACTAGCCACTTAATAAATTAATGATGTCATAACTTGATAACATCATTTAGTTTAATGGATGATATAGAATTATTGAAAAAATAAACTTTTTCCACATTTCAATTAAAATTAAATTAGAATAACCCAGTAAATTAAAGTTTCACTATTATCATAAGGTTTTTTTTAAATTTTTATTAGGAAGTCCGGCCAGCTTTCCAGTATCATTAGAAAATAGGGAATTACATAAATATGTACTTTGGTCAGATAAAATTGATACAGAAGCCGAAAACTTCATAAAAACCAGTATGCCAAAAGGTGCTTTTATTGGAATTCATTTAAGAAATGGTATAGATTGGGTTCGTGCCTGCCAACACATACCAGAGAGTCCAAACCTATTTGCAGCTCCCCAGTGCCTTGGTTACAGGAATGAAAAAGGCAAAGCTACAGCTGAAATGTGTTTACCTACAAAAGAATTAATAATAAGACAGTTAAAAAGGGTAATAAAAGGTTATAATAATGTATCAGATGATAATAATTATAAATCAATAAAGGCTGTATACGTCGCTTCTGACAGTAATCACATGATAGGAGATTTACAAAAAGCTTTAAAGAGAATGAAAATTTCTGTAGTAAAGTTAAACTATTCTAATCCTCATGTAGATTTAGCTATATTAGGTAAGGCAAATCACTTTATAGGTAATTGTATATCTTCTTTTAGTGCATTTGTTAAAAGGGAAAGAGATTCTAAAGGATTTTCTTCCTCCTTTTGGGCTTTTCCTTTTGAAAAAACTGGTAGTAAAAAACCTATGCTACATGACGAGTTTTAAAGTTAATAATGGCAAAAAGAAAAGAATCTAAACCAAATAATTTATTTAAAAACTTGATATTAATATGTAATATACATACCTGATTACTGTTTCTAATGTAACTATTGGAACTGTTTTCATGGCACTGTCTTCACAACATCAATGCAGTGGTTAAATTATATTTGACTTTTGTAAAGAGTCCTGGGATATTTTACAGAAATATGTAAAAGTATCGGTGAGTCTAGAATTAGCTAAAAATATTTTTGTAATGTAACAAAAATATAAAATGGATGATCCAGTGCTATACAGAGTGATCAGAATGTATACCGAGAATCTTTAGGGGTGATTCTCCATTAAAAAATAGGAAAATAAACTTTTTGAATGTGTCCTAAACGTCAAACGTGATACTTGTTAAATAATATTGTGTTTTTTAAAATACATTTTTTTATTTATGTCGTTCATATTTTTTAAAAATTTGAAATACATTTATTATCTAAAATATTTAAAAATATAAAAAGTAATAAAGCCATAGCCGAAATTCGGTTTCGGCCGGACTCTATTATAAAGGTCACAGCCAGTCAGATGCACTTGGGAATGCAACATCTTTTCTAAAAACAATGTTTGAAAACATGTTCATATGACAAGCATTAGTGTTAAAATTTTGCATATGTTTGGGATAAAGATATTGATGTATCGACGATGTATACTTCATCGAAACATCGATCTATCGTTTGCAATGCTAGATGCACTACATTCATCTCCGCCTATAGACCATACTCTTCTCAATTCGGTACAGCAAGTCATGGAGCCGAATCTAAAATTTGATTATCATATATCCGGGCGGATATGGACGGTCCGGTTATTTTATAGCTTTTTATGAACTTCTTTCGAGCAACAGTTTAGAAGGTCGTCCAGTAAGCAAGTCAATAGGGGTCACAATTACACTTCTAGTAACTAGTAGATATTTTCCAGTTGATTTTCGTGCGCTAGGCGAATGAAAATGGCGGTATACAGGTGTTTCAGTTATTGATTTGTTTATTTAATTTAACTTTTTCCAAATGTTTTTCTCGATTATTACATGATGAACTAAAGTGACCACATTTTCCCATTTTGGCGGGACAGTCCGTTTTTGGAGGACTGTTCCGCGTTCCATTTGTCCCGCTTTTTATGATTATAAATGTGGTTACTTTATATTAAACAGAACTGATTAAAAGTTCCTGCCTTGTCTGTATTTCACTTGGTACGGCACAGGAACAAATTCATTTTAAGAATAATATGGCCGATTCTTAGAAATAATCGATATTTATGTCCTTAAAGATTCTACCAAACCAGAATCGTCAATTACAAAAAGTCTTTGTTTTTTTGTAAATACAACTGTAGTACTAGATGTAAAAATGTATTTTTATACAGGGTGGATCAGGTTTTTTGTGACAAACTTAGACAGTCGATAGGAAACATTTTTAAGGAAAAAATTTAAATGAACATAGTTCCTAAATTGCTTTGTCTCTAAGATATAGGGTGTAAAATTTTTCAAAAACCTAAACATTTCTAAAACACTCTTTTTGGTAAAATTTGTTAAACTAAATATAAACGTTTTTTAATTAAGCATTTGTTGTTGTTATTACATAATTGCTAATAAGAAGTTATAACAATTAATTTAAAAAAATTACCCAACGTTGTAGGGTCCAGGATTATGCAGTTTAGCGGATTATATTTTTTTCTGGAAAACTAAGCAAGGTACTGAAAAATATGACACAAAAAAGTTGTATTTTTGTATTTTTTGGTGTTTCATCCGAGAAAACTACAAAAGTGGCAAAAAGTTAGTGGCGTACATTTTTTGTTAATTATATTAGCTAAAATGCGTCCCACGCTGCCACTGGTCTCACAAATTAAAATTAGTTTAGGGCTAAATTAACTTCCCGTTTTAACAGATACAAATTTTATTAAAATCAGATAGGGTATATTTAAGATATTATTAAAAAGCCGATTTTCTTTTGAAACTTTAACACCCTGTATTTTAGAAATAAAGCATTTTAGAACTTATGTTTATATGAACTTTTCTGTTTAAGTTTGTCACGAGAAACCTGGTCCATCCTGTATAATAAACAAAAAAGATATATCCAAGAAAGTACCCTGAAAATCATTCCCTCACTATGTTCCAACTGCTAACTTCGGAAAGAATTATTTACTGAAATCTTAAAAGTCCTAACTTATTCTTTGTTAAAGTTTGTCCAACGCAAAGTCGGTCTATATAGGGTCGAGACATTCGGCCAGATTGCTTTGACGTGTTATGACGTCACATCTCCCATTTTTCGTCCATTTATTCAGTGCCGGAGATATACAGTTTATTGTATTAGTAGAACAACCGTTTACACAACAGTTTTTAATTATTATTAAGTTGTAAATTCTTTTACTTTAAATAAAAACATTTGGAATTACATCTTTCAACAAATATCACTTCCAAAACAATGCAAAATGAAATGCGCAAATTCTAGACGCCACTGGATTGACCATCAGCTTTGATTTTACCCAGTCTTGCCAACTTTTCTCCGTGGAGTGCCCTTCCTTGCGTCCTCGACCTCGAACCGCCTAAAAGTTGAGGATGTGTCGCAACCTTATAAATATAAACTAACCTTGGTCCAACGCAAAACTTGTCCGTGAGAAATCGATCATTCCCTCACCGTTTTAAAAAGTGTGATTGGCGCGAAATTTAAAGGCTTATTAAGCTTTGCCGCAGTTTTTTTGTAGTTGGCAATATTGGCTTCAACAACATTTACTATAGGGGACGGTTGAAAAAAGTTTTGGTAAAACAAATTTGACAAGTTTTTTAATTATTAATTCTTTTAAAGTCATTCCCTTATGTAATGTTATCATATGGTAAACACTTTTTAATTTAAGGGGTTATATCCACTTGCGATTTTGAAAAAACACATTTTTTTTAAGCATATTTCGAGGGTACATGTATTCAAGTATATTCTCTGAAAGTTTAAAGTTAATCCGTTAAATAGTTTAGGAGAGATGCGCGTAATTGTAAAAAAAAATCAAGTAAGTGTAAGGGTTTGTTAAAGCTTAAAACGCGTTTTCTCAAAATAGTATTTTTAAAAACGGTGACCACGATAACTCGAAAACTACTTAACCGTTTGATCTCAAATTTGGACACAAGCTTCTTGGATATATTTTTTAGAAATTAATCGAAGGTTTTATTTTTGCGATAAATATTTGTTTTTTAATTATATAAATATTTAAATATTTTAAGGTTCAAATTTGAGACCCAAAATCTATTTTTGTCTTTGAGAAACCACTATTTTGTTAAAAAAATGTTTTTTGCTTATTCCTTCGATTAATTTATCGATTATACATTTCTAGATACGTTAGGTTTTTTAATTTTTGATAATCTAGTCCAGAGATATAGTGGTCACCGCAAAACGTCCTTTTAGAGGAGCTCCCGGACATGGGCTACAGAGGCTTTCGAAATATTTTTTTGACAAATTAAATATGTTTAAATATTGTTAAAAGTATACAGAGTATGTGTACAAAATTTCAAATTAATAAATAAAAAGGGCTTTCCTGAAAAAAATCTTGAAAAATGGGCTTTTTTTTGGTTTTTAAGTGGATATCACCCCTTAATAATCTTAGCATATTTGTATATATTTCCGGTAGTAATTAAGTACTATTCCTAGTTTTTATAAGAAAGTAAGGTTTTGTTTATAAGCTTTTGCCGATTTTGTTTCATTCCGTCATTCCCTCATACATTTTTTATAATATTATATTATATGTATATTTAAACCACACTCAAAAAACTTGGGGTCCACTATAATATTTTTATTAAACAAGGCATAAACTAAAGATTTAGCAAAAAAATCAATTATATGTAAAAAAAAACAGATTTGAAAAAAGCTGAATTTGAGAATTTTTGGGAATCAGTATATGCAACAATGATAAATTTCTTATTTGGTATTGTCACAGAACTTTTAAAACAACTAAAATTAAGAGTTCTGTGGGTATTGCTTAGGGTCTCCAGATTTGCAGAAATAATTCATTTCTATCAAGATTCAGCAATTTTTTAAATAACTCGTCCTTGATTGGATAAAGAACCTTCTGTATTTGTGTGAATACTGTGGATTACATAGCTCTATTTTTAGTTCTCGGTCCACTTAAAATTTTTGCTTTTAGTATGTTTATGAAATTGTCTTTATTATCAACAAACCCCATATAAATCTGCATTTGTACGTGCACAGTTCCATAAAACTTCGAATTGTGTGCTTTTTTTGGTAAATGCCAGTTTAGATGCTATCTTCTCTAAATTAAGTTTGCCCGACTCCCAAAAGTTTGCCTTAAAGGTTCAAATTGAAGTTTTGCTTTGAATATTGTGTGTCTTATCGGCCCATTTTTAGTATATAATTAATACAACCCTTCTGCTCCAGTTGGTTTTATTTCTTAAGGATAGACTGATTATCTCAAATTAATAATTTAATATTTAATATATTTCTGTTTTTGGTCTTGGAACTGCGCTCCATAAACTTTTTTGCTTAGCCATAACTTATTTCCAAGAATATTGCGTTTCCACGAAAATGTTACAGATTACATACTTCTAACTGATCGCTCTAATTGTTCTTTCCATCGCACTTAATACTTCAAAGCCGTAAATTTAGGAACCTGAAGAATATGTTTATGTATGAGGAACTTTTGTTTTTTTTTTGGTATAAAAATCCATTTACTTTTACTTTCAGGGGGTTCCCACAGGCTCATTGCCCTAGGGCCACCACACTTCTAAATCCGGCCCTGAACACGATTATTAAAAATTATTTTGTATATAAGTGTTTATAAAATTTTAGTATTAAGGAATCTATTGAGTAGTCCGTTACTTTGTGACAATACATTTTTACGTAGAATGTAATAAAAACACAAATTTTACTTTGTTATTTTGTCACATATTTTATATTGCTTTTTGCGTTACTGCAGTTTCGACATACTATGTCATTTTCAAACGACTTTTTAAAAGTGAATGAATTACAAAAAGTGCATAAATTTATACCTTATACCGTAAATTTAACATCTGGTTTAACCTTACAATTGTTAGGTCCTATCTTTATTGTCACAAGTATATTGCTATAATAAACTTTTACAGTTAGTCGAAAATATTAAATAATTGGGAATTTTTATGTCTGTTTGCAGATTAAGAAGATTTACATTATTATTTTTATTGTGTTTATAAATTCCTATGTTCTCTAATATATCTAGATAAAGACCAATATTATTTATTGAGTATGAGTATTGGACGACTTGTTTTTCCTGCTGCCACAGAGGCTTTTTTCGAATCAATCGTAATAAGTTTGTTCGTTATTCCATTTTCGGCAAAAATGGTATATATACACACCGGTGACACTGCGTCAAGTCACCGATTAGGTTTGTTAAATTTGGATTTTATTTTGGTTTTAAAACATGACTTTGCTAGAAATGTGTTGGGTTTATATAAAATTAATAGGTAAATTCTAATTTCAATGTAATAATTTTGTGTGTGGTTTAATATTATCAAGTCAATATTTTACGAACTTTACTTTACCCAGTCCGGCAGTCAACTGAACACAGCCCTATTCTGCGGGATTTTGTGCCATGCGCATTGCACAGAATTTGCCAATTTTCTTTGTGCGCATGACCTGAAATCCCGAAAAGTGTGGTTCAAATTGTGCAACTTCTCAAGATTGGTGATTGATTCTCTGTCCTTTTCTATTCTCTTTTGTTAAAACTGATCCTTTGATTGAGTACTAATTATTTATATAAGGCGTGGTAGATGCATGTGGTAGAACTGAAGAAAAAAAGACTAAAAGCTCTATAAAATGTTTTATGAACTGTTGATAAGTAACAAAAAGTGCCTTAAAAACTGTCCAGATTAATTAGTTTTTAAAGATTATAATTTAAATACAAAAAATATAGGCTGTAATAGGGTATATTTTCTTCTGTATTTTTCTTAAGCTACGGTTTGCTAGGACTTTCGGTCGGCAGGAACCGACGCAATTTACGTTCTCCCAAATTAAATGTGCATTTTTAAATGGAAGCACATTCAACTGAATATTTAATTTGGGCAAACGTGAATCGCGCCGACTAAAAGTCCTAGGAAACCGTAGCTTTAGAGTATGAACTATTAATCAAAAATGTGTTCGAGTCGCGTATGTTTTGAAAATTTGTTGAAGGTGTTAGCCCAGGAAGAAATTATTTAATAAAATCTTTATGTTTTAGTAAAGTGTAGTTTAAATAGTTAGAATAGGTACAATTTTAAACTACTAGAAAAAAGGAAAAAAATTGAGCTGGCTTATCAGGCGCTAATGAATATATATTAGGACCTTTATTAATAATTAATTCCAGTTTTTAGCCATTTTTCTGTGCTGAATATTTTTAAGATGAATACAGTAGAAAAAATCTATTGTGGGTCTGTCATTGTTATGTTATGCTTGCATTTTTTACTTTAACAGTCATTAAATAATGTGTTTGTAAAAGAAGTATAATAATTATATTTTTGTTTCATATTTTATATTAATAGAAAGTAGAAAAAGAATAAAATACCGTTAAAAATGAATTATTTTCAAATTTTAGGAGTAATAATGACACAATAAAAGTTGGCTGTTTAGTAAAGTTTCTTCTACTTATTAGACTTAGGTATATATCCAGTGTTTACTCTTACATTTGCCGGATTAAAATTACCAGGCGTAAAATTTTCCATATAATACTTGTGTAGGCCGTCAGTTTTGTTAGCTATACCATAGTTTATTAAATCCTTGTCTAGTCAAGCGACTTGCTTAATTTATTACTTTTTTCTGATGTGTACACAGGATGATTCAGAACATGTCTCTAAAAATTACAGGGAACACAGTGTGTTACATTGTCACAAGTAATATTTTTCGCGCCCTTAAAGTTAGGGGATTTTGAATCAAATGAGGTGTAAAAATTCTTGTAAACGAAAGCATCAGCCTTAGCAGTTTATTTAATGTACAGAAAATTAACAATTTAATGGAAAAAGTACCTACATACTTTTAGTCATAACTAGTTCTCGAAATGTTATTCTTCAGCTTGTATGCACATTTGTGTTCAACAAATTCAATTTTGCCGCAGATATATTTTTTGACTAGTTTTTACTTTGACTTAGTACAAGATAAACAAAATAAACTTTAAACACAATCGTAATTTAATAAAACCAACAAAAACTTTGAAACACGATATAAAAGCAATTTTGAACTTCGAATATTCACTGTATGCACTCCAGTCAATTCTATAAAAATGTATCGGCAGGTACAGCACCTGTTGCATTTTGCATAAATGTCGACAGACCAAGTTGGCAAAACTTTAGACAAAACATTTGATTTGTTGTTTTTTAAAAATACGTTTACATTTATTTTTATTGGCATCCTGGCCAATTTACCTACAAAATTTTTAGGATACGTTCTGAATCACCCAACATTATTTAGCAACAATATCATAATTTATTAAACTTTTTGTAATAAATCAGTAATACTTTTTTTTGTCTTTCATTTGGAAAAGCCCCTGTAATATATTAATATTCTTCTTTTATTAATTTATTGTGTTAAATATTTAATTTATATTTGACATTTTGCCCATTTATTTTAAAGCTCTGTCTAAAAAACTTTAACTAATTGCTTGTATACAGTGAATACACTCCTCATTTTATAATCTAAACCGTATATTGTGATGAACTTTGGAACGACAATATATGAGCAAGCAATTTTTGACATATCAGTGACAACTTTAAATGTCCATCTGGCAGCTGGGGCTCGATTTTTGGCGATAAGAGAACAGAAATCTCCCCAAGAGAATTGCCTACTTTTAAATGTAATAGAAAGAGACAAACATATGAGACATTTACATCCTTTCCATTAGAAATGTCTACTCCCTCAGTCGAAAATTGGGACCCTGAGCGCCTTTTTGCAATATTTTATTATTTTTTTTATCTTTGCTCAAACCACGAAGGCTAAAAGCCTAAATACTAACGTACCGTGGGTGTCTTAAGGGAGGTAAGAGGGAGTTTGTTGACGATACTTGAAGATTTGGGGAGGTAGGAAAGACCTTCGCGGGCAGCAGGTTCCACATTCTAGAAACTCTAGAGAGAAGGTCGTTGATGTGAAGAAGAAACAATGTTGGTGCCAGAACTGAGCCCTGAGGCACTCCAGCATTTACTTGGTGAAAGCTTGAAGAATGGCCGTCCAAAATTACTGATATACGTCGATCAGATAGGTAACTAGAGAGCCAAGTACAGAGTTTAGTTGAAAGACCATAGGAGGGAAGTTTATTAAGAAGTGCGGTATGCCAGACCTGGTCATAAGTTTTGAATATATCAAGAGCAACGATCTGGGACTCGCCTAGAAACTCGAGACTTATTCCAGCAGTGTGATACGAAGAAAAGAAGATCTGCTGTAGATCTTTTGTGGCGAAATCCATATTGCCAGTCATGCAAAATTTTAGGGAAATGGTAATGGTAACTTGTTCACGTCCTTAAATTATACAGGAAACAAAGTAATGGGTTAGAGGACAGTGCAAAATGAGACAACTTCTCAAACTATGCCGACGTTTCGTCAATATATTTTGACTTTATAAGGCTACATTAAAAACATTAACATTAACCATTTAAAATCGATTAACATTGGACATAAAGTTGCATTACGATAACAAAATAATGCGTCTTATAATTACCCAGTTTAATAAAATAGTTTTTTTTGAGTCAATTATAAGTTAAACACATTTTATACTAGAGTACACAAATGCTTATTAAACAAACAAACACACAAGTAAAACTGTTTTGTTATAAACTTTAAAACTTAAAACACATTAAAAACAATTAGACATTAATTATGTTGTTATAAAGACAAAAACCAAAAATATTGTTTGTTAGTACTGACTCCTGTACATAAAAAAATATAGTTGTTTTTTTGTCGTTATTACTACATAATTAATGTCTAATTGTTTTTAATGTATTTAGACTTTAGTTTATGACAAAACACAAAACAGTTTCTTATGTGTTTGTTTAATGAGCACTTGTTTACTCTATTATACGAGCGCCGCGCCGTCCCAGTTTAAGTTGGCCTAACTGATAAAAATATATTCTTGTAAAGGACTTCGCACCATTTGCATTGAAAACGGGCATTGGTGAAATCCTTTGTATTGTAGTATGTTACAGTCCCATTCCAACTGGTAATGTATTCATAAAAATTTGGGGGGTCACAGGTAATATTTTGAATTAAAGTATTTACACTGAAGGATAATAAAAAGCACATTATACTACTTTTCTTTACTTTTAATTACATTTTTGAAAAATATAGATAGAAGATCGAAATATGGGTTATTTTATTAAAAATACATGTATTTAAAAGATAGAATTAGGTTTTAAAGTTTGCTCTCCCGCAAGGTATCTACAGGGTGGTCCTAATTATAACCTAGAAAAATTTTGATCATAAAACCACATTAAGATGATTTAAGCCATCAAATGAATGCTAAAACAGTTAAAGGTAATTTTTTTAACGACTTTTGAACTTTAAATAAGTTTTAATAGTTTAAAAAAAAACTTAATTATTAATGTTTTAGCTAGTTGGGCCAACTTCACTGAGATGGGGCTCGTATAATGTGTTTAACTTATGATTGAACAACTATTTCATTAAACTAGGTGTGTTAAGTGTACATTTGCCAAGCCTTAGCAAGTCGTCTGTACCCGGCTTAAGACGCAATATTTTGTCATCGTAATGCAACTTTATGTCCAATGTTGATTGATTTAAAGTGGTTAATGTTAATATTTTTATTGTAGCCTTGAGAAATTCAAAATATATAGTTTGAGAAGTTGTCTCATTCTGTACTGTCCTCTAACCCATTACTCTGTTTCCGGAAATTGTTATCGAGTTATAGCCACATAATATGATAGCTCATTTTAAAGGTGTCTTTATGCTCAAAGCGTTCTTCAACTTTGAAAACTTTTAAGTCAGTACTTTCCAAATAAAATCGCCTTCCATGTTATGACTTTTTTATAACACTTTTTATATATTAAATGTCATTATTGACTGTTTCTGTCATATTGCTTTTTAAAATATGCATTTAGGATCGGTAAGCTTTGCCAGAAATATTAACCACTGAAAATTTACCTTGTAAAGTGGAACTTTTAACATGGAAGGCGATATTATTGGTTTGTATTTAAAAAGTACTGAAACAATCCTATAGATCTATGAGCTATTACTCGACCAAGCTTATTTCCATAAAAAAATATCCAAAAGTGCGCCTAGCGTTCATATATACATTTAAAGGCATCATTAAAACGTCAAAAAATACAGACAGCTCGTATATTATCGTTCAAAAATTTTATCTACATATACCGAACGATTTAGAAGTTAAGCTTTATTAAAAATCACTTCTGAATTGTCAATTTGACATTTATATAATTCGTTAAATTTGTAAAATCCTAATTTGATAAGTTATGTTTAACCAGTTGTTTTAATGTCAATGTCAATTTGACAATTCAGAAGTGATTGTAAATGTCCATTTAGAAGGAGGAAACGGACTTTAGGTCCTCACTGTAGATTTCCCATTTTTGCATTAAGTAAAATTAAGGAATGTTTTGTAGGACGCAAACCAAGCAAAAAATGTGTTATGGAACATAAGTATTTTGAGTTTATGGATTTTTTATATTTGATTATACATTATTCCACTTGTCATGATGTCGTTGATAGTTGCAAGATATGGCAACGATTCCTATACACAGGGATCTCATTTTTCCAGTAAGTAAATTATTTGCAAAATATAATTTTTAATCGGCCTATTTCTCGTTCAGTTTAGTACTATAAAAATTTAGAGGAAACGTGTAAAAACTAAAACATCCTAGTACATCCGATTTTAACTTAATAGCCCCAAAAGCATTTTTTAGTGTATTTTATATAGTTCCTACTTCTAATAAATCCAGAGGGTACATTCATCTCTAGTTCGCAATGTGTCTTATGCCTGATTTAAGGCGTTTTTCGTGCTAATACGGTTCAAAACATTTAACTCCCATATTTATATTTCAAATCAGGGGCGGTCATATCGACTTTGTTAGGGGGGCCATGGGCCGAGGAGAAGTCTGTGAGATGGCAAAAAACAAAATTTTTTAAAGGAGGTTCAAATTTTTTGAAGAGAAAAAAAAGGTCTTCACCGTTCATTCTTTATATAAAATTACACACAACCTCCTTCCCACGTATTTGAAAAGGTCCTCACTCTTTAATTCCATCGTCCTCGGACCAACTTTGGGGGAGGGCCTCAATAAATGCCCATATTTGCCATTAGACATGTATGAAACCTAATAAAATAGAAATGATGTCGCTTTAAAGGGGGGGCATAGCTTCCATGCCCCCCTATGACCGCCCCTGTTTCAAATGCGGTTTGAACCACTCTGATAAATACGGTTAACACAAAAATTACTTTTATCTGATTTGTAGTTTTTATTATCAATACTAGTTAGAAATTGTGTAACCTATGCGAACACATAATATAAAATTAAAAGTTATAATCATTACGTAACATAAGGGTCGTTAGATTACGAGGTTTTTTACAGTTTAAATGTTCTGCTATTCTGTTATTTGGTGAATGCGCTGGAAAAGAGCTAAGTCCAGACTAATTATTTATTTAATCACCTTGCTTTAAACTTTTAGTATTTGAAAAGTGACATAATTATACTTTTTACATTTAACCTAATATGTATGCATATTAAGTAATTTTGTCAATTTTAAAGTATTTTTATGTTATACTTAATTTATTGTGTACTTAATAAAGAGGTCACTGGTTATGCCACAAATTACTTGTTTTGAGTAATTTAGATTTGTTTGGACGAAGATTTTTTTGTTTATTTTTCTTACGGCTTTTACGTCACAAACAGACAAAATATTTTTATTTTTTGTTTATAAAAAGAATAATGTCATCTTTTCAGTTAAGAAGGGCAAATATATCAACTTATTGCAGTGCAAATATAAGAAATTAATGTCACATAACACCTTCATCCACTGACCTCTTCAAATGGCAATTTAATTATTAATATTTCTATATAGGTTCATGCTAACTAAAGGATTATCTACTTTATTTAATTTTACTTATTTGTAGATATTCTTATTATACATATAAATAATTAACAAAGTATTTTTCAAATTCCTAATTAGGTATTGTAATGGTTTTTTTAAATAAATGCATAATTTCCACTTTAATGTATGTAGGTATTTTAAAACTACGGAATGTATTAGTCATAGCCAAAAAAACCTTTAAACGAGTCCATTTATCAAACAAAGACAATATAACCATCTGCGTACGCAACGACGCCAGCATTTTTGTATTCAACTTCCGTTTTAATAAGCGTTAGTGTACCAGCCAATAAGTTATTTTGTGCGACGTATTATAAACCCAGCGCGCCCTGTTGCTGTCGCCCACATCGGACGTCGGACTGCTTCGACTATCACCGGCAAGGCCGCGTTTCATTGGTGAACGACACGTTGAAAGTAGGTTGTGACGTCACAACACGAATCTATAAGTATATGTCGGAGCCCGCGTTCTCTTATATTTTAGCGGTAAACATCGTGAGTGGTGTGCAGTAGTAGTGAGAGACATAAACAAAAAGCGCGTGTGGTGTGAGTTAAGTGACGCTTTTAACTTTCAATTTGTTTAACGTGTGTGATAGCAGAGTTAGAATTTTGTACGCAATGGCTAGTGAAGCTCAAAGATTAATTGGAATTTCTCTAACAAAAATTGCCCAATCTCGTTCTCATCGTGGTGGTGTTAGTTTGCACAAAAATTTACTTGTGGCAACCGTACTTCAAAAGGCGCGCTATATTTTTATGGAAGAAGCTTATAACATGGTACATTATCATGCTCCAGTGCCGATTCAAACTAGACCATTGGTTCCCGAAGAAGATTTGGTAGGGTTAACAGCTGAAGAAGCTGGTGTGCAGTCTACTGGACTCCCTGACGAACTTCAGGAGTCTTCCTCTTCAAACAACGACAATCATGACCCGGATTTTCTCCAGCCCTCCTGTATAAAGTGCACTGAAAATCAACAGGACAAGGAAAATCATCCCCCTTACAACAGTGAACTTACGTATCTCGATTTGGACAAAACATCAAATGTTCTTCGAGAAAGAAGTAATTCATCTTCTTCTACATCATCACTTAAAAGAAGGCGTGCGGTAGCCGAATGGGAAACGGAGGAAGCCGTTCAGTCTATTCTTCCTAAAAAGAGCAGACAGGATGATGAAATTAGTGAATCTAGTGATACCAGTAGCAGTAGTAGTGATGATTCAGTGTTTTTGGATGATGCAACGTTACTATCAGATATAGTTAGCAAAGAGGTCGAAGCTGAAAGGTGCCATGAGACAACTTCCAACGGCAGTGGTTCCGCAATGGAAATCGATCGTATTACGTCGTTAGTATCAATCTTTAGCTTTAGTATGGGCGGCGATGGAACCGGTAAACTCAACAGGTCTGTGTCAACGCCTGACCTCTGCTCGGCTCAAGCAAAAGATTCCCCGGACAGCATACAACAGCGGCCATTTCTTGCCATGACAGTGTAACTGTAAATTTGTTCTTAGGAAAATAATTGAATAGTGCCGCCTTTACGTCGATCTCTGTTTGAACAACGAACATTAAACGTCAAGTTCTTCGCGTGTCCTTGACATAAAGGGCTCGCAAGCTACCCCTGGACCCGTCCTGCGCGTCCTCGTGCTAATTTAATGTGATATTGTGATTAAGGTTAATTTTGTCAGAAATTGCCAGGGAAATCTAAGCTGCATTTTAAAAAATGCCGTTTAGACCTTGTGATAGTGAGACATGTTAACTAGTTAATTGTATTTTTGTATAAATAAATTTGTATCAAAGGGTATGAATGGCAACCTGAATTTTTGGCCCTAAGTGTAAAGTGCTCTCATAGTAATTTCTATTTAAATAATTTATTAAATACATTCCATATTCCATCTGTGTACCTGAGCAGGTAGTCGGTCATTTACATTTATCAGAATCAAAAGTATTGTTTGTCGTGGGAATACTAAGAGGGCAGGCCTAAATGTTCAGGGTCGCAGACTGTACATATAGATATTATAATGTAACGTTCCGTTTTAGGAGCTTAATACCTATTTTATTCTTGTACATAAATATTACATGGTAATATATATTTTAAATACAATTTTAAATATATTTTTTGTGTTTTATTTTTTTACAATTAAATTTATCTTACAATTAATTTAATTGTATTAGACAAAATTAATATAATTGTGTAAATTTGTTGTAACCTTGTTACTGCCGTTAAAGTTTTAAATGGAAAAATAAAGAAAATAAATTATATGTATTGTTTTTTTCCTTCACATAATTTCCAACCTATTATGGGCCTATTTTTTGCTATAAAACACATCTACAGAAAATATCTGTAGGTTTTTAAAATTATTGTAATCTTCTCGTAATTAAGCGGGAATTTTTGAAAATTTTATTTTTACCAAGTTTTTGGGTCTTCATATTCTTATAAATTTATAAAAATATCTAATATTGAAGAATGAATTAAAAAAAAACAAATTAGTTGGTTTTTATTAGATATCTTCTTTTTTTTTAATTGTTTAAAAAACTGGAAATTAAGCAATCTTGATATTTAGACAAATCATAATTTTGCCTTTTTTAGTATCTTAAAACCACCTAATCTTGAAACCGTATATTTTTATTTATTTTGTACCAACTTTATTAACTTCCATCTCTTAATTTGTTTAATATAGATTCTACATGTGTATTCAACGATATAGGCTTAGTCTGACAAAATGCTAATCATGAGCCCATAAAACTAGGAATTTTTATTTAAGAGTACTATATAGACTTCTTTAAAGGTATACAATATTATAATTGGTTACAGTTCCAAAGTGGACAAACTCTAATATTGACAGATTTTTCTAAATAATTAACAAAAAAACTATACCAAAATTATATGTAATTCTAATTTACTCTTTATTCAGTTTTAATACTCTATATATATATATATATATACAAAATATTTTACTCCCTTTAAAGACAGTTAAAAGAAAACGTCCTGCTTTTCTGTACTTAACTGTCTTTAAAGGGAGTAAAATATTTTGTATTATACACCAAGACAGTAGGGAATTTTTCCTTTTGCTTTAATATATATATATATATATATATATATATATATATATATATATATATATATATATATATATATAAGGTTTAACCTTAATCTCAAGAAACAAAGTAAACAAAAGTAAATTATAAGAAATGGTTTAAGAAAAAATTGAAGCAAATATAATATATAAAATTAACCTATTTAAGAAAATTTTATAATAATGAGTTCTTGAGATATACTGCAAGTTTCCCAAGAAGAACTCTAAAAGGGACACCTTAACATGGAAGGTAAACACCTTGTAAACAACTGTTTTAAACTTTTCCGTTGGATGCTAAACACGATGATTTGCATATGTTTCATTATTATAGATCATTTTTAACCGACCTTAAAAGTCAGGATCGCGAAAGACAAAGGTACTAGACTTATTTTTCTGGCAAAGCTGCCTCTAGTAGATATATACTACACATGCTGGATGGTAAACAATCAAGATAGTAATGTCAAAATATTTTTATTTGTTATGTCGTTGTCATTTAGTAGCTAATAGATCATATTTTTATTTTTTTGCGTGTATTTTATTTTTGTGGGTCAGATGTTTCCGTTTTGTTCCAAGAGTTTAAGTGATAGATAAAGGTACTAGTACTGTTTTTTTGGTGGATGGTCACCGATTAAAGATTAATAATTAAAAAGTAAACCAAATATTAAAAAAAATTAAACTGACTTTAAAAAGATAAATAAAAATTACTATAAATTAAATATGTAATAAATATTTTTTTTAGAAAAATGAAGTAGGGTAATAACATATGGTATTAAAGTATAAAAATCGTTTGTGTATTTAGTTATTAGCATTTAGTA
The DNA here is from genome assembly GCA_014170235.1 of Listronotus bonariensis. Taxonomy (NCBI): domain Eukaryota; kingdom Metazoa; phylum Arthropoda; class Insecta; order Coleoptera; family Curculionidae; genus Listronotus; species Listronotus bonariensis. The sequence goes on along the minus strand of JACEGR010000174.1, from coordinate 121,139 downwards.
GTTTAGCGGAATGTTATTATCCGACTTCATTTTTCTAAAAAAGATAAATCGTTATTTTAAGATTTTTAGTGAGATTTATTTATCTTTTTGAAGTAGGTTTTTTCTTTATTATTTATTAATTTGGAACAATTTAAGAAAAGTATTGTACAAATAAACATTCAATTAAGTTCACTACATTAATGTGAATAAACCATTCAGTTAAAAACATCTTCATCTTTTGAACTTTTATAAATGCAGTTATAGATTTTTACTAAATAAATTACCACTTTTTTTATCTTTGGACAAACCACGAAGGCTAAAAGCCTAAATACTAACGTACCGTGGGTGTCTTAAGCGAGGTAAGAGGGAGTTTGTTGACACGGGACTTAAATACTTGAAGATTTGGGGGGAAGGAAAGACCTCTGCGGGCAGCAGGTTCCACAATCTAGAAACTCTAGGGATAAAAGGACGAACAAAGTGGGAAGTTTGGGGCCTGTCCAGTTGGACCATATAGGGATGCATACGCGCGGAACCACGAGTGTCACTGTTGGGAACCGTGAGTGGAGGAACTATACTGGACAATTCTTCAGAGCAGAAGCCATGGAAGTACCTATAAAAAAGCGATAAATCCCCCATAGCCCGACGATGGGCAAGAGAGTAGTAGTAGAGCCTTTCTGTAAGTGAAGGATCATTAATGAGACGAATTTTATTAAGTATCACAGTCAACACTTTGGTATATCCACATTGACTTACACAAAAGCTAGGTATTTTCCATAAAAATAAATTTACCAGCTAATTATTGTATTCCTAGATTTCCGATGACACCATCAGTCAACAAAGTGATAAGATTATTATTGGAAACAGGTATTTTTATGCCTACCTACCTCAAGAGTTGTTTAACATTTAGAATATAAAACAGGAAATTAATAGAACGATAGAATAGAATTATTTACGTAGATCGAAAATTCGTTTCATAAAAAAATACAGTAAAAAGGAAAATACTTACGTTTTAATTGTCCAACATAGTTAATAGCTTTAATCCTTTTTATCATTATTTTGCGCTACTCTAGCCAGTGTTGCCAAGGAAGTCAGATTTTTCGGGGTCAATTAAGAAATTTTTAGAATTTATATTTAAAAGAGCATTAAAATGATATTGGAATTAAAAAGAAACAGAATTAAAAATTACTAGTAGTCATTAAAAGTAAAAATAATGAATAGTCATCATTTGATAAATATGAAGCGTGTCTACTTATGTTCGCACCATATGGAAAACTTTTTAATTTTATTGTTAATTTTACGAAAATATCCAATTCCTTATAAAAATTTCTGCACGGTCTAAAACCGAAAATGCAATGTTCTTTTTGTTTCTAATCGCGTCGTTCAAATAGTATGTGAGCAACAAAAAGGGAATAATTTGAAAGTGAGGCGTGTTTTTTCTATATGGGTGCCGGCGCAAAGTGACAAGGAAAAAAATTTGAAAGGACAAAAAAAAGGTCACCTTTACATTTTATTTCCTTAGAGACATTTACCCAACAATAAGGGGTATGTATGTACTCTTTCGTAATAAAAAGTCCTCACCCCCTTCAACAAATACTTTTGAAGGACAAAATTGTTAAAATGTTTATTTCTCAAATGGGTGCATTGCACCCATACATTTCAGCAATTTGGATGCATTTGCCCCCGTGCACCCTCGTACTCGCCGCCACTGAGTAAGACAGCGTAGTTTCTTCTCTGCTGAATTGCAGTCTACCTTGTATATCACTGCACAAAATAATATCTGATAATTAATTTTGAGCTTTAAACCTTGCAGACCTTTTAATAAGAAACAACTTTGTTTTGTAAAATTGATAATAAAAAGTTTTTCACATGGTGCGAACTTAGGTAGACACGCACTAAGAACAAGACTACTAAATATATTTTTTCTTTCACTATCAGTTTTCAGTTTTTTTTGTTGGTGTTTAATTTGTACCCATTAGATGCGCAAAACCTAAACCTAATGTGGGCAGGGTACATGTCGCAAGACCCCTGACATGGTGTAAGAAAACGGGTTTAGAAATAATTAAAATCGCTTGAAATTAAACCATTTTTAAATTATTAAAAAACGAACTTTTTGTATTAATATTATTTATCTTAGATTCTATATTTGCCTTAATAGATAAAACTGCCAAAGCTGAAAGTCTTGCTTGACCTCCTAAATAATTTTTGATTCGTTTTAATTTCAAAAACCTCCCCCAAAGATAATAAAATTTTTAAATAATTAATTTTATAACCAAAATAATATAGTTTATCAGAAAAGATACACAGGGTGTCTGTAAAAGAACTATACAAAATGCTACCACAAATTCCTTAGGCCAAAATACAAGAATTTAACGCATTTTACGTTGGTCGAAAAGTTGATCGTTGACGAGATACAGGGTGTCAAAGTTTCCTTTTTTAATGTTATATGGTTATAAGAGAATAAAAAAATCACTGGATATACTAATATATATATATAATATATAATATACTAAGGCAAAAAATAGTTATTACACTTTGAACATAAACAAACTACTGTAGGTGGCTCCCTCTTCATTTTACAACAAAAACGTGAGCAGATTTCGATCACGCACACTGAAAAACCGCCCAATACCAAATTTCGTAGAAAAAAATCCAATTTGAAATAAAATATTTAAAAATATCTAAGAAAGGAAACTTATATCTTGCAAACGATAAAATTTTCTACTAAAGTAAATTGTATTAGATCATTGTATATTGGACCAAGGAATTTGTGGAAGCATTTTGTTACAGACCTTTTACAGACACCCTGTATACTTACAAATTTTTCATTGATTTGCTTTGGTGTGCCGAAGAGTAGAATATTTTTAAGTTAAGAATTTTCTAGTGTACTAATTATTTTATGAGAGATCCTTATGGCTTCTACTTTCTTTTGCTTACTTTTATCCTCTGTCTGTAACCTTCAAACACTTCTTTATTGTGGCATTGCTAAAAGGTAAAATTCTAATATTTTTGATGAACATCTAAAAGAGCAAGGTTACCATTAACCTTGATGTCAGTATAAAAATATTCTTTGGTTTGATGGGTTTGATTGCTCCCAGCCTTGAATTCAGGGAGTGGCCCGGGGGACATTCCCCCGAAGCAATTTGGTGATACATCATAAGTATGAATGTAATCTTAATGTATACAATTGGTTTTACAGGGTGTCCGGAAAGGTGAGGTCTTAACTGGTAGGGACAATAGAGTGAGCCAAAATGTTGTTATTACTTCATATAAGAAAAAGTTCTATCGCGCTTTTTCAACGAGATATTGACCTTTAAATTTGGTATAAAAAAACGTATTTTAATTATAACTTTTAAAGTGTTGCCATAGTACCAATGATATTTAGGCAGCTAAACTACTTCATACTATACTCTGTATACTATAAATTGAGAAAAACACCTGAACAAAAATGTTTTTCATTGGTTTAAAAAGTCAGTAACCCTAGTTACCACAATAAAAATGTTTTTTTCCACGACCGTTAAAAAAATGCTGTTTGTTTAATCATTACCATGAATTTAGAGTACTTCATTCTAGTACACTACATAAAGTTTTAAAAAATGTAACCTTTTTTAGCACTTCGAAGCTTTTTTCACACTTTGAATTAGTGTTTTAGTTTAATGTCTACTACAATAAAGTTAAATATCAATATATGCAATGTAAAAGTAAACGCGACATCAAGTGAACCAAACGGTCAAGTTACCTGTGATTTCGTCATTATTTCTTTTAGTTCATGTGTCACTTAATTTAAAATTTGACAGTTTGCAAATAAATTTACTAGAAATTATTGAAATTAATGGTAATAATGAATTTAGATGACTAAGAAATTGAAAAGGAATATATATATATATATATATATATATATATATATATATATATATATATATATATATATATATATATATATATATATATATATATATATATATATACAGGGTGTCCCACTTAAGATGGATACAAGCCAATTTCTTGGTTGTTTGTTGAGCGATCTTTTTATTTTTGGCAGGAGGCTGTATGGCTATAAGGCGCACATTTTGCCCAGGGTATGAAATGCGATACCTCATAGACGTACGTTTTAAGGGGGTTTGATATTTTTCGATTCAAGAGTAAACTACCTTTAGGACAAAATTTATTTCAAATCTGTTAAATTATTTTGAATCCTCCTTACCCAAGATACTTAAGTTCTAATTTTAATAAATATTGATACAGGGTGTATCATTAAAATGAAACATTTTTATTACCTGACTTCTTTTTTTATATTTAACTTTTAAAGTGACTTTTACTAATTTTTTTGAAGTCGGTTCAATTTAAAGAAAAAGGATTATTTTTAGCTTTTTAGATTCTTATTATTACAATTAAATTGGTAAAGATTTACTAAAAAACACTACTAGTACCTCTCTTAGCGGTTAGATGCAGCTTCTATCGATTTATAAGCTTCTGCCAGTAATGGAGGTTTAATTAAGAAATAAAAAAAACAGATTTAACCAACCAGAACTAACCATTACCCCCACCTGTACTCTGTCTTAAGTTCCTTATATTGTCTATCAAAAGCCTATAAATCGATACACAGGGGGCTGCAACAAATCTATACACACGGGGCTGCAGCTATCCGCTTGTCTTTTAGTTCTGGTTAGTGTGGAATAACAATACAATATAGTGTAAGGTTGCTTAAAATCGACTACTTTTTGAAAACCTATAATTTAATGAATACCATTTATCATTTTGTCATTTTAGTATCCATCAAATATTCTACATGATGTTTTTACTTAAAAATCATTCGATCTAAAGGAATATGTAGCATTTCAATACTAGTTTAAATAGACCATAAGCATCCTAAAATATAATTGTACTATTGTTAATTTGCACCTACCCTGTATAAGCTATGTTTTTTTTTGGGAAATTAAAAATAAAAAAGTTTTCCATATGGTTCAGGATTAATGGCGATCACTGTAGATAGAGAATTCCCTTTTAAAAATTTATGTTTTTTTTTTCTGGAGGAGAATAATATTTTTGGGTTCTTTGCGCTATTGTTACTATTACCTTCTTACCAACTACAGAAGTTTTATTTTCATCTGATGACTGATTAGTTTGATCCCGACAGACAATCAAATCATTGATTAAATAAATTTCCGATAAATCGAAGCGCTTTGACAAACTTGTAATAATGGTAAGTTTTATTTGCCGCAATATTTTTTTTTATGGCTGGCAATGAAAATTCCCTACTGTAAAGACTGAACGAATTAAAAGTTTAATGGTGTTTCTAGGTGTGCCTAGGTCACCATAAAATTATGTTAATCAGGTAGTTTCTGTCGCTACTTCGTTTCTGTACTAGTGATATTTTTCATTTCAATGGTTTATTTCAGAAACCTTTATTGCGCCCTTGTGCCCTTAATTACATTTTTGGTAAACAATGGAAAACTTTCTATCTTTCAAATAATAAAGATTTTTTACAAAAAAAATAGATAGGTGCTTAGTAACTTCCCAAAGCAGATGTAACTTGTAATGTCACTTTAATGCTCAAAATTTGTTCTTTTCTCAAATGTATTTTTTTGTACTTGACTTGTTTCCGCAATAAAATAAAATCATAGCATAAAATTTAATTTTTTTACACTTTTTAATGCAGAGGGATCTTAAGTAAAAAAATACAATAAAAGAAACTTAAATTTATTATTACACAAGGATGAGACCATTTTGCAGCCTCTGACGAGTATGTCTAATACCTTCACTATAGGCGATTTCGGCCTGTTTTGGTACTCCGACTTTGGTAGGTACCAATTGGTATGTTTCACGTCACAACTGTTACGTCTGTGTATAGTAGCATCCAAATTCGTTTGGTACATTTTTGGTAGGTCAATAGAAGAAGAATCGTACCTAACAGTTTATTGTTTTTTTAAACTTTGTTTATTTAGCAGCAATATTTAAATTAAAATATTTGCAATTATTACTATAGGGGTAAGGCTGTTTTCTTATGTTGGTAGGTGGTAGAGGAGCTTTCCTCGCCTGAGGAGGTACCACCCCACTCACCCTTTAAAGGACCCGTGAAGTCCTAACGGACGTTTCGGGTTCTGGGTAAGTGAGTCAGTTTTCCTTCTTCCTTCTTTTTTCTTTTCTTTTTTCTCCTTTCACCCCAAAATTATGTAAAAATGATGGCGGCACACCCGGGAGTAAAACATTCCGGAGGTAAAATACCCCTCCATTCGGATCTCCGGGCGAGGGGTGCATCCGGGGGCCTTCATCGAAAGGTTTAATTTCCTTTGCAAATATATGTGGGCTTAACTCCAATATAAACTCCGTTCACCATCACCTTGAGTCATCTAAGCCCCACATACTGTTTCTAACGGAGACACAAATAAGTTCTAAAACTTCAACCAGCCACCTTCTCTTCCCAGGCTACGAACTTATTCCGTCTTTTCGCCCACATGGGGGCGTGTGTGCTTACGTTCGCAACGATCTGGCTTGTGCTCGAGTTTCTAATCTTGAATCGGATAGGCCCGATGTCCTTTGGCTCAAACTTTCCCTTAGGTCTTCTACTAAATTTATTTGTTGTTTGTACCGATCTCCCTCTGACAATTCCTATGTCGAATTCTTTGACTTTCTTTCAACAAAGGTCGACAGTATTATTTCCCAGTTTCCAATGGCCGAAGTAATCGTGCTTGGCGATTTTAATGTCCATAATAAGGATTGGCTAGGCTCTTCAAAAACTGACCTTCAAGGCAGAGCAGCCGAAATCTTCGCAGTCAGTAATTCTCTTACCAACCTTATTACGACTCCTACCTACTTTCCTAGAGTGCCAAATTATAGCTCAAACCCCTTAAATCTTTTTCTTACTTCTAACCCTGAACTTTATGAAGCATCTGTTACTGCCCCTCTAGGTCGCTCAGATCATGGCTTGGTTACTGTATCTTACTCTGTACATCCTGAGGTTAATGAATCCATGCCACCACGCACCGTATGGCACTATAACTCAGCCGACTGGGATGGCCTTAGGGACTTTTTCGCCACGTACCCTTGGGACACTATCTGCTTTTCTTCCCAGGATCCTTCCGAAATCTGTAAGCAACTGACCGAGTCAATTCTATTGGGCGTTGAAACCTATGTACCTCACACCAAGAAAACCATCAAACCCTCTAATCACAAACCTTGGTTCACTAAAACATGTGACAAAGCTAGAATTTTAAAAGTTCAGGCTCACAAGAAGTTTCTACAGGATCCTAGTCCAGAAAACCGACTGGCCAGCATTGAAGCAAGAAACCACTACCACCAAACAATCTCAGACGCCAAGGACTCCTTTGATAACCGTATAAAAACAAAGTACTTTCTTGCTCAAATGGCAGCAAATCCTTCTGGTCCTTTGCCAAAAACATCAGTAGAAATTTCTGTACCAGTTCTTTTCCACCATTAACTTTGGAAGATGAAATTATTTCTACATCTAAAGGAAAGGCCGAACTATTTGCTAAACAATTTGCTGCCAATTCAACCCTTCATCCACCTGTCAATCATCCAATTCCAACTGTTCCCCCAGTTCCTTACAAAATGCCCAATATTATTTTTAAGGTAAAACACATCAAGCGTATCCTTTCTTCTCTTAACACCAAGAAATCGTCTGGGCTAGATGGAATACCAGCAATCGTTTTAAAAAATGTGCTCCTGAACTTGCGCCTATTTTAACCAGGCTCTTTCGAATTTCTTATGACACGGGTATATTTCCAGACAGCTGGAGAGCTGCACGTGTCCAGCCTATTCCCAAGAAAGGATCTAAATCTCTTCCATCCAACTATAGACCCATTTCACTCCTTTCAATGCTTTGTAAAGTAATGGAGAAATCCATTAACTTGCAAATTCTTAGGTACTTAGAAAAACATAAAATTTTACATGACAGGCAATACGGATTTCGTCACAAGAGATCTACAGCAGATCTTCTTTCCTTCGTTTCACACAACTGGAACAAATCTCTTGAGTTTCTAGGTGAGTCCCAGATCGTTGCTCTTGATATATCTAAAGCTTTCGACCAAGTCTGGCATGACGCACTTCTTAATAAACTTCCCTCCTACGGTCTTCCAACTAAACTCTGCTCTTGGCTCTCCAGTTATCTTTCTAATCGACGTATATCAGTCATTGTTGATGGCCACTCTTCAAGCTTTCACGAAATTAATGCTGGAGTGCCTCAGGGTTCAGTACTAGCACCCACTTTGTTTCTTCTTCACATCAACGACCTTCTTTCTTCCACAACCAATCCCATTCATAGTTATGCTGACGATAGTACCCTTCACTCCACTTTTCAGGTTTCCAAACCAATCTCTCAACCCGACTTGGAAAGCAAACGCAGAGCGATGCAGATATCTCTTTCACAGGATCTCAATTTGATATTGGATTGGGGCGCCAAAAATCTCGTTCAATTTAATGCATCCAAAACACAATCGTGTTCCTTGTCGCGAAAAAATCATCAAACACTCATCCTTTGCTTATGAGTGGCCATGTTTTGCAGAGCGGGGACACATTTAACCTTGTGGGCATCACATTTGAGAATAACCTTAACTGGCATAAACACATTGTATCTATAGCCACCGCGGCTTCAAAAAAGCTTGGATTTCTTTTCCGAGCCAAAAAGTACTTTTCTCCTTCCAATTTATACACTTTGTATGTGTCCCAAATTCGACCCTCTCTGGAATATTGTTCTCATGTCTGGGGAATGGCATCCCCTACAACCCTCAGCATTCTTGATGCCATTCAACGAAGGGCCGTTCGTCTTATTAATGATCCTTTACTTACTCAAAGACTTCCTTCTCTTGCTCATCGTCGAGCTGTGGGAGATCTATCGCTCTTCTATAGATACTTTTACGGCTTCTGCTCCGACGAATTGTCCAGTATAGTCCCTCCTCTTGCAGTTCCCAACAGAGAAAGTCGTGGTGCTCCGCGTATGCATCCCCATACAGTTCAATTGGACAGGCCCCGAACTTCCCATTTCGTTCGTTCTTTTATCCCTAGAGTTTCTAGACTGTGGAACCTGCTGCCAGCGGAGGTCTTTCCTTCCTCCCCAAATCTTCAAGTTTTTAAGTCCCGTGTTAACAAACTTCCTCTTACCCTGCTTAAGACACCCACGGTACTGTTAGTATTTAGGCTTTCAGCCTTCGTGGATTGTCCAAAGATAAAAAAAAAAAAAAAGAAATAAATTTTAGAGTAAGACCAACAACATTAGAAAAGGATAAAAGCATACCAAACCCATTTACCGACCCGCAAGCCACGGTATAGCATTTGACAAACCAAAGAGGGTACCAAAGTTGGCGTGTCGTCACTATTTTGACATCCGAAATTGGTTGGTAGGCATTTAACCAACCAAACTGGGGTACCAAAGCGGGCCGAAAACGCCATATGTAATTTTACTGCTTACATGGTGGTCAGTAAAATGGCCTGTTTTACTAACTACTAAGGATTATTTCAGCATACTTGTTATAACAAGACGTGTTTGGTAAACTAAGCATACAATGTTAACAAAAACGACTATAAAATTTACTGCAGAAACACATTATAAGCCTTTGCTTGACTGGTTTCTGCACTAAACTCAATTTTCCTCATAAAACATACAGGGGTATGATAGTTTTCATAGAAAATGTGAGTTTACATAAAACAATTAAAGGGTTTTTTATTTGCAAAAACAACCAATGTCATTTTTAACATAGTGCCATTCTCAAGTTTTCTTTCCTAATTTACAAAAATATCGTTCCAAAACACCTCGTATAAAAACACGTGCCTTCGTTTTTATACCTTTATTAGCAATGTAACGTAACTATGGTTACAATAACGGCAAAATCTTAAATTGTCAATGTCCCGAAGTTTACAGCACAAAAGTCGAATATGTACTAACTGATCGGAGGTTTCCCGTCGCCCTTTTATAGTATGGTGGAAGAGTAAAGAATGATCTAGAATCTTCGAGAAATATCGTGAAAATTCCATAGTACAGGATGGCATAAAAGTTTTAATGGATAATTCGGGCGTTTTCGGAAACCTTCGAAAGTGATGAAAGAACTTGGAAAAATTAAGGTAAATTATTTAAATAAATTATCAAACTAAATTAAATGATCCTAACTCTCTAAAATTCTATAACCTAAACACATTTTTGAAAGTCTGTAACATTGCCCCCTTCCAAGTTTTGATCGTCTCGATCAAGTATCTTCACTGCCTTGATAACGGCTTAGCCTTTCTAGATGTACTACTTTCATCTTTGCCTGTGGACTCTTCTGTATACGGTACACCAGATCATTAAGCCGTGTCACCACTTTATATGGTCCCTCCCATGACTTCTGTAGTTTCGGTGAACGCCCCTTAGTTCTTCTCGGATTGTATAACCAAACTTTTTCACCGACGACGAATCCCTGATGGTTAGCTTTCAAGTCATATCGGGATTTCATACGGTCACTTCCTTTTGTAACTTGGTACGCACCTCTTCATGTATCCTCTGTAGCTGTTTACTTAGTTGACTTACGTAGTCTTCTGCTGGTTCTTCATTGGTGGAAGGTCGTCCTGTAAGCAAGTCAACTGGAAGGCATATTTCCGCTCCGAAAATTACTTTAGCAGGTGTTTCGCCAGTAGTTTCGTGAATTGCGGAGCGGTATGCTAATAAAAACGGCTGTATACAGTTATCCCAGTCACTTTGTTGGCCATTTACTTTAATTTTCAGGTAGTTATCAAGTGTTCTGTTAAACCGCTCTACCATACCATCGGACTGGGGATGAAGAGGTGTTGTTCTTGTTTTATGGATTCCCAGGAGATTACACAGGTTCTTGAAAAGATCGGACTCAAAGTTTCTGCCTTGATCGGAATGTATTTCTCTAGGAACTCCATAGCGACAAATCCATTGTTGAAATAATACATCGGCAACAGTGATAGCTTCTTGATTTGGGATGTGGGTAGACTTCTGGCCATTTACTGAAGTAATCCATCGCTACCAATATATAGCGATTCCCTGATTTACTAACTGGAAATGGTCCTGCTATGTCTATGGCAATTCTTTCAAAAGGTGTCCCTACATTGTATTGCTTCATCTTGCCATGGCTTCGTCTTTTCGGTCCCTTGCTGGAAGCGCAGTCCTTACACATTCTGCACCAGTCTTTTACGTCTGCACGACTTCCCAGCCAGTAGAACCTTTCTCGAACCTTTTCAAGAGTCTTCATAACTCCGAAATGGCCACCTCCTACACCATTATGCAAGGCTTGCAATACTTCAGGAATCCTTTTGGTTGGTAGGATTATCTGATGTTTATGAATTTTGCCGTCAGAACTTTCCCAGACCCTTTGTAATAGGCCATCTTTAATAACCAAAGAGTCCCATATGGCCCAGTACCCTTTATGTCTTGGAGACTTTGAAGCTATTTGCTGATATGGTGGCCTTTTCACATTTTCTGTCTTAAGTCTGACAATGTCTCCAAAATCTGGATCTTCTAGTTGTTCTTTTGCCAAGATCTTAGGGTCCCATTCTTGAGAGCACTGGATGCGTGTTCTTCGGCAGTGGAATTCATCGGGATCTTCTTGCTCTTCTCGTCTGCTGCAGTGTTTGCATTCGTCCGGGCAGGGTCGTCTTGATAGAGCGTCAGCATTCTTATGGTTCAGTCCTTTTCGATGTTCAATTTTAAAGTCGTATTCTTGAATACGTTGCAGCCATCGGGCTATCTGACCTTCAGGGTTCTTGAACTGAAGCAACCATTTAAGTGATGCATGATCCGTTCTTAGGTGGAATTTCTGGCCATACAGGTATTTATGAAAATGCTCCAAAGATTTGACAATAGCTAAAAGTTCTTTTCTAGTGACACAATAATTTCTTTCAGGTTTGGACATAACTTTGCTAAAATAGGCTATAACTTTTTCTTGGCCATCTTGAATCTGTGACAAAATTCCACCAATAGCAGTGTTGCTTGCATCAGTGTCCACAATAAATGTTTGATTTGGCTGTGGATATGACAACACCGGGGATTGCACAGGGCTTTCTTTAGATGTATAAAAGCTGCTTGACAATCTTCAGTCCATTCATAGCTGTTGTTGTTTTCCGTAAGACGATGTAATGGTCTAGCAATATCGGCAAACCCATGTATGAACCGTCTGTAATAGGTACACAGTCCCAGAAAACTTCTAATTTCATGCTTGTTCTTTGGTATAGGCCAGTTCTGGATAGCTTCTGTCTTCTCTGGATCGGTTCTTACTCCATCTTCTGTAATTATATGTCCCAGATACTTGACTTCTTTCTGGAACAGGTGACATTTCTTTGGGCTAAGCTTCAGCTGGGCGGATCTAAGCTTTTGAAAAACCTCTTCAACATTTTTCAGGTGGTCATCAAATGTTTTTCCAAGAATTATTATGTCATCAAGGTATACTAAGCATGTTTTCCACGTTAGTCCCCGTAGTGTTAACTCCATCAAACGTTCAAATGTAGCAGGGGCATTGCATAGTCCAAAGGGCATAACATTAAATTGCCACAGTCCGGTCCCGGTCGAGAAAGCAGATTTTTCCTTGTCTTCCGGATGAAGTTCTACTTGCCAATAGCCACTTTTTAGGTCTAATGTGGAAAACCATTTTGACCCCGTCAGTGTGTCTAGGGTATCGTCAATTCTTGGTAGTGGAAAACTGTCCTTCTTCGTGACATCATTCAGTCTTCGGAAATCAACACAAAATCTTGTGGAACCATCTTTCTTCTTAACTAGGACTACTGGAGATGACCATGGGCTCTGGGATGGTTCTATGATGCCTTGATTTTGCATGTCTTCAAGTAACTTTTCAACTTCTTCTTTCTTGGCTAAAGGAATTCTTCTGGGTGGTTGTTTTATCGGTGATGCGTCTCCAGTGTTTATTCGATGTTGAACTACACTGGTTTTACCCAAATCTTTTTCGGATAAAGAGAAAACATCTTGATTTCTTCTTAAAAGTTCTTCCAGCATAGATACTTGGACTGGGTCTAACAAGGATTTTGATGAAATCACCAGGTCTTGTAGAGCATCAGGTAGTTTACGTGTGGAGACTCCTGCAGGTGTGGTACAGGGATAGGTAACTATCATAGCAGCAGGTTGACAGGTACCGATTTTGTCACCCATTTTAACCTGTTGAGGGAAATCTTTCAGGTTCATCATTCTCACAAATACCGTATTTCCTTTGGTTTGCGCCAAAGTTCTTGCTGGTAGAATTCCTTTAGCATACAACGGACAATTTTCTACTGGTTCGACTAAAACGATTTCACCTTCTTCTGAATCTTCAAACCTTGCTTGTAAGATGCTTTCTGAGTTTGGCGGTAGAATAACATCTTCCGTGAGGACAACTTCTCGAATCGCTTCACTGCTTCGTGGTAATCTCATTACGATCTCTTCATTATTTGTTCGCAGTACCCGTTGTGGAAGATCAAGTACAAACTTCTTATTTTCCATAATGTCAAGGCCAAGGATAACTTCGTCCATGATGTCAGCAACAAACACGACGTGTATAAAGGATGCTGTTCCCAGGCTTATTCTGGCTTCATGTATGCCTTGAATTGGTATAACTTCTCCATTCGCAGTTTCCAAGGTGTAATTCTTTTCAGGGCGGAATATTTTACAATGAGCTACGATGTTCGGCTTCACGATGGTATGTGTGGAACCAGTGTCTAGTACCATTTCGCAGTCCCGACCGCACACATTTCCAGGTACTACCAAGCTGGAGCCATTGTTCTGCAGCCGGGATACTCTAATAGTTGTTGTTGATGGGGCTTGGTAGCACCTAGCCAGCTTTCGCCCCTTGAAGCTGGCTACTGGGAGTTTTCCGAATTACTTGCAGCGGCATTGGATCTGGTACAATTTCTTTGAACATGCCCCTCTTCACCACACTTCCAGCACTGGATTTTATTTCTTCGGCGGAAAGTCATACTTTTGTTGTCTCCATCTACTTGTTTCTGGCGTAGGATTTCTTGCAACTCTTGTATCACTCTGGTTAAATTATTATTTGGATTGTCTTCTGGTACATAGTTTGTTCTTCGAAGTCTTGCCTGAGTTCTGGATGTCTGCTTAGCCGTTTCAAACTGAAGGGCGTAGGCAAGAGCTTCTGAAATTTTCTTTAGTCTGGCCATTCTTAATGCTTGGTTCATATCTGGATCGCGCAGCCCTTCAATGAAACTGCCTACCGCTAATTCCTGCTTAATTTCTTCCGGGTACGATGGATATGTTAAATTAACTAGACGTACTATATCTGCTTCGTACTCTTGAAGACTTTCGTTGTATTTCTGTCTTCGCCCTTGGAGCTGCGCCTTATAAACTTCTTGCAGATGGGTTTCGCCATACCTCATCTCCAAGAACATGACAATCGATTCATAGTCGGACTGTTTTTCTTCGGGGATGTTTCTTAACACCTCCATGGCTTCTCCTCGAAGAGCAAGTACTAGAGCTCGGGCCTTCTCTGAGGAACTCCACTTATTACCATCAGCAGCAGCTTCAAATTGTCGAAGATAGGTAACCCATGGTACCTTGCCATCAAAAGTAGGAGGTTTCATTACAGTTGTTGAGGTACCGCTTTCTGAAACTACGCCTGTGCTAACTATCTTTTGAATTTGTCGCTGTAAATGTTGTACTTCTTGTTGTATTTGGCCTTGAACTTGACTCTGAAGTAACTGTACTGTTTGCTGCATTTGTTCTTCCACTTCTTCTTTGACATCTTCTTTCGTAAGTTTTAAATCAAGCAACATTTGTTTTCTCATCTCATCTTGGCTATGATAAAATTCTCCTTTTAGATTTTCTCTGATTTTTACCATCTTCTCTTTTAGTTCTTGTTTCATCTCCGCTTGGCTCCGTTTAAGGTCTTTTTGGATTTTCTCTATTTGTTGTCTGGTTTCTTCTTGACTAGTTCGGATTTCCTTCTTCATTTCTTCTTGACTTTTCTTCATTTCTTCTAAATTGGTCTTCATTTCATTTTTAATGTCTTCTTTTAGATATTCTTGACTAGTTTTCATTTCTTTCTTGAGGTCTTCTTTCAACAATTCTTGACTGTTCTTCATGTCTACTTTAAGGGATTCTTGACTGTTCTTCATGTCTACTTTAAGGGATTCTTGACTGTTCTTCATGTCTATTTTAAGGGATTCTTGACTGGTCTGCATTTCCTTCTTTATTTCTTCTTTCAGGGTTTCTTGTTTTTCCATCATTTGTTTAATTAGTGCACTTAACTCCTCCATAACTGCTTGCTGTCTTGTTTCTACAGGCATGCAATCTTCTTCAACGGCTTCGGCTTCCTCGGGTAATATTGTTCCGCTTCCGACACCAAATGTTCCAAAACACCTCGTATAAAAACACGTGCCTTCGTTTTTATACCTTTATTAGCAATATAACGTAACTATGGTTACAATAACGGCAAAATCTTAAATTGTCAATGTCTCGAAGTTTACAGCACAAAAAGTCGAATATGTACTAACTGATCGGAGGTTTCCCGTCGCCCTTTTATAGTATGGTGGAAGAGTAAAGAATGATCTAGAATCTTCGAGAAATATCGTGAAAATTCCATAGTACAGGATGGCATAAAAGTTTTAATGGATAATTCGGGCGTTTTCGGAAACCTTCGAAAGTGATGGAAGAACTTGGAAAAATTAAGGTAAATTATTTAAATAAATTAACAAACTAAATTAAATGATCCTAACTCTCTAAAATTCTATAACCTAAACACATTTTTGAAAGTCTGTAACAATATTATATTAGAGAATCTTTAAATTTATCTCTAAATGTGCAAAAAACAGCTATATTTACGAACATATTACAAAAAAATATGTAGAGTTACCCATATAGGTTTAATAAAGATTTTTTTAATATTTCCACCTTATTGAAAACTTGACATTGGCTGTTTTTGAAAAAACTTCCAATTAAAAATATGTGTAAATCTTATTTTCGCCAAAAATTTAAGTTGACTGGTTTCTGAAATAATCAATTTAATTGTTATAGCATAGTGTATTTAGAAAAAGGTAACTTATAATTTGTTTTATTACGTTATGACATAAGCATTTGCACTTTTTAAGTTAGTTCTAAAATTTGAACCACAAGAATAGAAAACCTTGAAATATGTATTTTTGGATAAACACATGGATATTTTCACGTAGATGGTACAAACCGAACGAAAATTTAATTATTTTTAAGTAGGGGCTGAAACAGAAAACAGCCGATATATTAAAAAATCAGTTTGCTTCGATAATACTAAAGACTAATTTTTACACACAACCCTCTGTATTAATTATTTCACATCGGTTTCAAAGTATGATTTAAAGAAACTTTATTTATTTTGTAAAGTTAAATATGTAAGCAATAAGTGATTGTTAAAATGTTTGCAATCAAAAATCCCGTCCCTTTCTAAATATCCTTCTTATAGAAAATAAGGGGAAACGTGTATGGATTAAATGGGGAGAATTTTCAAGCTCACTCTATTGTTCCTGCGCTTTTAGATCAATATTGTAGTTGCTTTCTAAGGATTATGTATATTGTAAGAGGTAAAGGGTTTGCTTATACCTATATCAGCCTTTGACGTTTTCATTCCCGTATTTTATTTGAAACTTTTCTGTAAAGTAATTAGATGTAGCTTACTAATTACACATTTTATTTAATGCCCAGTGCTGTCACATTGCGCTTAAATGGTTTATAGTACATATTTTTTTTTTATTATTTTAAAGAAAATTCGTAATATTCCTAAGAAAAAAACCCTAAAAAGTCATTACATAATTAGTTCTGAAACAAATCTTGTACGTTTTATAATTTCGTCATTTTTTAAACCAGGTTTAAATCAGTTAATGGACAAGTGTATCAATTACAATTACTGGCAGAAATAAAAATACAATAAAGAAAATAAAATTATCCGCGCCACTGGTAACAATAATGATCCAGATTTTCTAATCTCTCTATTCTTAAGGTCCATTCTCACTATACGTGCAGTTTATCTCCCATAACCATCACGTTCCCTTTGCATCATAATACATGCAAATCATATACGATATGCCCACTATCCGTTTCGTTAACTCGACGTCTGGTGAGAGGGGAGCTCACGGTAAAGCGAGGTGTATGTGACGGTTATAGAAGGTAAACGAAACGTATATAGTGAGAATTGACTTTTAGAAGGTGTAGCGGATACTTACGTAAATATGTATATCGTATAATTTGTAACACAAAATTTTTTATTTCTTATGGCGACATCCCTTTCTAAACAATATTCGTATGCACAAAAGCAAACCACCGGGTGTATTCTCCAATCTCATTTACTGTTTTAAATGCGTGATCAACGTAATGTCGCTTAAAAATCCTTTTTTTTTTATGCGAGACTATTTAGATGTCGAACTCGACACTAGTATTCGAAATTGAAGCTCTTGAAATTAAGTTGCTTAAAATCTGATAAGTTCTAGTTTTCGTTTTAGAAAGCAAATAAATAAAAATATATTGGGTGGCATTGTTTTAAGTCAGTAACCATGGTTACTCACTGGTTGTTATTCTCAAGTGAAAATAATTAGATTTTAGTGGTGTTTGAAATATGATTGAAGGGTTCAGGGTGATAACTATAGAGCTGCTCATTACTTGTGATATAAAACCCTAAGTATTAAATACTTTATGCTTATTACTACTTTATTAGCTTTGTTTGTAGAACCAAATTTTTAACCGGTTTTCATTTTTTTTTACGCATGTTTGGTTATAAACAATATTCTGATTAGTTTAAAAGTTTGTTTTCTGCGAACGGTAGCTTATGACTTAAGCTGAATTAATAAATTGACGTTTCCTTCACCGATCGCCGTTTGACGTTTCGGTTTCTGATGTGGTATATGGAAACGGTAAACAGAAAATATAAATTGGCAAATGAAAAGTTGATGTTTCATCTTCTAACTGAGTAACTATCAATGACAAATGGAAACAGAAATGTCAATCTATAAATTCAGCTTTATTGATATGACATCCAATACTAACCCAACGACTACCACCCGCTACTCTGTCCTATCAAAATTTTAAAAAGTTTAAAACATTAATTAACCGTTTACAAATTAAATTAATAACTGACACTGAAACGGCCAATTATTGATCAGTAGTTTAGGATTTCGTTTCGACAAACGCTTTTCATTTTAAATATCTAACTGACTTTGGTAAAGTTTTAAAAACATCATAACTTTCAAGCTGGTTTAAAATTATTTTTATGTTGCTTGATGAGGCGTTAAGAAAAAATAAGTGAGAAAGTGGCTGTGTAATCAGAGGCTTTTATTTTTTTAAATTTTGTTAAAAAGAAAAAACAACTCTTGACGTGAGCGCCAGAAGGGGAGCGGGCAAAACATGACGCGAATGACAAACGCCCCATTCACATATTGGTGCTCGTGCCTTTAACTCTTGCAGAGTTGAGTAGTATTCGAATAATCGGTATTCTGTATCCTATTCAGAATACATTTGGTTGATCGGTATTGTGAATATTGTTTTTGAGTCATAGTCACAGTTCAAATACTAGCTTTGTTTTTCGTTGTAGTTATTTAAATCCTGTATTCAAATACTAATATTTAATTAATAAAAAAACCGACAAGTAAAACTCAAAAACAATTTTGTGCAAGAGAAGTCCTGGTATTTAAGGACAGCGGTATTCGAATATTTTTTTCCTTGATATTTGAATACTATTTACAATAAAGAATTCAATTTTCGTATTCGGCCCAACTCTGAACTTGTGCTTTGCCTCTTCAGTCCAGTGGCGTAGATAATTTCATTATCTGAGGGGGGAAAGTAATGCAATATTTAAAGTATATCAAAGCGTCGTTCTGTATGGCAATCCAAAATCGACCAAAAAATTTTGGAAGAGCAAAAAAAGGTCCACAACTTAAACCACATACTTACTGACTTTTGTCTGCTGGAACATGTTCTACTGTGCAGGTGCATGTTACAACCAAAAATACAAGAAAAAAGGTCTCAAACGCTACTTCAAAACTTTCAGGTGTAAGAACTCTTAAAACATTTTTCAACATTCCTGGGGGATAATTACCCCCTTTATCCCCCTTCCTTATCTATGCCAGTGCGTCAGTCACGGCTTTACGGGGGCCCCACAAGAAGATTGCCCCAGGGCCTCCAAACCTCTAAATCCGGCCCTGCATATGTAGAATCGCATTTAGTTATAAAGGAAACCGAATATGGACGAGATCGCACCGATTTTAAATTCGGACAGTTTCATTACGCTTCAAAGCAGACGGAATTCCAGTTTGTGGGCTTGTGTAGTTCGGGGAATCGGTTCCTCTAAATGAACTAACTGAATTGCTCGATTTTGTTTATGGGCGTTTCTCGGGTTTCATTTTATAATGCTCGCCGCCAAGAGCAAGTGGGATTGGGTATTATATTGCGTCTTCGACATTCGACAAAATGTGGCGGGCTGATTTTTCCCTATCATTCTTCTAAAAAATTAAGTCTACCGGTTTGAGATGAAAAATATTTCTTTCTAATGCTGCCACCACACACTGGGCAAAGTTTTGGCCGAACTATTTGTCGAAACATTTGGCGAACTATTTCTAAGCAAGCGGACTCGAGAAAAGTTGGGCCAATTAAGGCGAATGCAGACGAACTACCCGTCCACACAATGGTTGGCGGCGGCGGCATAAAGTATAAACATAATAAATAATATCCCAGGGAACATGATATTTGACAAATTGAAGTAAAACACAGTAAGCAATAAAAATTCTTTATTTTATTGTCGCAAAATTGTCTAAAAAATTTTTGCCTTAAGTGCAAGATCCAGTTTGGCATGTGGTCACCAACCAAGGACACCAATCGACTAGCGTTTGACCAAAAACATTTGGTATATTCTTAAAATCATCCGATTTTATATTTCATATTAGACAAAGAAACATAAATTACTTTAGTTCTCGCGTTATATGTGTATTTTCGAACTTACTCCTCCTGCAACAGTAGAAAATGGTTCGACGGGTCGTTGACCACAACGACGCGAGCGCTGAACTGAACAGATCGGCTTGCTATACACTTGCTACTGCGGTATTTAGTGATGCCTGTCGGAATTATATTAGGTGTATTTAGGTATCTTTTTATCAAAATAAAGGGTGTGTGGGTGGTAAATAAAATTAGGATTTGCTTGATACTTTTAAGTTGGATTAAGAAGAAATGTAGCTAGTATAATAAATATTGATTTTTCTTTAAATATTTTTTATTTGTTATGGTTATCGCTATAGTAGGAATAACTTTGACTCACTTTTGACTTACTTCAGTTTATGTTTTTACTCTTTTTTGCTACTTTAGTTTTTTCTTTATTTTTAACCAAAATTAGGTAATTGTCTCCAGATCTGAGTCCGGTGTAACCGAAAGCAAAATTTAATATTTTCCTAAATCAAAAGTTGATATGTTTCGCATTTAAAAATAGGGTGAGGCGTATTTTAAAAATTGGCTAAATTTGGTTAGATCAATGTATTGCCGTTCCCTACACTACACTAAGGAATTGCAATATCTCATCATTACATTTTTGGATATTTATAATTCTACACTTTTTCTGGGGAAAAACTAATAAAAATATTTTATATTAGATATTTATAATTTATATTTTAACATAAATAGTTTTTTAAATGGTTTCCAGTAAAGTTTCAACATTTGTGTATTTACAGATTTATTATAGCTACACATACGACATCCGAATACCGAAATTAATAAATAAATAATATATGGCTGTAAAACTTAAGAATAAACAATATGGTGTGATATGTCTTTAAAAAAGTTTTAGTGTAGAATTTAAAGAAAACAAAAAAAAAAAAAATAAAAGGGAGTGTTTTTATTTAAAAAGTTAAGAACATTTTTAATTTTCTACGAAATTTAGAGTGATTTATTAAATAAAATGAAAATTGGATTCCACGTCCAAATTTCTAGTAAGGTAGTAACAAAAAGCTATTTTCTTGCTTATCATTTACGTCTGACGATAAAAAAATTAACGATATTAAGCAGATATTGGCATGTATCGCGCTTTTGTATTATCTTGACAATTTTAAATTATAATTAACTAGATGACCCGTAATCACTTCGTTGGGCGTTAATATGTAAACTTTTTGTTTAATCATAGTAAAACATAGCCATCGCTTTTTGATTGTGATTTTTTTTATGATAGGTTGTGTATTTCCGAAGATTAGCGGCTAAAAACAAACCCACAAACAAAGTTACAAACTTTACCTCTTTATATATTAAGTATAGATAATTAGCTCCTTTAGGTATACCCAGTTTTTCAAAAGTTTCACTGCGTAGTGTAAAGCTTCTGTCCCACAGCTAGCGGCGACGGGACAGCAGCGGGACATCAGCACGTCAATGTCATATGAAAACACGTCCATGACATGCCAGGCGAGACGGCAAAGTGACACTAGGCAAGGATTCAATGTATTAAAAAACGTCGATGTTCCGCTGCTGTCCCGTCGCCGCTCGCTCTGTGCCGGAAGCTAAAAAATGTGAATGAATCATTATTATTTTTATTTTGACGCTTAAACTTCAAACTTTGACATAAAATACAATAATCTACAACATTTAGTTGCGATCAACCATGCCTAATATGTTTTTTTAAATCTGAATTTCCGGGAGTAGTAGTTGTATAAAAACTTAATTTTTAGAACTTGCAAGTCCTGTGAAACCAAATTTTATTTTCAGGTGGGGTAGGTACTATTAAACAAAGTTAATGTTGTAGTAATGTACTTGCAGAGTTGGGCAGAATACTGAGTATTCGAATACGACCCAACTCTGTGTACTTGAGTTTAAAAGAAAAATACCACTCTTTGTTACGAAAAGGATTTTAAACCCATAATATTGAACCTTAAATTTTTCACTTTGCCTTATTTCTTTTTTCATTTAATCATTAAAACATAATTTAAAACACATGTATTGCATTTACTTTTAAATTATCAGCTTCTCAAGAAATATTGTATTATATAAACATATACATATACCTACTATAACTGCAATAACTAATGTTTTTGTCTGAAGATTGTGATATGATACAACCTGCCACGCCTCTTGTATTGCTAAAAACCTTCTATAATGTGCTCCTTTCACGAAGAAACTTTAATTTTTATATTTTAGTAGGTCTTTTACAATCATTGTTACGCAAGATATTGCAACAACCGCTGCGCTGTTTGCAACCTCGATTTGCATTAACATAGCGGCCTGAAGAGACCAGCAGAAGTCGTGGCAGAAGTTATAAGAAAAGCCTCGAGCACTTTTACCGGTGGGGCTGGGCGGAACGACGACGTCGAGGTATCTTGCAGTCCGCATTATTTTGAGGTATAACATTACAATTATTGCTAAGCAAAATAGTCCAAGAGCCCGTGAGCGGCAGACCTTCGTTATTTTGTAAAAACTAAAATTTTTTCCTCGCATGTTCCCAACATAGTTAGAAGCGATGGGAGACTATGAAGAATTTTGTATATACAGGGTGTCCGGAAAGGTGAGATCAAAAATGATAAAGGTGATAGAGTGAGCCAAAATAATGTTAGTACTTATATATATATATATATATATATATATATATATATATATATATATATATATAGGGGGATATTGACCTTCAAAGTTGGTATATATATATAAAATTATTTCAATTATAACTTTTGAACTATTGCCACAGTACCAATGATATTTTAGCTACTAAATAACGAGCGAGCCCTATATACAAAATCCACATCTTCTCTTCGTGAATTAAATTTTAGTTTAAAGGTTTTCGAAAACGCCGAATTCTCCATTGAGAACCTTTAATGCCATCCTGTACTATGGTATTTTTGCGATATTTCTCCAAATTTCTTGATCATTCTTTACTCTTCCACCACACTATAAAAGTGCGACGAAAACCTCTGATTTGAGTAGTATAGATTCGACATTGATGGTGTAAACTTCGAGACATTGACAAGTTAAGGTGACGTTCCGTAAGTTAACCACGGTTCTTGGTTTTTCGGTTCCCGGTCCGTAACCTTACCATTCATGAAATCTGGTTAGATTATGAAACGCGGTTTCTTAACATTACGATGTCACCCGTATTACCGCTGTCAAACCGCTCTTTACCAATCGGTAATCTTTGTTAACATACGGAACCTTACCTAAGATTTGTTGTTATTGTAACCATAGTTACGTTCGATTGTTAATAAAAGATATAAAAACGAAGACACGTGTTTTTATACGAGGTGTTTCGGAACAATACCAAACAGTTCAGAAGTTAGAATGGGATGGGTGTATAATCAGCAATAATAAAAGTGCCTGGCAATAAAAAAAATATGTTTGGTAAACCTATCTAAAGACAAGAAATTAAAAATTAGGTTTGTTAAAATGTTTTCAAAACCTTGGATTAGTACCTGTACAGGTAGCCCAGGGTCTATTCAGAAGAGGCAGGAGAACAACATATCAAAAAATCAGCTGACCTAAAATTCTTTTTCGAAAACGTTGCTTCCTCCTATACTATTAAAAAGAGTGACAAAAGTTCCAATAGTTTTACATTTATAAGAGTAAGTTGCAGTTCCGAGTAGTTCACTTTACTTAGTATAGTCGTTGGAATTAAATAAGAGAACTCATAAAAGTCATCAAGTCCTCGTTGACTTCAAAATTTTATTACGCTTCTTTTAGCGCTGATAGTAGGACAAAGCGGCGCGGTATGATAAAGGGTTTTTTAGGTGACGTTCCGTAAGTTAACCACGGTTCTTGGTTTTTTCGGTTTCCGTTCCGTAACCTTACCACTTATGAAATCTGGTTAGATTATAAAACGCGGTTTCTTAACATTTTGCTGTTACCGGTATTACCGCTGTCAAACCGCTCTTTACCGATCGGTAATCTTGGTTAACATACGGAACCTTACCTTAATAAAACAAGTGGCGGTATTGTGTTTATGTTTTATGGCTTTTCTTATTTAATTCCAACGACTATAATCATTTTTACTGTGTGCTCAGGGATACTTATTTTGGTTCTTGTTCCATTTTCTCCAGTTTTTTCCTTAAGCATTAATCTTGGTATTTATTTTTAGATAGGTGTAATGTTTCTTGCTAGACATAGGCTTACTCCGGCTACTGCCTTTTGTTGACTACTTGTGGAACCGCTGCTGATGGGGTCGCGCTTCCACCTGCCAATCTGCGATCTCGACGGAGTGCAGGTGTGTAGGAAGACGCGCACCTGTCTTGGTCTCTTATGTGATCTCAACGGTCGTTTTTGTTTTGAATACCACGAGCGATAATATATCGATGGTAACATCAATTTTTGTAATTTTCAACTGGTAAACTCGTATTTGTTAAAAAT
This sequence comes from Listronotus bonariensis, assembly GCA_014170235.1. NCBI lineage: Eukaryota > Metazoa > Arthropoda > Insecta > Coleoptera > Curculionidae > Listronotus > Listronotus bonariensis. The sequence continues at coordinate 96,895 of JACEGR010000174.1, read as the reverse complement.
TGAATAGCTCTCATTAAAACATATTTACTTATTGTTTTTTTTTATTAATTTACTTTTTTTTTAATTCTTAATGCGTGTTTCTTTCTTTTTCTAGCGACTTATATTATAAAAAATCATGTCATAAACTAATAACTATTAAATTAGGTTTAATTTTTTTTTCAATAAAAGTACACTCCTGGAGAAAAAACTGGACACCAAAATTGTGATCAAATTCAATCTTAAATAACTTTTTACTTTTTGGTCCAGTTGTATATCCTATCATCAAGATTATTATTTAAATGGAGATTGCAAAAGTCTTATAGGATTAGGTGTTATACAGGGCAGAACCAAATGTTGCATTTTGACCAAATTTTTTGATCACCCTGTGGAATAATGTAACGTCACAATTTTTTACCAGTGTATTGGATTTTAAGGCCCCAACCATCTTTCTTTAACATTTCTTTTTTTTTATTTATATCGGTATCTTTATTTTAAAAGAAAATACAATTTTTTAAAGAAAACAATGCGATTTAATTATGATGGTCGTAATATACGCTATAATGCAAACATATGAGGGAAACTTAAGATTCGGATGGTCATATTTCCAAAACTTATAAAGATAAGTATACATATAATGTTATGAAAAGATAGGGCTTTAAAATCCATACATTGGTAAAAATGTGACGTTTAATTCTTACACAAAGTGTTCGCAAATTTTTTTAACAACTAATTCAATAAAACTTTTTGCAATCCCTACATTAAATAATAATCTGGATAAAAGAAGCTACAACTGAACAAATTGGCTAGATTAAAAACACATAATATTTTGCCAGTTTAACCCAATTCCTATTTCTTAGAGCTGCTTTAACAATGTCGTGCCAACTCCAGCCGAAGGCTTAAAGCCCATTAGGTTGAAGTCCTAGCTAAAAAAATTTTTTTTTTTAATAGTTTTGTTTGTTTCTAGGGTAGAACAAGTAGTACAGGATTGACACAGGACAATGTGTCAATCCTTGGTTTACTAAACTATTCGTACTAAAAGCGTCTCTTGGGCAAGGCGCAAATTGAGAAACGTAAAACGCGTGCGACGAGACGCAGCACAGCACGTACTTTTGTAGCTTATAAAATTAAATTATACAGCGCAAATTGACTAGCGACGTGTCTACTCGAAAAGACGTTTATTTTTGTGACAGTGACATAGTTCCTCGCGTAACACGCGCTAGACGCATCTCAATTTGCGGTTTGCCTTAAAGTAAGGAAGTTATTGAAAGAACCGACTTAATTTTAAACAGCCTGTATATTTTTTAAATGAAAGTTGAAACATTTCTAAAGTTGTACATGTGTTACATATACAGGATTTCCGAAAAGGTCATGTTTTAAATGATAGGGCCTTATAAAGTGAGCCAAATAAGTTAGTGCTTCATATAAAAAAGTTCTATTGCGCTTTGTTAGGGTGATATTAACCTTAAAAGGTAAAATAAAACAAAAGTTTATTTATAACTTAAACGGTTGCCACAGAGCCAATAATAAAACAGCAAAAATAAGTTTTTCATATGGTTCAACAGTTATGGCGGTCACTGTATATTTACACATTTTGACAACATAAATAAAATAAAAACATTAAAATATTTTTTTACGTTTTGTAAGAAAATTTAATATTTTCTTGACTCAAGATAAATTCAAATTCAGCGGTTTAACTTGTATAATATAAAACAATAACAGAATAATATGAAATCCCGTTTCTGCAAGGACGAAGCCTCCGGCTTTTAACTTCCGGATTGGTGGTGCCAACTTACTACGTCACAAAGTGAAAGTTAGGTTCTGCTTATTTTACAACAGACTTAATATTATAAGCAGGTATAGATTCATATTTTTTATTCGCCATTATGGTTTTATTTAATAATTTAAGACTGAAATTATTTAATTAATTTCGAAGTTATGAATTAAACATACGATTTTTCTTATGAAACACCCTGTATGTTTTTAACTATTAAATTATGTCGGATTCCAGGTTTTTAAAAATGTATATACTTAAAAGTTTTTTCATACTTTTAGACACTATATCGATGTTTTTATTTTAAAATTTAATTTTGCATATTGGGTAAAGTGACCACACGTCCCGATTTTGGCTTTAGTTTAACATCCTATATCTTGGAATCAATCCATTTCCGGACCATTGTTCATATGTACTTTTTTTTCATAAAAAAGCTAATATTCCTTTATTTTTTACCGCAATTAGGAAACACTCTGTTTATTTTTAATGTATTTACGTTGTGAATTCTAAATCTACGTGCCGGTACCTGGCTACGCCCATGAGATGAAACAACAATTTTCCATTTATCAATTTATATTTTCGGTTTACGGTTTCCATATACCATATCAGAAACCGAAACGTCGATCGGTGACGGAAACGTCAATCTATTAATTCAGCTTTAACGTCCTTAGCAGGTTGTAATTAAGAAGAATTACTACCAGGGAGAGTAGGGCTAGCCGCGCACTAGTAACTTTTTGTTGACCAACATTAAAGTTGCTCAACCAAAAAGTGGCTAACAAATGTGTGTTTCATGCACTTGTCTACTAGGATGTTGCTTTGTTAACATGTATTTCACTTAGCCAGCAGTTATTACATACGGCCCACAGCCGTATGTAAGTATATGCGACGCTTCATTCGTTGTCACTGGGTCGGTGTCGCTTTTTGCTTTTAGTCAGAAAAAATTAATAACAAAAAAACGGTAAAAGATAGAGTGTTGAAATTTTCAGGAAAAATTGGCCACTTAACACCTGGCACCTGTCAAAAAATTTCAAAACAATTGAAGAAAGTTAAATACAGGGTTTGGAAAAAATGTGACTTTTCAAAAATCGAGGTGAGCGTAATCAATTATCTAATCAGGGTTTTATTTTATCTAAACGAAATTTTGCACATAGGTTAGAAATGGTCCCGTTCAGAACCCTATTGTTTTTGGGCTCATTCGGAGAAATAGAAAAAAAGTTATTTACGTTTTTGTAAGAAAAAATTGACCGACTTTGAGCCTTAATGACTCAAAAACGGTTTCACAGATCGTTAGGCGGGTAGTGGATTATGAAAGATCGCCTTTTAAGCACAAAGTTCCTAAAAAGTCTTCTGTTTAAAATGTTTTATTTTCACTAACAAATTTTGAAATGAAAAAAAATGACAAAAATTTGTAAATTTTCGCATGTTTTTATTTTTACATACGGCTCGCGGCCGTATGTATATAATCCCAGTCCAAAATTTTTGCTCAATGTGCATTTTTTCGAAAAAAATTCATAATTTAAGAACGGGGGAAAGATAGAAAGTTGAAATTTTCAGGAAAAATTGGCCACTTAATGGGGTAAATATTAAAAAAAATTTAAAACAATTGAAGAACGTGAAGTACAGGGTTTGGCAAAAAATGTGACTTTTCAAAAATTGAGGTGAGCGTAATCAATTATCTGCCTAGGGTTTTAGTTTATCGAAACAAAATTTTGCACACAGGTCGGAAATGGTCTCGGTCAGAGTTTGTTTGTTTTTGGGTTCAATCGGATAAATAGAAAAGGAGTTATTTACGTTTTTGTAAGAAAAAATTGACCGATTTTGAGGCTTAATAACTCGAAAACGGTTTCACCAATCGTCATGGGGTTAGTGGGACATGAAAGGGCCTCTTTTAGACTTAAAACGCCTAAATGGTCTTCTGTTTAAAATGTTTTATTTTCTCTGAGAAATTTTTAAATGAAAAAAATTGACAAAAATTTTAAAATTTTTTCATGTTTTTATTTTTTTCTCAAAATTTTGACCTTGAATTGAAAAAACGCAAATGTCATTGGATTCTACACGAAAAGTTCTGTAAAACAAGATATTTAGGATAATCGTATCATTTATACAGCGTGTTTTATAAAGTTTCAAAATTTTAATTTTTTTGTTAAAAAATGGGACATTTTTTTACATTTTATTTTTTTCCGAAAAAAGTACTTAAGCTTAAATTTTGAAGCATATTGTTTACTATTTGCTCTATAACATATTAAAATTTTAAGTCGCTAGTTTAAATGGTTTTAAAGATATGAATTTTTGAACTTTACTAAAAAGTACCGATTTTGACCTAAAATTGTCGCTTTATTATTTAAAATGTTGAAAAAACCTTTGCGCCATTCGTTAGATTATTTAATTGCCTGTCGAAAACCTTTTTACGATTTTTATCTACGATAACTGGAAATCGGTAAAAAATTGATTTAAAAAAATGACCAAATTTTGCCCAAAAATCGCGAAAAATTTGTTGCTTAAATTCGTCAAGGTGGCTGTTCGATTCGATTTTGTTGGTCACAAGGAAATCGGATATCTACGAGGTTGGTTTAAACGATATGAACTGATTTTAATACAAAATCTCGTTAAATAAAGCTACAAGGGAAGTATACGAGGGACGGTATTTTTACTGTATGTAAGTTCAGGATGTTAATACATAAAGTAATAGAGGAGGTTTTAATATTAGGTATGCATATAAATTGGGTTTTTTATACGTTATACGGAGTGTTAGTATAATAAGGAAAGAATTACACTAATTATTGGTACTTTTTGAGACAGGATTTTTGAAAATTACATACCTGAAATAAAATGGAGAAGATATATACAGGATGTCCTATAAATCCTGGCCAAATTAGTAAAAACCAATTATGATAAAAAACTCCGTTGTGTACAGGGTGATTTAGAATTTTGAATTTTAAGTAAAGAAAGGGGATTCTATTGTCTGGGTAAGTTTGATGTACAGGGTGTTTATTTAAATCTGGTCAAAACATATAGGATTAAAAAGTTTTGTATAATACATATTATGATTTTGCTTTTTTGGCTTTTTTATCAATACATTTTGTACAGTGCGTCTAAAAAGTTTAAAAATTTAATTTTACCCATATTTTATACTGAGTGTTCATCAATCTGTTACCATAAAGGGTATAGCCAAAACCTATAGATAAAAGAACATTTTTATACGTACAAGGTTTTTCAAAAATAAGTATTAAAAAAAACCAAGAATGTTATAGTGTTTTGTGCGTCTTATATACAGGATGTTTATGTATTTCTGGCCAAAATTTGTAGGGAAGTAAAAACCAGTAATAAAACAAAGCCCTTATGTACAGGGATTTTAAAAGTTTTTCTTTTATAGTAAAAAGATAGGGATTCTAGTGCTTTGGAAAGTTTTACGTACAGGGTGTTTACGTATATCTGGCCACAGTTAAGAAGTATAGTGCGGTATATTTGGGTTTTGCCGTATATGGTTCGTTTCCCCTTCTCGTCTTTAAAGTATGAGTATTTGTTTATTTTTTATGTGCTACGACAATTTTTTTCAACTTTTTTATTGGAAGAATTTCGAAAAAATGGATATATAGCTATATGGATGATCCCAAACAAAAATAAAAAATGGCAAAAAAATCCCCTCACCCCCCGCGCCCTTATGACATATCGTTTCTCCCAAACGAAACAACTTGTGAAAAATATTTTTATCTCATTTTATAGGTGACCTAAAATAATTTAAAGAAATGAGTAAAAAAATTTCCGCACTCTCTACATGGCGTGCGGAAAGTAAAATAAAAATGATCTAAATTTTAAATGTCTGTAACATCTGTGCTATTTGGGATAATTAAGTAAAATTTTGTTGGTAGATACGTGGTATGAGTAAGTTAAATAGAGCGTATAAAAAATCTATACAGAGTGTTTCAAAAAATAGTTACCCCGAATTTAAAAAAATATATTTAAAATTTGATATTGATATTACTATTACAAATGAAAAAAAAATGTTTATAGAAATTGTGTATAGGTATCTGTTGTTTAAAAAATATATAAAAACCCTTGTACAGGGTGGCCCAAAAGGTGTTATATTGAAAAAGCCCTAAAACTAAAATTCCTTAAAACTACGTTATTAATTCATCTAAACATTTACAAATTGGCTTAAATATAGAAATTTGCAAACCAAATAATAATTTCTAAAAAAACATTATACAGGGTGTACCAAAAAATTGAAATTAAGTTTTTTATGTTGAATTTTTAAAACTCTCTGATGACTTTATTTATGGAATAAAATAATAAAATAAATATATTATTAATACAGGGTGTACCAAAAAGTTATTATTACCCCTCCATTCACACTTTATAGATCGATTCTGGAAAATAAACACACTTGTAAAAATCCGTTGTATTTCATTTAAATGATTTTTTAAAATGATTTGGAAAAAGTATAAACACAGTTTGCCGCACTTCTTTCGTAGCGTGTGTAAAGTAAAATAAAAATTAACGATATTTTAGATAGCCCTAAAATGGTTGCTATTTCGGATATCTAAATTAAATTTTAGTACGGGATACGTGGAATGGGTAAGTTTTTAAAAGCATATCAAAAACATGTACAGAGTGTCTCAAAAAATAGTTAACTTCAATTTAAAAAAATATATTTAAAATTCGATACTGACGTATTGAAATTGAAAAAATAGTATTTATAGAAATTGTGCATAGGTATGTATAGTTTATAAAAAATCTAAAACCGCTGTACAGTTTGGGTCAAAAAGATGTTATACTGAAAACATCTTAAATTTAAAATTTATTATACCAACTATAGATTTACAAAAATTTTTAAATATGAAAATTTGCAAGCCAATTGGCATATTTTAAAAAATATTATACAGGGTGTATCAAAAAATTGGTATTAAATTTCTTATGTTTAATTTTTAAATAAAATATTAAAAATTTGGTAACAGGTGTATGTACGGGCATGAAATAATAAACTAAATATAATTATAATACAGAGTGTATAATATTTAAAAACATATATTATACAGGGTGTGCCACAAAAATTGTTATTAAGTTTTTTATGTAAAATTTTCAAAACTATTTAATAACGTTTTTATTAAACTGTTGCCTCTTAATGCCGCTCACGTGCTCTTAGTACAATTGGTTTGATTAAAAAAAAAATAAATACCCTTAATTAACGACGTTGTAAAAATACGTTCTTTTTGTTTATTTTTTTTGTATCCTAGATCCTTTGCCGTATGTTCCCTCTTTGTCCGAAGGACTGAGAGATTATAAAAATTGTTAGAATTTAAATACTATTAAGTTGTGTCATATGTTACAGACTTGGTACATATTTGTTTAGTTTAAAGGGTTGTAATATTCAGCCTATTTTATAATTTTAATTATTTTTCACTCATTTAAAAAAGTACGGGAAATACTTTGTAAACTCAGTCCAATTTTGATTGCTTTGCTGGTCCTTTAAAGACAATAAAAAGTGAAGAGTTACCATAGTAATGTTTCGTTCCTGTTACCATTGTTACGTACCATTGTTCAGCTGATTGTTAATAAACATGTGTAAAACGACGATTTAATTTCTTTTTTGTATAAGGGTGTTACGAAATAGTATTTACCCAATAAATAAAATGTGATTTTTAATGAAATTATGACCAAAAAATGATAAAAAAATTTAAAAAATTTTATTTATAATATTTTTGACAATTTTTTTATTGGAAATCAATACACTTAATCAATTTTACCCAAAAACATAAAAAAATGCAAAAGAAGCAATAAATAAACTTTTTTAATTTTTACATTTTTTCAAGGGAAAGAGCATGGAAAAAATCCCTAAAAATCGATTTTTTATTAATATCTCGATAACTGTTAAGTTTAGAGAGAAAAATTATATAATAACTTTTAGAATAGAGAATTTACAGATACATCTTTTTTGTTTCATAATTTTTTTCATCTCTTTTAGTTTTTGAGATATTTATGATTTTAATTTTTTTAAAAATATATTTTTTCAGAAACTGTAATAGATACAAAAATTTCAATGGAGCAAAAAATACGGGCAATTAAATTGTCCATCTAAAATATTATTCGAAAAAATTGCATACCTTAAACAATAACCAAGATATAAAATAAAATGTGATTTTTAATGGAATTATGACCAAAAAATGATAAAAAAATTAAAAATTTTTCATTTATAATATTTTTGACCATTTTTTTATTGGAAATCAATACACTTAATCAATTTTACCCAAAAACATCAAAAAAATGCAAAAGAATTGATAAATAAACTTTTTTAATTTTCGTATTTTTTTCAAGGGGATAGCATGGAAAAAATCCCAAAAAATCCATTTTTTATTAATATCTCAATAACTGTTAAGTTTAGAGAGAAAAGTTATATAACTCTTAGAATAGAGAATTTGTAATTACATCTTTTCTGTTATATAAAATTTTTACCATCTCTTTTAGTTTTTGAGATATTTATGATTTTATTTTTTTAATATTTTTTTCTCAGGAGTTATAATAGATACAAAAATTTCAATAGAACAAAAAATATGGGCAATTAAATTGTCCATCTAAAATATCATTTAAAAAATTGCATAACTTAAACAATAACCAAGATATAAAATAAAATGTGATTTTTAAAGCATGGAAAAAATCCCTAAAAATCGATTTTTTATTAATATCTCGATAACTATTAAGTTAAGAGAAAAAAGTTATATAACTTTTGGGATAGAGAATTTACAGATACTTTTTTTGTTTCATAAATTTTTTTCCATCTCTTTTAGTTTTTGAGATATTTATGATTTAAATTTTTTTAAAATATTTTTTTCTCAAAAGCTATAATAGATACAAAAATTTCAATAAACCAAAAAATATAGACTATTAAATTGTCCATCTAAAATATTATTTACCAAAATTGCATAGCCTAAATAATAACAAAGATATAAAATAAAATGTGATTTTTAATGAAATTATGACCAAAAAATGATAAAAGAATTAATTTTTTTTATTTATAATCTTTTTGACGTGGAATGAGTAAGTTTATAAGGGCTTATAAAAAATCTATACAGAGTATTTCAAAAAATAGTTACCCCGAATTTAAAAAAATATTTCTAAAATTTGATATTGACGTTACTATTATAAATGAATTTTTTTTATAGACATGTTGTATAGGTATCTATAGTTTATAAAAAAATATAAAACTTCTGTACAGGGTGGCTCAACAAGATGTTATATTGAAAAGGCACTAAAACTAAAATTCATTAAAACTACAGTATTATACCATCTAAAGATCAGCCTAAATATAGAAATTTGCAAACCAAATAAAAATTTCCAAAAAAATAGTATACAGGGTGTACCAAAAAATTGTGATTAAGTTTTTTATGTTGAATTTTTGAAACTCTCTGATTAATTTTTAACTAAACTTTGACTTTATTTATTAAGATAAAATAACAAAAATTTGGTGAGAGGTGTACATACCGGTATAAAATAATAAAATAAATATAATATTAATACAGGGTGTATAAAAAATTTGTTATTAAATTTCTGATGTTAAATTTTTAAATAAAATATTAAAAATTTGATGACAGGTGTATATACGGGCATGAAATAATAAAATAAATATAATTATAATACAAAGTATATAATATTTAAAAACATATATATATACAGGTGTGCCACAAAAATTGTTAATAAGTTTTTTATGTGAAATTTTCAAAACTACTTAATAACGTTATTTATTAAAATGTTGCCTCTTAATGCCGCTTACGGGTTCTTAGTGCAATTAGTTTAATTTAAAAAAAATAAATACCCTAATTAACGACGTTGCAAAAATACGTTCCTTTTGTTTATTATTTTTTTGTATCCTAGATCCATTGCCGTATGTTCCCTCTTAGTCCAAAGGACTGAGAGATTATAAAAGTCGTTAGAATTTAAATACTATTAAGTTGTGTAATATCTTACAGACTTGGTACATATGTGTTTGGTTTATATGGTTGTAAAAAGTTCAGCTTATTTCATATTTTAAATTATTTTTCGATTATTTAAAAAGTGCGGGGAAAACTTTATAATATTTACCCAATAAAAAAAAATTTATGTGTTTTAAAACCAAAACCGGTGGATGAACATCAGGGCCGTATGCATTTCTTGTTTTTCTTAAAACTGTGACCTTGAATTGAAAAAACGCAAACGTCATTGGATTAAAAAGTTCTATAAAATTAAATATTTACCATAATTTTAGTATTTATATAGCGTGTTTTATAAAGCTTGAAAATATTGATTTTTTGTTAAAAAATGGGACTTTTTTACATTTTATTTTATTACAAAAAAACTATTTTAGCTAAAATTCTGAAATAATTCTGGCATAATGTTCACTGATTGCACTACAACATATTAACATTTCAAATCGCTAGGGTGAACACTTTTAAAGATATGAATTTTTGAATTTTCCTAAAAAAGTGACGATTTTGACCTAAAATTGTCGCTTTATTAATTAAAATTATTTAAAAACCTTTGCGCCATCCTTTAGATCGTTTAATCGTCTTTCAAAAACCTATTTACCGTTTTTCTACACAATACTTAAAAATAGGTGAAAAATACGTTTCAAAAAAAAAATACACATTTTTGCCCAAAAATCGCGATTTTTTCGTTAGTCAAATTCGCACTAGGTGGCTTTGGCGATAGTGTCTTTTAATCCCCTATTGAAATCGACAAGGCTTGGATTAAAATTTATTGAGCTGTCAGTTGACTTTTAGTTTCCTTGAAATTGATCGATTTTTTCGTAATATTAAAAAAATACAGTATACAGGTTGAAAATAAGGCTTGGATCGGAAAATTTGGAATTTTTTACGTCTATATCCATTTTACATGAAAATATATCCGATTTTAATACCAAATCTTGCTAAGAAATGGTGCCAAGGTATGAAATTTTCAGATATGTGGTGCCAAGTAATTATCAGGCAATCGGGTCTTTAACATAGGTATTATGCATATGTATGTTAACGGGGATATAATACCGAATGTTTTAAAAGATTGTTTAATAGGGTTTTAATCTTAATAAATTATACTGGATGTTACCATAATATAGAAGATTTTATATACAGGATGTCTAATATAATCCCGGCCAAGTTGGTAAAAATCAGTAAGTACAAAAATTCCCTTATGTACAGGGTTTTTAAAGTTTTACTGTTAAAGTAAAAAAGGGAATATTAGCGCTTTATTAGGTTTATGTACAGGGTGTTTAAAGTATTTCTGGTCAAAATTTGTAGGGTAGTAAAAACCAGTAATAACAAAAGAGCCGTTATGTACAGAGGTTTTTAAAGTTTAACTTTTATAGCAAAAAAATGGGGACTTAAGTGCTTTGGAAAGTTTAACATACAGGGTGTTTACAAATATGGCCACAGTTAAGAAGCATAGTGCGTTATCTTTCGGTTTTGCCATATATGGTTCGTTTTTCCCCTTTTGTCTTTAAATTATGGGTATTTATTTATTTTTTATGTGGTACGACATTTTTTTCAACTTTTTTATTGGAGGAATTTTGAAAAAATGGATATACAGCTGTACAAATGTTTAAAAAAATTTATAAAAAATGACAAAAAAATTTCCCCCGCGCCCAGTTAATATATCATTTTCCGCACACAAAACAACTTGTAAACATTTTTTTGTCTTCTTTTATAGGTCACCTAAAATGATGTAAAAAAATGTGTAAATACAATTTTCCGCACTCCTTCCAAAGCGTGCGGAAAGTAAAACAAAAATGATCAAAATTTAAAGTGGCTGTAAAATATTTAAATAAAATTTTGGTAGTAGATAACTAGTGTAGGTAAGTTTATAAAAGCATACAAAAATAGTTACCCTAAATTTTTAAAAATAATTTTAAAATTTAATATTGACGTTACTATTGCCATTAAAAAAAATGCTTATAGGAATTGTGCACAGGTATCTGTAGTTTATAAAAAAATATGAAACCGCTATACAGGGTGGGTCAAAAAGATGTTTAGATGATATAAGAAAAGCTACCATCTAAAGATTTACAAAACTGCTTAAATATAGAGATTTGCAGAACCAAATAATAAAATTTAAAAAAACTGCTATTTAGTTTTTATATTAAATTTTAAAATCTGATCTGATGACTTTATTTATTAGGATAAAATACCAAAAATTTGGTAAGAGGTGTATATACAGGTAAAAAGTAATAAATTTATTATGATAATACTACAGGGTGGACCAAAAAAGTTATTATTAATTATATCGATTCTGGAAAATAAAAACCATTGTATTTTTATTTAAAAGTTTTTTTTAGAATGACTTGGAAAAAGCAAAAACACAGATTTCCGCACTTCTTTTGTAGCGTGTGGGAAGTAAAAGAAAATAACCGAAATTTTAGATGGCTTCAAAAAGTTGCTATTTTGGATATATAAAAAAAATTTGGTACTGGATACGTGGTATGGGTGAGTTAACAAAAGCATATCAAAAACATATACAGAGTGTCTCAAAAAATAGTTAACTTAAATTTAAAGAATATATTTAAATTTCGATATTGACGTTAGTATTGCAATTGAAAAACAAAAGTATTTAAAGAAATTGTGCATAGGTATTCATAGTTAAAAAAAACAGAACCGCTATACAAGGTGGGTCAAAATGATGTTCTGGTTAGTATATCGTCTGAAGATTTACAAAATTTCTTAAATATAAGATTTAAAAACCAATTTATAATATATAATAATAAAATAATTGTTATTTAGCTCTTTTATGTAAAATTTTTAAAACTATTTAGTAACGTTATTTATTAAAATGTTACCTCTGAATACCGCTCATGGGCTTTAACTCTAATTGGTTTAATTATAAAATAAATACCCTTAAATAACGACAATGTGAAAACACCGTCTTTGTTTTTTTGTTTTTTTTTTTGGTATCCTAGATCTTTGGCCGTATGTCCCCTCTTAGTCCGAAGGAGTGAGAGATTATAAAAATCGAACCGCTATACAGGGTGGGTCAAAATGATGTTCTGATTAGTATATCGTCTGAAGATTTACAAAATTTCTTAAATATAAAGATTTAAAAACCAATTTATAATATATAATAATAAAATAATTGTTATTTAGCTCTTTTATGTAAAATTTTCAAAACTATTTAGTAACGTTATTTATTAAAATGTTACCTCTGAATACCGCTCATGGGCTTTAACTCTAATTGGTTTAATTATAAAATAAACACCCTTAAATAACGACAATGTGAAAACACCGTCTTTGTTTTTTTTGTTTTTTTGTTTTTTTTTTTTTTTTTGTATCCTAGATCTTTGGCCGTATGTCCCCTCTTAGTCCGAAGGAGTGAGAGATTATAAAAATCGTTAAAATTTAAATACTATTGAGATGTGTAATATCTTACAGACTTAGTACATATTTGTTTAGTTTAAAGGGTTGTAAAAAATTCAGCTTATTCAATAATTTTTAATAATATTTTTCTCTTAATTAATAAATGCGAGGAAAAGCTTTGTAAAGTCAGTCCAATTTTCTGATCTTTGCTGATCTGTTAAAGACAATAAAAACTAAAGAGTTATCATGGTAATGTTTCGTATCTGTTACCATTGTTACGTACCATTATTTAGATGATTGTTATAAAACAGGTGTAAAACGACGATTTAATTTTCTTTTTATACGGGGTGTTACGAAATAATCCCATATAACATTTTTTGCCGGCGTTGTACATTTAATTTACTGGCATTGCCAACACTCTTTAATGGCAAGGCATTGGCAAAAAGGTATCAAAAAGACGCGAAAGTGGGCAATTGGCCGTTATTAGGCCACGTGTTGCAGATAAAGTGATGGCATCCGTCATTAATAAGTTATTGGCAAAAAAATGCGTTTAAGATGATGGCATCCATCATTAATAAGTTAGTGGCAAAAAGATAACAAAAAGACACGAAAGTGGGCAAATGCAGATACTCCCAAGCAGCAAGCTGACGTCTTATTGACGAAAATTGTCGCATATACTTTTTTTAAACGCTAAAATGATGCGATATTTTATTTGAAAATTTAAATAGGAAAAAACTCCTTACTGCAATGCAAAGTACCATCTCTCGGAACACTGTCCAACTTGGAGATGCAGATTTTTACACTAGCCGAAGATATTTCTTTCAAAGCTAAGTGAGATCACCTACCGCAGACCGCTCTCGAATTATTTTTGTCTAATGGGTACTGTTTAGACCATAAAAAGCGAAGATATTGCAGAAACGTAGTAGTTTATTATTTAAAAAACTATTAAATATGTATAATATTTTTTATTAACACGTCTTTAAAACTTTTAATAAAGTTTTAAACAAAATGTTTACAGCTCCTAACAGTCTACTTGAATATCTTGCCTTCTCGACTAGCCATCACCAATTAATCACACAACACACACTTATTAGGTAATGAATACATTTAATTATGTCTATTAAAAACTCTTTTCTTTAAAAAAGAAACTAAAAAGCTAGAAAACCACGTAGAAAACAAATGCACAAAGCGGTCACCTTCGGTCGAAATTACCTTAGCTAATTTTACCATCATTTTATTTTTATTCGCTCCAAAATACATAATAAACATTTTGTTTGACCTAATTTTTATTTGCATGATTTTTAACAATAAAATGTTATGAAAAGGCCATTTCCTTTAAATTATGTAAAAAACATAAAATAATGTTGTTTAGCTGCCATTATAAATAAAACAGATCAAAAAAAATGCTTTAATGTTAGTTAAATACCAATGTTAATAATATGGTTTAAAAAGTATGAATATGCGTTGAAGGTTTGCCTTCAAAAATCCAATATTTATTTGCCTGCAACAAAAACGCGTGCTTTATTTAATCAGGATTGGTATGCCGCCATTTTTGTATACTTGCCGGCAATTCGCCTGCATGTAAAATTTATTGGCAATTAAGTGTTTATTTAGGGTTGACTTTTTAATGCGTATAAGATGTTGGCATAATATTGCCACCAATTGCCAATGCTTTACCATCAATGCCAATATGAAAAATGTACATTGCCGGCAAATAGTGTTTGCTGGGATATTTACCCAGAAGAAAAAAATGTAATGTGTTTTAATTAATTTATCGGTGGACAAACATCAGGGTCGTATGCATTTCTTGTTATATCTTTTATTTAAAAAAACAGAAATAAGACCAAAAACGGTATTCGGTTTAAATAGCCTTCATAACAGATCAAGATGTAATTTTTTAGTTGTCGTGATTAAAAAGTTGCTAATGCGTGGTATCACATAAAAAGAAATACGTTTCATTATTGCAATTTTTCCGACATTTAATGTCAGAGATATTTTAGAATTTCCTAAAAAAAAGTTGTAAAATAAACCTAAATAGTTAATTTTTAAATTTTTTATTTTTATTCAATTGTATCTTGACAACGGTGGCAGACTTGCCGACTTGCCACCGAAACGTCGATTTTTAGTTTTTAGTTTTTTAGGTTACTTGTTTTAATGTTTTTGTGTTTTTTTTTTATTTTTTTAATCTGACTTGGCGTGTACCCAATAAATAACATATATTAAATGAATCCACCGAACCAATACAGAACATATTTTCAACTTTTTATTGACGAACATAAAATTTGCTCAACCAAAAAGTGGCTAATAAATTTGAGTTTTCCGCAATTGTCTACTACGTTGTTGCTGTGTTAACATGGATTTAACTGAGACAGCAGGTATTATAGCTTTTATTTTGAAAAACAGAAAAAGAAAAACTAAAAACGGTATTGGGTTTAAATCGTTTTCAAAATAGATCTATATATATTTTTTAGTTGCGGTGATTAGTTGCTAATGCGCGGTATCATATAAAAACAAATACGTTTTATTACCCCAATTTTTTAGTTGCCGAAAAAAGTTGGGAAAATAAAAAAAATATGACTAATCTCTATAAAGTGCAATCGTGACGACAGCAGTAAATATTTTTTTTTTAGAATTTCCTGTAGTAGCTGGAATGGCGTACAAAGTTCTGCAATACTAATTCCTAATATTAATTATGACAATAAACATATTTCAATATGTTTTGCAAGAATATGCACTGAAATCATTACTAAAAATATTATTATCTCAGTTATCACGTTAAACAAATAATGATAATCGAGAATCTTGGGTGACAAGGTCAGATAATAGTAATCGTACGTTTCCGTTTTCTATATTGGTATTGGTTACAATTAATGAATTTGAATGTAATGTATGGCTCGCAGGGATTACAAATTTTATATTTAATATATTACCCTGATAAAGCCAATAACATAACTATTAGCTCGACCAGATAATAGGATTTTAAAAAAGTATGGTTAGGTATTTAAATGCCAATAAAATTTGATTCCGCAGAATGTCCACGGATGGAATTTACAAGAGGACAAATGGATAAAAAAAAATTCAATCTAGAAAAAGTTACTCTTCATAAAAATTTTTGCTTGTAAAAAAATATAATTCACGAAGAGAATTATGTTGATTTCGTGTACAGGGTATGCAAAAACTTGAAAACAATATTGAACATATTTTCCAAGTAGATAAGCTATTGATTATGTACAAAAAAATAGGTAAAAAGGAACTACAACGTTAAAGGGGTTTTATTATTTCATAGGGTCAATTCAGCCCCACATATTATAAAACCGTGGAGTGCTACCATTTAGAGGGGTGCGTTTTTGAGAACGGGGTGAAATAATCCCCTTTTTAGTTTTTTGAGGTTAGGTGGAGAACTACGCATTTTTTCAGAAAGTAATGGCAGAATTTAAGGTAACTTGCTCTTTTGGTTTGATTAATATCGCCTTTTCTGTAATATCGCATACAATTAAAATACATTCAATGGACACTGAGGCAAAACACGAGTCGAAGGGTAAAAAAACTGGTAAAAAGTTACTTTTTTTAACACTTCATGTAGTGTTAATAAAATGGAGTACTACATTTTTTTACTATCTGCATTAATATTACTATATACAGGGTGTTTCACAACTTATCCGACAAACTTTAGGGGCTAATTCTACAATAAAAAATATGAAAAAACTTTATATGAAATATGTCCTAAACGTCTTAGTTTTTAAACTACAGGGTGTAAATTTTTGTAAAAAAATGTATTTTATAATAACTTTTAGGTATACCAATTTGGATATTTACAAAAAAAAAATTATTGTCTAATTATTCCTTAAAGTTTGTCGGATAAGTTGTAAAACACCCTGTATAAACATTGGTCTTCAAATTTTTCGTTCTCAAGATACAAGGTGTTAAAGTTTTCAAAAACTTAAAAATTTCCAAAACACATTTTTAGTAAAATTTGTTATAGGTACTAAAAATAAATGTTATTTAATAAAGTATATTATTTTGTTATTGCATAATTGCTAATATAAATTTATGACACTTAATTTTTAATAGAAAAAAATGCCCCAATGTTCTTTGTATGGTCTAGGATTATGCACTTTAGCGTGTTTTTTTCTGAAATAGGCCCTTAGCCATGTACACCTAAGGTAGCAAATTTTCGGTGTAGATTGGATTTTATTCCTTTTTTCAAATTTTCCAGGAAATTGCAAAATTTTCTTGTAATAATACGAAAATTTGCATTTTTCTGGAAATTATTTAAAACGCCGCATAGTCCAATGACGTAGTTGGAGTGTGCCTACATCACAAAAGATACAAGCTACGACATCTCTTTTCTATTTTCTTTGTTGGCACATTTTTTTAACGTGACGCTTTTCCCATAAGCACTGCCAACATTGTGAATTGTTGATTGAACTCGAAAATTTTGGAATAAATTTTATTCAACATTAAAAATTATTTACAAAAAAACTATAGACAATTTTGTTAAAATTTTAGTTTTCCTGGGTTGGTGACGTATTCAACTATTGATTAAAATAGTTTTCTACCATTCATCAATTTTAGGCGAAGAACCAATTTTAAAACAGTTTTTACCAATCGGTTATGTTGACGTTTAAACAGTGTATTATACGTCAAAGTTGTCTTCAATTATTACCGCGGTTATAATTGGTTGAACGCCTAAAATTGCTAATTGTAAAATTTTGGCTAAGAGCCTATTACGAGTAGCGAAGTACATTTTTCTGAATAATGATGCTGTAATATTAGAGTTTTTAAATCTCTTAATGTACATTTTTATATTTTTGATCTATCTGATCAGAAATTAATATTTTCTTTTGTTTATTTGTAACTTTGTTATTTTTTATCGGATGATAAAAAGGTATAAATCCAAAATTATTTCTTGAATGTTATTTTATAAAAATGCTCTAATGGTATTTTTTCTGAAAATGAATAAAAAGAAAGTTATTAGGGTTAAAAAAATTGTTAGATGAGTTGCCCTAATTTTCATTAATAACTTTTTTATTTTTATTCTTAGGAAAAAATAACTAACGTAAAATTGAAGAACATATAATTTGCAACAAAAAATGTTTCAATTTTTTTGTGTGACCAATAGTTTTTCATACAAATAATAAAAATTGTTTGCAACCCTTTTCAAGATGGCGGCCCCAGGACAAGGGTGACGACCCCACAAACTTGAATTTAACTATACTTTGACCTCCCTTGATAACTTAAAAATAAAATTGCGTCCTCTAAAAAATGGCCAAGGCTGTAAAAATTTAACATTTCAATGGACTAAGAGTTTTACATTAAAAAACATTTTTCATAAAACACGATTGTTGTTGTGTTTTTTTTTTAAATCTGTAATCCTAAAAAGCGTTAAAAATGTTACTAGTTTGCCAATTTATGCACAAAATTAATTTAAAAATAAAATTAATAAAGCTAAACCTTGATTATTAACAAAAGTACCAATGGTACTTACTTACCTCGCTTAAGACACCCACGGTACGTTAGTATTTAGGCAAATTTAGGCTTTTGGCTTTCGTGGATTGTTAAAAGGTAAAAAGAAAAGGTGGCCACCTAATGTCGATGACCCTGTATATTATCAAATTGCTTATCCTAAAGCATTGTGTAAATTGTGAGAAAAAAGATCTTATTTATTGAGGCATTTAGATCCGCAAGTACTTGGCTATCTAAATAACTAAATAATTAAAATATGTATAATAAAAATATCCCCACAAGAAAGCTTTCCATCCAAATAATCGTTTCAAATACGTACGTATCGTATCATAAAACAACAGAATGACCTCAGTTTAACTTGTTGGATTGTGTCTGCACGAGTCTTTACATGTTGCCACATCTTGCGTACCATTGACTAATTCGTTAAAATAATGATGCAATATTAGTACGTGTTGCTGGGGAATTCCACGACCTTACCATAGGATTTTTTAATATTTAAAAACATTTTGTAAATAATGTTATAAAAATAATTGGGTTTAATTTAAAGTATTAATTTTGCATATTATTATGCATTATTGGGTATGTATTTAATGTGTTTACTTTTTTTTTTAATTTGGTGATTTTTTTAAGTATCAGTCTTATCTTTATTTATTATTTAAAGAAGTGATTTGCTAATAACCAATAACTGCAAGTCAGATCTTACTATTATTAAAGAGTAGATATATTTATTATTGTATATAGGCAGAGTTATGTATTTAACGGTGTACTTAAGTTGCTAGACGAGGAAATGATTTGAGTTCCTATACGTGACCTCATTACAGACAGGTAAAAACCCAAAATCCCAAATTTTATTAAGTATCCCTCACACAGTCAATATATTTAAATATTAAATCTGTGGTAAGATGACAAAACCAGTTATATCATTTTTTGTAAAATAAGGAGGGGAGATATTTTTAACTTTGGTACGTCCTAAAAAATCACAATTTATTTAATAAATTTTTTAACCAAGTATAAAACAATCAGTTGCAAGATTTAAATATTTTACTTAAATTGTGATTTTTCAGGACGTACTAAAGTTAAAAATAACTTTCCTCCTTATTTTACAAAAATAACATATGTAACTGATTTTGTCATCATATCGCAGAAATATTGTTTCAATATACTTCCTATCACTTTTAATATACTGCAAAGCACCCATATCAGAAAAGAACATTTTAACGTTTTTGTTCGTCAAAAGAGTTGAGTGGATGTAGGTGAGGACCTTTTTTTCTTTTCATGGTTTTCATGAGGTAAGAATGGAAATATAAGTTTTTTAGATTACGTAAGAAAGGATAGAATGTGACCTTTTTACCATTTTTCTGCTCTTCAAAAATTTTTGACACATGACACCCATATGAAAACTCAAAACCCGCCGCGCCAGGATAAAATAATATTGACCAGGTGGGGATGACTTTAGGGGGCGTGACATATAGACATATATTAAGAAGGGATGCTTGTTTTATAATATTCAGTTTTGGTTAGTTCTGATCAGTTTGGTTAGTGCTGGTTAGTTTTGGTTAGTTAACTTTAGCTAACTAACTTAAAATTATGCAATACTTTTTTAATTTTCTGAGGTTGGCCATTAGGACAAACCAAAGAGAATTGATAGTAAAAACAGTTGACATTTACACATTTTAACCAAAGCATCCCTTATATGGTCAATATTATTAATGCAATATTATTGACGCAATAAAGGGTGTATCCTAACTACGGTGCAAAACTTAGGGGGTGATTTCTTATGGTCTTTTTATAAAAAAGTTCCTATAAAGATATGTCCATGAAATGTCGAAAATGGAAAGTCAGTGTAAACAACTAATTTCTCAAAAAATATCAATCATGGTGATTTGGTGCTTTGGTCCTTTTTGTATAAAAATAGAGGAAAACCGTGTTTTTACGGAAAAATAAGGCTTAGCGTCCCATAGTGGGCACTTTTGTAGAGTATTCTGAAAAAATCCCGACTGTGGACAAAATGATAAATAAAATGCCGCTGAACTATAGACATAAAAACAAAAATTACAGTTTCGGTGTATTTTAAATGGAAAGTTTTTAGGCGCTGAGGTCGAGTACTTAATATTACTACTTCAGCATTTTATTACCAAAGCAAAAATTCCCCTAAAATAGTAAAAAATACAAAGTCAAAAAAAAAACTAGACAGTACCTCTCAATAGTAAACAAATAATTGCATGTTTTTATACCCACAGTGGTTAAAATCATGGAGTAACTGGTAAAGTTATTAAATTTTTATTATTTTAAAAAACTGCTTTATTTGGCAAAGTTTATATGAACTATTTTGTATAAATTGGCTTTTCTTTAGTTCTACGAGCTAAAAAAGTATTTTTAATAACTAGTTCTATATGGCTAATAATTTTATTGTCTTTGAAATACATTTAAATAAAAAAGTTTTAAAACGTGATTTACCGGGTATCAACGAACAAGCCATAACCTCTATAATACTAGATATATCAAAATATGACCAGGTATAAGTAAATGTTATGGAAAAAGGAGAGTTTCCGCATATTCCTCACTTTTTGGTTAATTCCGATTTAACCGGAAATGACTTTTATTTGGAATTTTTAAATGAAACAAGTATATTTTAAAATTCTTGAATTTCTGAAGCAATTTTACATTGTTATTTCACATTTTTGAAATTTTTTACGCATACTTGATTTTTTAGAACTATTTGTAATATTGCATCTAGGTGGCTATGATTCTTTATTTATAACTTTATTTTTAATCCTATCGCAAATTAATTGGTATCATTAGATTCGTCAAAAAATCCTTTATTCGCATTTGTCTAAAAAGGGTTGCCATTTGAAAAATAAGAGTTGGGCACGAAAATGTAAATTTGCTAAATTGATTTATTTTTATCTTTTATATTAGCCACTATAACTTTGCGATTGTATTCTTCTATCACCTAGGGCCCCTAGATTAATTTGCGCCCAATCATGGCCATTTAGATAAAATATTGAAAATGGCTCCAAAAAAATCAAGTACGATTAAAAACATTTTAAAGTGTCACATTTTGACTTAAAATTGTCTCAGGAAACCAAAAATATACAAGGTGTTTTATTTAAAATTGGAGCAATTTCCGGTTAAACCGGCAGTGTCTGGAAAGTTAAAGATATGCGCCAAACTCTCCTCTGCTCATACCATTTACATATTATACAAAAACTCATTTTAATATGTATAGTACTCTTGACACCAGGTATGTAGATTTTTTTGCACAATTTTAATTTCCAAGATATGCCCTATGTAAAATGGGATTATTCTTTTTGATCTGTAACAATAGATCCTTGGCATTTTAGAATGTTTAACGATATACACCAGAAATTTTGTGACATGCTTTTATTTTCTCTATAACATTATGATAAGTTAAAGTCTCAATATATGATGGCATTTTTATTTTACGGGTAGCCCACGAAGGATTGTCTGACTTTAAATAGTTTCAGCCCTAAAAAATTATTTCTCTGAACAACCTCTTCATCAATAATCTAAGATCTATTTGTTATCTTTTTTCCTTTTTTAAGCCTATAATACTACCAATGATACTACTTACTTTTTTACTATGATCAAGGTAAATCGATCTATCTACGGCAACATTGTATATCCACACACACAAAGCGATTGTAAAAGGCGAGTTAAGGTAAAGATGCAAGGTCGATGAGCGTCACGTGATCAAAGAATTACCTGAAAGTTGGTGACCAATTTGCCGGATCTCCACGCTTTAACAGTAAACAGGTTATTTCAAAATCCGTCTGGTTTTTATGAGGGTTTTTACAATAATAATTTTATTCTGGGAAACACATAGATATAGTTTCTTCTGTACTTTATAAAAAATCTTGTTGACGTCTAATTTTATCAGCTTTTTGCATTATGTTAAATTTTTCTACACCATATCAGTACGCAGTAAGGAGGGGTTTACGGAGAAAAGTGCATATCGTCAGTGTAATTCGCAAAGTGCTTAACCTATTATTAGTTTACAGGAGCATATTTTAAAGCAGAATTTTACAGTGATGTGTGGTGGCATATAGTAAAAAAATAATTTAATATAGAAAAAGTTATTAAAAATTAATTGTTAAAGTCAAATTTTGACATCTGATACAATTAAAAGAAGTTAAGCAGTTTTCTGTGATCTGGATAATATGGAGTTGAGCACTTTGTGAATTACATTGACGATATTGGAAAACAAAACAGGCACTTAAAAAATATATATATTTCTTTTAAAGTTTGATACAATAATAACTTATCTAATAACTTTGCATTTGCCATAAAAATATTTTAAGGTTTTACCAAATAATATCCATGGACGATGCTGTAATAAACACTTACGTCGTGTTTTTTGGCGAATATACATAAATTTAAGATGCAAGATGTGTAAACTTTATATAAATTTAATAATTATTAATGCGTAAGACGTAAGACCTATTTAATCTTTATAGTCGAGTCAATGAAGCTGTAAAACAGGAAATTGTCGAAAGTCTTCAATAACAGCTTCGATTTTGATCTTTTTTTACTATTTTTATTTTTATATATTATTGAAAATCAGAAACCTCTTTAATGGGGAAAATAACTATTTGTATTTTTTATACAATATACTTAAATATACACACTGACATTTAATGTCAAACGATATCAGAATATCCTAAAACTAAAGCCTTTTATATAAATGTTTTTATATCCACCAACTTTTTAACAAACTTTAGGGGTTCTCCAACAAAAAATAAGAAAAAAACTTCATATAAACATATGTCCTACCTGTTTCACTTTTGTAGCTAGGAACAACAATAGTTTTTTACAATACCTTTTTTACCAATAGAGATATTTTTGGGAAATTTGGGATTCGTCTTCTATAAATTGAAAGACATTTTTTGACGTACAAGAAAAATTTTTTTTTTTTTTACCAGGGTTGTCCGTGAGGGATTTACTGCAATTATTTTTAGGAAAAAATGGTACACCACTGCATTTTCTTCAAAAAAATATTATTTCAGATTTCCGTTAAGTTTCAAAAAAATTTGGTCTTTTGACTTTTTTTTAGTCGATCTACCTATGGTTTTTGCATAAGGAAATAAAACTAATTTTTTGGCATGCTCAAATCACTAGCGTAGCAAGAGTGACGGTCCGCACCGGGTCCCCCTGTAGAAGGGCCCCCAAAAAGTGGTTTGTAGGTACACATTTAGTTTTTAAGAATAAAGAGTGAAGAAAAGACAGGGTGAGAACCCTTATTTTTGAACAAAAAAGTAAAGAAAGTGGGACCCCGACCCAAGTGCATTATGTTATAATGGGAGAAGGGCTCCGTTTTGAAAGTGAGGACCTTTGTTTTTCTCAAACTTTTGCGAAGGAACAAAAATTGATTTACTGAAACTATGGTCCCCGATTTTGACTTTCCGCCCCGGGCCCGACATCTTCAGCTACGCCACTGGGGCAAATCGCTATTTATTTAGTATAATATGGTAGTCAAGTTAAAATTATTTAGTTTGCTTTACCAATCATTACATGAATTAAAAATTGAAACATTGATGTGTTAATCAATTTTTACGTGGAAAATTAATTTTGATTTAAATAATATGTAAAAAAGGTTATAAAGTGTGATTGAAAAATAGATCACGAAACTTAAGGGGTGATTCTACTTGACAAAATAAGGGTAGAGCTTCATATAATTTTTTTCAAAATGTCATTCGTTTTCAAGTTTTTATTTTTGTTTTTTAAATTACTCGCTTATACAGAAAAACCGATTTGACTATATAATAATAATATTTAAAACCTAGACTAAATCGTCTGCGTTTCATCATTGTAGTAACAATTCACATTGATTGTTTGTCGCTATAGAGGGCACTTTACCTACATTGACAATTGTTTTTTGTCATAATTTTTTAGTGTTGACAGCTACAGTAGTTTTTGGCATGTTTTCTGAAAGACTGATGTCAGGCCTTTAAAAAAAAGTGGTTTTTATTTACATCGCTAAACCCATCAATTTAGACCTAAATCACCCTTAAAAATTAAGTGGTAAATTTACTTTACTCATTTCATTACCACCAGCTACCAAGTTTAAATAGCTATTAAATTATACTAAAGCTGTCGGTGTAAAATAAAATACGCCTTTTAAACTATTTAATTTATAAATTTAAAATAACTAATAATGGCTAATCAGTAAATATAATAATAGTATATGGATTATTCCGATATACATTTAATTGCTAAAAATTAATGAAACAGTACTAAACAAACTAAAAAATATTCTCAAAATGTCCCCATTTACTTCAATACATTTCCTAGGACCCTAAAAAATGTCGCCTAAATCGATGAAAAATTCCTGGTGTTTCTTTAATAATTTGGCACTTTTTGATTATCCTGAAGCGAAGATCCTTGACGTTGATTACTGGAGTATCTTACACCAATTGTTTCAAATGACCCCAAAAGAAAAAAAAGGATTAAGGTCTGGTGACCTCGCTGCCCATGCCAATGGTTCACTTCGTCCTATCCATCGCTCAGGATACGTTGCATTCAAATACTGCCGGACACGTATACTAAAGTGGGGCGGAGCTCCGTCTTGGAGGATCCACAATGTTGGCCCTTACTTCCAATGGCACATCTTCCAGATACAATGGGAGACGATTTTGCATAAAATCTAAGTATACGTCACCAAAAAATGGGCCATCAAAGAAATGAGGACCAATAAGGCAATTTCCTATTATCCCTGCCCACACATTCAGTTAAAATCTACTCTGATATTTCGTTTCTTGGTTTCTCGTAAGCATATGTGTGGATGTTGTGTAGATTTGTTATGCCATCACGAGTGAAACCAGTTTCGTCAGTGAATAGTATGAGGCCAATTAATCTATTATCGTTTTCATACTTAGCTAGGATCTGATTGCACATTTCCAACCGCCTCGGTCGATCATCGTCATAAAGAGCCTGCACCTTTTGTAAATGAAACGGGTAAAGTTGTTGTTCTCTTAGTACCCTCCATGAACTAGCCTGACAGAGCCGCACTTCATTCCCAATTTTTCTAGTACTAGTACCTGGATTATCAATAATTTCAAGCACTCTTTCTTCTTGTTGCACGTTTCTAGCAGTTTTAGGTCTTTCCCTATTTCCATTATAACTTTTAAAGGAACCACATTCCGCAAGCCTTCTGTGCACACTGGAAAATGTTTGAGCATGAGGGATATTTCTTTCCGGATAACTCTCCATATAATATCTTCTTGCCAACTCTGCATTACCATTTGCTTTTCCATAACAAAAATGGATGTCACGTCATTAGTTATTTTAATATTATAAATTAAAGAGTTTAAAAAGAGAATTTATTTGATGTTAAACTGACAGCTTTAGTACACTTTGACAACCATTTACCTGGTAGCTGGTGGTAACGAAATGAGAAAAGTAAATTTACCACTTAATTTTTAAGGGTAATTTACGTCTAAACCGTTGGATTTAGCGAGGCAAATCAAGAGCATCTTTTTTAATGGCGGGCTATCAGTCTTTCAGAAAACATGCCAAAAACTACTGTAACTGTCAACACTAAACAATTATGACAAGAAAATAATTGGCAATGTAGGTAAAGTGCCCTCTAGTGGCACACATTTAATGTGAATTGTTACTAAAATGATGAAGCGCAGACGACTTAGCCTATCTTTTAATTATTAGTCAAATCGGTTTTTGCATACAAAAAATTAAGAAAATAAAATTGTTTAAAACTGCACAATTTTTTTTTAGTAATTTACTGTATATAGATACCTCAAAGACGACCCTGGTAATTTTTTTTGTACATCAAAAAATTTCTTTTGATGCCTAGGAGACTTCTCTTAAATTTCTTTAAAATATCTGTATTAGTATAAAAGTTATAATAAATAAACGTTTTTTTTTTAATTTTAACACCCGCTAGTCCGAAAGTAGGACTTTCAGGACATATATTCGTTCGTATGAAGATTTTTTCTTACTTTTTGATAAAGAATCACCCCTTAAAGTGTGTCGTCAGAGTTTGTGCACACCCTGTATAAATAACAAATACAGGATGTCGAAATGAAAAAATATTTTTAATTTGTTTTAAATTTTTAATTTAATATTTTAGTAAAACTCGGTACCCAGGGGGTTTTCTGATATGAGGTATTCAGATCTGATATTAATTTTTATATGTAAACTAAAGGGGGCTAGCTACACCATTTAAATTTTTCTAAAACTTCCCAACTTTTTGTGCTACTCTGTTCTACGTAAACCAGTAAACTCCCCGATGTTTTCTACACAAAAAAGGTATACTTTGTAAGAATGGCTTCGAGCAACCGTTTTAAGATATTTGCATTTTAGTGGTTTAGTGCAACCAAAAATATAGGGAAGAATACATTAAATCATTCGTTTATCATTGTGAGGCAGTTGAAGTTTGTAGTTATGGCTAAAACGCTGTATTTAAAGGCATTTTTGGTTTCACTAAATTACTTAAATTCAAATATCTTGAAAACGATTGCTCAGAGCCATGCTTACACAGTATGTTTTTTTTGTAGAAAGCATAGGGGACTTTACTGGTTTACCTAGGTGGTACATATACAGAGTATCACAAAAAAGTTAGGACGTTTAAAAGAAAAAGGCCTTTCAGCGAAAAGCCTTCAGTGACTCGACTATTACCTGGTATATTTATTTTTAAAACATCGACAGATCTATTTCGCAATCAATTAAATATCGCGAAAATCAATATGCTGTAACGCCCTGTATACAGTGACCGGTATAATTGTTGAACCACATTATTTTATTTTTTACGAATGGGAAGTTTGACAGCACGACCCTTTAGGCGAGTGCGGCAATCCCATGAGTAAAGTAAGCTCACTTTATGCATGTGTTACATACTATATTTTTTCCACGACCGTATAAAAATTTCTCAAAATATCGTTTTATACATGTTTAATTTATCTAAACTTATTAATTTTATTTTTGCAGCACAGCTATTATATTACAACAAAAAATCATAGCCTCCTAATTTTTTAAGAGACCA
Organism: Listronotus bonariensis; assembly: GCA_014170235.1. Taxonomy (NCBI): domain Eukaryota; kingdom Metazoa; phylum Arthropoda; class Insecta; order Coleoptera; family Curculionidae; genus Listronotus; species Listronotus bonariensis. The sequence continues at coordinate 69,351 of JACEGR010000174.1, read as the reverse complement.
TTCCCTTTATAACTATGCATTTATTATTTAATTTTAGCAAATTGTATGTACTTACTTTTTGTAGAAATAATACTAAAAAAACATTAAAATTCATTATTACTATTAATTTTTAATAATTTCTATTAAATTTATTTGCAAACTGTCAAATTTTAAAACTAGTGACACGTGAACTAAACGAAATAATGACGAAATCAAAGGTAACTTGACCGTTTGATTCATTTGATGTCGTGTTTACTCTTATATTGTATAAATTGATGTTTAAGTTTATTGTAGGAGTGTTGTTAAACAGTATTTTTTTTAACGGTCGGTCGTAGAAAAACGTAATTTTTTAACTTACCCTTACAGCGATTAGATTGAATTAAATTATTTTTAAATAATACTTATTGCCTTTTATTTTCGTAAGAATACCAAATATTTTTTATTCTTAAAGTATTTAAATTAGTTTTAGTTACGTAAAATAACAAACGCATGAAATGTATGCTTTTTGGTTCAATTAGAATAAAATTTAAAAGTTCCTTTAGATTAATGGGTTAATGACGAAAACTTTTAAGCCCAGTTTTACAATTGCGCGTTCAGTTTGAGTTGAACTCAACTGGTACATGAACCTATCCATTTAAAATATATTGCACTCACTTTTGGCATTAACTTGACAGCAATATATTTTAAATGGACATGTTCATGTACAAGTTGAGTTCAGATGAACCTAAACTGAACTTTGCAGGTCTATATTTATGGATACAATATTTTAGTTTTTACGTAAAAAAGATGTCTGACGTTCGAAATAAAGTATATATTGCTTGAAGAAGAATATGATGACCTTTTTCTTTTATACACGAGAAAAAAAAAGAAAACTGCCGATCCCCCTGTTTAAAAATAGATCATAGGAAGGCAGTTGTTATTTTACTCTGATTTAAAATCATTAGTTTGACGACGAACTAATTATTGTCCTCTAAATAAAAAACAATTTAGTTTTAAATTAGGTTTAATAGGAAACAGAATTAACCAAAAGTTCTTAGAATAGCTATAGGTGCCAAAGAAAAAATATTTTTACCTTAAGGGTAAATTGAAATCATGCAACATCGTACTACATTGTGAAATGCTTGAAGATCGTGTTAACACTGAAGACATTTTGGTATCTGTTAAATCTGTTAAATTAGAATTGGAAGTGCTTCTTGCTGCCAAAATTTCGTACTCGGATAAAACAAGTCCCAAGTGTTTCTTGGCCTCTGCTTTTAAAACTGGAGGCAAACTTCTTAGTACTTCTGCAGCGTGCTTACAAAAAGGTCAACATCGTCTTCTTTTTTCTTGACGATAGTTTTTAATAAATCTGGTCCTCTTTCCGCATTTTCTTCCTTCCAAATATTTAATACCTGGTCTTCATTGTTGGAAAGTTTTTGGCGCTTTTTCTTCGGCTCGCCTTCTCTGTTATCGGTTTCTGGTATGTGTTCTTTATCTTGCTCATCATCACTTATTTCCTTTTTGTATTAGTTATTTCTTCATTTGACTCTACAAACTCGAATAAATAGGGAAAAGTAGGTTCAGACAACGTATCTTCAGTATCCGTATTTTCATCGGTTTCTGATTCGTGTGACGTTTCTACTGTATTAGAGCTTTCTGATCTGTGTTGTGAAATACCATCAAGAAACATTAATTGTTGGTGCCTTTTGTCTTTTGAATTTTTTGGAGCCAATTCAGAACCTAATTCATATTTTTTCCTGTATCTTTTATAGGAATCTCTAATAAATTTCCATTTTTTCTTACAATCATTACCTAGAAAAAAAATCTAATTACTAAGGTGCATCTCTTTTATTTGCTTACCGCATATCTCAATCTTACATATTAGGATTTATGAGCTCTGTACTTAGTGTTTTAAGTTAGAAATTGTTATCAGTGGTAATGCAACCTCCTGCTAAAAAAAAATTTCGACAAATTAAAAAGATTTTTGGCAAAATTAAAGATACCTAATTGCGTAGGTGTCATAGATGAGAAGCACTTTTGCTTAAGGGCACCTGAAAAAAGCGGATCATTATTTTTTAATTCTAAAAATTGTGTTTCAATCGTGTTGTTGGCTATTGTCGATGCAAGTTATAAAGTTGTATTAGTTGATGTCAGTGCTTATGGCAAAATATCGGATTACGATAGTTGTAAAAGATAAGGAATTAGAAAGAAAATTTTATTTCAAATAACAGGTTAAATATTCCTTCACCAAAATTTTTGTCAAATACAAAGGTAAAGCTGCTACATTTTCTAATCGGTGACGGAGCATTTGTCTTAGGTGATTATATGACGAAACCCTATTCTAAAAAAATTGCTCGATTCTAAATTTTTAACTATATAATTTGCCGAGATCGTTGAATCTCAGAACATGCTTTTGGATAATGAGTCAACTTTTCAGAATATTCTATACACCTTAGACTCAACAATTTTTTTTAATGTTACTGCGAAAATTCATTTATGACGATAAAAAAATATTGTAAAAGTTAGAACCCTTAATATTAATATTAAAAAGTCTATTATCGCGAGTAACAGTTTTTGACAACAATCTTTCCCTACAAAAAACTCTCTTAGTCATCAAATAAGACGTTTCCACGTAATCGGGCTTTGAATATTGAACTATTTTTTCAAATGTTTTCTGAGGTTGGATTTTTGTTACTGTTACAAATTCAGTAAATATTTTTAAAGATAATTGATGCGCTACAAAAAGGTATCCTAACATTTTTTTAATAAATTGACTCCCTTAAAAGTTAGATTGAAAAAAATAGTTTAATGTTTAAAGCCTGATTACATGGAAGCGGTTTATTTGACAATTTACGAAGAGAGCTTTTTGTAAGGAATTTAATTTTTTTGAGAATGTGTTGGTAAAATTTTTAAATCTGCAAGTTCTGCCTAAAAAAAATTTTGTCAAAAAAGTGTGAGTCGCGATAATAGACTTCTTAATAATATAAAGGGCTCTAACGTTCACAATATTTTTTTATCATTATGGATGATATTTTCACAGTACCGTTTAAAGAAAAAATATTTGTTTTTTTGCCCAGTCTAAATTGCACCTATTTCTGTAGCGCCAAGTATTGTAGATGACCTAATAGTAACGGCCTGTTGTCTACACAATCTTCATCTAGAGTCTAGGTGGTTATATTAAAATAGTTTTCTCCTTTTTTAATACAATAGTAATAAAACCAATCATAATAACACATATATTTTTTCGTTCTGGTGGATTTCAAGTCAAAATCAAGTTCAAATATTTCTTTTACCGAATCCTCTGTTAATTATGAAACCTAGATAACATAATAAAGAAACAATATGCATATGTTCCGGAAATTAGGGTAAGCATTTTTGGTCATTGCAGTAGCGGCTGGTGATGGACAATTTTGGTGGGCAACAACCCGCACCATAGGTAAAAACTGTTTAAAATTTTATTTCGGCCTCTTATTATAAGGAATTAATCCATTTTTAGTGATACCTAATCTATTAAATAGTAAAGCAAATAACTTTTTAACGATTTTATAGACTGTAATAATCAACCATTAAAAAAAAAATTGTATATTTAACAAAGGTGCGGGTTGTGCTCACCAAAATGGTCATCACCAGCCGCCGCTGGGTAATTGTCTAGGAAATGGGAGCAACTCCGATTTTGACTAAATTGGAAATACAGGAGCTTTTTAGGGCGTTCATTACAATTCTAAAACAATTAGTCGAAAACGTTTCGTTTTCGAGATACTCATCATCAAAGTTCAACTTCAAACTAACCTTATTTTCACCATATTCACCCTTCTTTATGCACAAAATTCTTGATTTATACTAAATTAGCACACAATATTTCATATAACATCAAAGTATTTTTTAAACCTATTTTTACTGATTTTATGGCTGTTTAATATTAATTTAAAAGCATTACTTAAGATCTAGACAGCTATGAAAGTTTCGAGGAATACTGAAGTGTATGCATGGTTGCGGCGTTTACGAGTAAAATATTTTTAATTCAATGAAAAAATGTGTACAATAAATAAGAAACAGAAATTTAAATGGTGTTTATAAAATATATGTTTCAATTTAGTGTTATAGAATTTTGTGCAAAAGAAGGGGAATATTGTGAAAACGAGGTTAGTTAAATTTTGCATTTATGGATAACACAGGAAGGTAGTTTTAATTTTAAAAGAACCAATACATTTTTTAAAAATCAATTAATTTAAAAAACAAAATAAAAGAAACGTTAAAAGATTTACTTGATGATTTTACTAATTAACAAAACCTTTTTACCAAAGGAAAACCTACAAATTATTAATTTAAAATGACAAACATAAACAACTTGAAAATTTCGCATAAACGGTCTAATCTCTCTAAAGTATTAAAACACCCAAGACTACCCAGACGGCTGAAGTGCTGCCACAACACCGCGCCGCGCCCAGGTATGTTAAATAAAAAAAAACATCGGTATATCGATAAATATCGTTTTGGCTAATATCGATTATTAGATATATCAAAGAGCTATATATCGATATTTGAGAAAGAAAAAATATCGATATAATATCTTCTTGTATTACATATCTTTTAATTTTTCTTTGTCTCAATAGGTAGTAAGTAAACAAATACGGCATAATAGTAAAAATTAGCTTAATAATTTAGTTTAGTTTACTGTACAACATTTTTACAGTTTTAAAAATTTAAGTGAAAAAAACGCTTTTTCGATATTGATATATCGAGAAGTTAAATATCGATGAAGATTATCGATACTTGAATTTCGATATATCGATATTTGAAAATAATCTATATATAGTTGCCATCCCTAGCCGCGCCGCCCAAGCTGGAACTGAAGATTTCAAAATAATACCAACAAAAATATTTAAATACTTACTACTTTTATTAATCTCCTTTCCTATTTTGTTCCAAACATTGTCTTTAACCACAATATTTCGGTACTCTGGGTGTCCTTTATCATAGAGAATGGAATGTTTTGCCACAATATTAATAAACTGCTCTTCTTCTTTCCGCGAAAAACTCATTTTTCAGTATGAAAGACGTCCTTTCGATCTGCAGACTACAACATTACTGAGCCGGACGCGGTGCTGTGGTTAACGATAGCAGCAAGCCACAGCGGCAGACGACAGTGACGTCGTGTTTCGAATATACCTCACAGTGTATCAACCTATGAAACTGTTGGACATAAATGATAATTCCAAAACTTATGAAGACATCAAATTTCGTATTTTTGTAAAGGTCTTCAAACAATCTTTTAAGGGTGATATAATATACAAGGTGTCCAAGAATATGTGGGCAATTTCTCGGATTTATATAGAACACATGAAAATAATGTTACAAGTTCATATAAATTTGTTTTCTAAAGCCCCTCCTTACAGAGATATGTGCCCCTAAAGGACGCCGTTGCAACGTTTATAGTACTTGGTAAAATAAAATATTTTTTAATATGATAAAATACAAGTTAAGGGATTCCTTCAAATGATATTCTTGTTAAACATTCGCCTTCACTAGTTCGCCAGGGGCGGACTAAAAATTACACAATGGTGTTAAATATTTTTACACCCTGTATAATAAGGAAATGAAAAAGTATTTTTGGGTAGCTTAGACGACCTTTAGCTAAAAAAAAGGTACTTCTGTTAGAAGTCGACAAATTAAAGTGTTCTCGACAAAAAGAAGTTTTTTGTTTAGTGAAGACATTAAAAAACACTAGGTTATTCTATTGCAAATGGTCCTAAAAAGTTATCATTTTTTAAAATTTTCACTACACTAAAAAATAATGTTGCAGCATGTAAAGGATCCCATAATCTGTGATAATTAGAGCTAGATAATGCATAAAATAAGAGGAAACCTATGTCTAACCAAAGACAATTATAGTTTTGGTCTAACCAAGAAACAGAATTATTAAATACAACCCCATTTAAACAATAAGTTCTTTTTCTCAAAAACGCTTTACTTTATCGATATCAGATGAGGGTATTTGTTTTTAGCTAAGTGTTTATTTTTTTCCTTTATTATACAGAGCGTAAAAATAATTAGTACTATTAAGTAAGGGTTAGTCCGCCCCTGGCGACGTAACGAATGCAAACGTTTTACAAGGACACCATTTTAATTAAGGATTCCCAACTAGTATGCATCATGTTAAAAATGTATTTCATGATACCCATTACTACAAAAGTTATTTAGTAAAAACGGTTTCCAGTGGCGTCTTTAAGGGCCCATTTCTCTGCAAAGAGGGGCTTTAGGAAAAAAACATTGTCACATTATTTTCATATTTTCTATATGAATCCGAGAGATTTCCCATATATTCTTCATAGGGTGTCCAATTTTAAAAAACCACAGTCTTGTTTTATATTTGAAGGACAATTAAAATCTGATTAGTGATTTAAAAACTACAGAATTTACCCGATAAACTGATATTTGTGTATATTCTGTAGTATAAAAACAAAAATAAAGTGATTCGGTGTTTCAGTTTATGTAAACTTTTTAAATTTTTCCTTATGATATTATTACCGTACTGCTTTCTGTAGATATATATGGAGGGCACGGTACCCTACTTAATTATATTATTATACAATAAAAAAGCGCCAGACAGGGGAGAATAAAAAAAACAAGTTTAGGGCGGGGTTGGTTTTTGGTCTTTAATTTGATTTGTAAATAGGGCGCCACAAAGAAAAGGACCTTCTTTTTCTCTTCAATTTTAGTTTTGAGTAGGGCGCCCTGGAATTAAACTAGGCGCCAGGCAGGGAAGAACTTTCTTTGCTGTTAAGTTTTACTTTTGAGTAGGACACCTGGGATAAAAATAGGCGCACGCAGGGATGCGTCTCTTTCTTTTTTGCTCTTCAATTTTCTTTTTGAGTGGGGCGCCCTGGGATTAAAATAGGCGCCTCGCAGGGAATGACTTGGGTGAGAATGTATTCGTGTTAGAAAAGCCTTCTTTGTTGTATTTTTAATGCATTTCATTAAGTGTTCACCTTTAGCATTTGTAAAGAAAGAAAAGGAACATTTTTACAAAAATCAGTAATGTGTATGGTTTGGAAGGACCTTTTTTTGCTCTTTAAACAAAAGGAACATGTCTTTGTAAAAGAAATCACACAAAGTTGTATGTTTTTTAAAAGTAAGGACCTTTTTTTGCTCTTCAAATTTTTTTCTCTTAAAAACTTCTTCGCGCTAAATTCAATCCCCTTTAAACCCCGTAACCCCATCAACTTTTTGGGCTTGTTGGTATGGGGAGGGGATAACGAGTTAGTTTTGACTTCAAAACATATCCCCTAAAAATAAAAATTATCATATTTTAGGTTTTTTTTAAAATTACAATGTGAAAAGCGTAGGTACTAGAACATCTATTATTTCCATATAATTTAACGGCCGCAGTAATATTGATAAATAACTTAGGCATTAATTGGCGTATTATAATACAGTACTAATTTCTATTAAGATATAGTTGGTCGTACTGTAGTAACAGATAACCTTCAAATTAATCATCGTCATTAAATATACGAATACAAATAATAATACTACTATTTAAAATTATTATCACGTTGTCATAGTATGCCAATGCAAGGTAATATTATAATGATAGTTTAAGGAAGTTTGCTCATAAACGCATGACTCACTTGATGTGTGGTGATAATATGTATATTTGAGGAAAAAATGTATTAATTAAATTATTCACCTAAATTCATTATGTATTACTGAGTCACTTTCAAAAAGTGTGCCGGTCAGATTGAACTACTTGATGAATACAACCCTACAATTACAAAAAATAAACTGTCTATACCTATATTAGAACTTAGAATACAACTATGATTATTTGATTCATTTTGTTTATTTACCTAAAATAGGTACATACATGTTCAGCCAATTCAAAAGGTTTATAGGCAATGCGTAGGTAGAGAAAGGGAAAATAATGCCAGTATGTAAAAACTGACGCTTTGTTCCCGCTTTGCTGCTGCTTTGCATTAAAAATGTTTGAAAAATTTCGAATTGTCTCTCATCAATTTAATAATTAAAAACTGAAATTACCAAATGTAAGTAATTTATTAAAGAAAATGAAATGTATTAATATCTGTAACAGTAAAATAGTCCATTCTTTTATTTTCACAGCCTTCTTATCAAATAAAAATATTCAAAGCAGAAATAATGGCGGTGCTTGATTTTCTTTACAAGTATTCTCTGCGCGCCATTTTCAAAAGAAATACCCTATATGTAGCAATAATGTATCATTAAAAGGATAATTTCATAGAGAATACGAATATAGAAAAAAGGCACTTTTAAAATAAGAAAGTTGATGCTACTTCCGGAAGTGATTTTAAGGTTTTAAGAATGTCAAAAAATCTTTATATATGCTATAATATTACTGTTAATTTTTTATTAGTCTTTTTCAAAAACTAAAAAAAATTGGGGAGGTAACAACATCCTGAGTCACCCGGTTTATATCCTAAGCCCCATTAATTTTGATTTTTAGGGGAACACATTCTTTATCAAAATTTATTGGTTCAAAATTATTTCTTTCCCCACCAATGGTAATCTAAAAAAGTTTAAATGGGAAAAAGAGTTAAGTGATACATGGTTTCTACGGTTATCAAATTACATTTTTAGGAGTTTTTAGTTTCTGGAAATCGTAGCAGTTACGAAATATTTTTCGCAATCGCAATAATCTTCTAATACAGTTAGTTAAGACTTTTATACTTTCAATTTCCGCCACCCCCACAAAAATGAATCCAAGGGGCTCAGTCCAGAAAGTAAGTTGGCTATTTTATTAGCCCTCCTTGACCAATCCACTGATCAAATTCTCTCAATTTCTCTCTTTAATTATTTTTAGTTGTTTAAAATTGTTTTAATAGTTTTCGAGAAAATTCACCCTTGGACTGCAACCCTCTAGCAGGGGTAAGACATACCCCCAAATCCTAAATTAAAAGAGGGGTCTAGTTATACCTTATTTTAAAGGTCTTCCTGTCTGCTATTATTTTTGTTGATATAAAGCTTGTCAAAATATTAATTTTGTTTTTTTCAAATGTATAATATTACATTTTTTTAATCTTTATGACATCTCACGAAGGCTTATGCCTAAATACCAGTATACCGTGAGTGCCGGGTTACTGGATGTTTAACCCAATATTGTCGAGTTCCGTCAACATTATCCAAGCACTGAAACATGCAGTTGCATTTCACAGCACCTTTTAGACAACGTTATTTTTAAATAACTACTACCTAGAAATGGCAGAATACTACACAGTGGTTCGCCATTGCCAACTGTGAGGTGACGAGCTATTAAAAATCCGATGTCCGACTCCGAGATTCGAACCCGGATCGCTGCGGTAAGAGGCTGACACGCTAGCCACTACACCACTGCCCGCCACATTACCTGTAAGAGCAAGCTACTGAAAATATGATAAGGGTTACCCTTAAATTTTTGGGGTAAGTCACAGAACAAAACCAAACAAGTTTAATAAACAATTAAATCGATTTTAAAAAGATAAAAAAATCACTAAAAAGCTAAAGGTAATTAATAATAAAAGATTTTAAAATTAAGTCTATTAATAAAATATGTTATTAAAGTATAAAAAGCTTTTGTTTATTTAATTATTAATACATATTTAGTATGAACATAATAAAAGTTATTTACCGCCTTATTTTAAAACTTGGATTATTTAATTTTTTTCTTTAATCTTTGTAGAACCGGTTTATTTTTTTGTTTGTTTATTTTTCGCTTTTATGGATTAGTATTATGACTTGGTTCCAATGCGATTATCTGAGAAGTGCATTTTTTACATAAAAACATAATTGTTAAAATCGGTTCGTAATTGACAAAGTAATCGGTTCCCAGGGGTTCCCAAACTTATTTGCTGTGACGCCCTAGGAATTTGGGACGCCTCTCAACTACCTTGGTACATATCCACCCAGAGTTTCTTTATGAGAAGGGGTTTAGACATAAGCAAGACCGGTGATAGCTTTTGTCAGGGACGTGAGGGTGTGAGAATTACGATTTTGGTTGGCAGTTCTGTTCAAAGTTGGTAGCATTATCAGCTGATGACAGAGTCGTACCTTGTCGAAGCTTTGTTTGGTAAAAACTATGGAAATTTGCCATTTTCATTTTGGTTGTATACTTTGCAAGGATTTCCAGTTGTATGTTTTTGGTTAGTTTAGAGACTTCACATATTATTGGTTCGGACTCGTTTTATTTTAGAGATTTTGATAGTGTTTAGTCGAATAGTTTTCAGTCGTTCGTGTTTTTATATACATATGATACAGATGAGTGTCCGCTAATTAATGGTACCTACACAGAAAAACCACAGACTTCTTATGCGAAAATACCCATTTAGGATTAAAACAAACATACCTATATCCAAAATTTAATGATAAGGAAGATGCGGGGTGTTAAAGGGATATAAATATTTTATATTCATGCATTTCGATAATTTCTGATATGTTTTAAACATTTTAATAAAACTCGGTATCCAGGAGTTTTTAGATACCAGCTATTTATATCTTAGCAGTTGTAATTATAGCTAATACGATGTTATTGAAGGTACATACTTTCGGGTGCGCTGGACAACTAAAAGCGTGAATACCTTAAAAACGGTTGTCAAGACCTATTCTTACTAAGTATACCTTTTTTTGTGCAGAAAGCATAGAGAAGCTTACTAGTTTACATACATACAGAGTAATAACAAAAATTGGGTAGTTTTAGAGAATTTTAAATAGTGTACCCATCGCCCTCTCGTCTACACACAAAAATTAATATTCGATCTGAAAAGCTAATGTTTAAAAACCCCTAGATACCGTTTTATTAAGATATTTAAAAAGGGGGAACAACTATCGAAATAAATGTATGTTTTCTTTTTACTATGACACCCCGTATCTTCCTTATTATAAACTTTTGGATATTAGGTATGGTTGGTTAAATCTTAATATTTTGGCATAAGGAATCTGTGGTTTTTCTGTGTACCATTCATTAGCGGGCACCCTGTATTCAAAGTTTTTAAGATGGTTTTTGACTTACGGGACCATGGAAATTGTTTTGCTCTGCCAGGTCATCGTCCTGTCGTCGCTTTGATAATTTTTAATTTTCAACATTTAAACAACATTTATGTTTTTTTTTTTTAAGTTATGCCTATTAAAATAATCCAATAAATTTTGTTTACACCATACAGTTCTTTTTGTTTTCTCCTTAATTCTACGCCACTGATCTGCCTAAAATCAAACATGGCCGAAAATGGCCCGACTTGACGTCATAGCCGCGCTAGCCAATATGGCGAATGTCGTGACCTTATCTCATCAATCGACTTTGATATCCACCAAAGCAACAAAGAGGAACTTTTTTGTTACTAAATGAATTGCTTTTTATTCCATAATTGCAGAAACAAGAAACAAATATCAACAGGATTCAACTTGTCTCCACTAAAACAACTAAAATTAGGAATATGTTTTGTTTATCGATGTTTAAGTTTACACATTGTCCTGGAAGAATTCGCGATAATTTGAGAATTAGGTGTCGCCACTACAGCAACCATTAAATTTGTTTCAACTTGTTTCAACTTTTCCTTTGATCTTACCGACTTGAATTGAAACACGAAACATAGTAGGTAGTAGATATTTAAAAATAACTTCCGTGGTGGCACTACCGCGTTGTCTAAAAGGTGCTGTGAAATGAAAAAAAACTGCATGTTTCAGTGTTTGGATAACGTTGACGAAACAGGATACAAAGATGGGTTTAACATCCAATAACCCGGCACTCACGGTACTCTGGTATTTGAGCATAAGCCTTCGATGACTAACTTATTGGAACATTATGGATCTTTTTTGAAAACATGCAATATAAACAAAAAGTTCCTAATTGTTGCTTTGGTGGATACGGACCTATATAGGGACGGATTTAAAGGTTTTATCGATTTTTTTGTAGAATAACTTGACATCAACACGTGACGCCCCTTGAACGACACTGCAACGTCTTAGGGCCTCGCTACGCACAGTTTGGAAAGCCCTAGGTAAACATAGTACATAAAAAATATACAGCCAAATATAGAACCTTTTTAAAGTCGGTTAATAAGTTGGCTTTTAGTAGAAAAGACAAAACAATACACGTTAGCCCAGTATTGCATTAATGAGTTACAAGTGATGTAATTCACAGAATGGATTGATTCGACCGTGGGCGTTAGTCTTAAATTTACAATTCATAAATAAAAAATGGTTTTTTAGAATCAAAACGTTAAAAAAATCGCCTTAGGATATACAGGGTGATTCAAAATTACGAAAATCCTATTATGGCTAATAAAAAAATGGTTTTAAAATTTGTTTACTACTTTTTTAAATAACATAAAAAGTAATAAAAAATTTTACTTTTTGTGAAATAAATTGTACCTTTTGGCTTACTACTTACATACATTTAAACTTTACCTAATAGTGTATGCATATTAAAAGTAAAATAAGCTTTTTTATTATTTATGAAGAAAAAACATGTTTTTAGTATACACTTCATTATCCCCACTAATAATTAGCGTTAAGAAAAAAATGTGTAAGACTTTATGTATTACTTTTTTATGCCTTTTATGTATATGTAATACACTATTATTTTGAATATTTCGAAGAAAGTTATTCTTCATTAAAATTTTTGCTTCTTTTGAAACACTAAAAACTATAATAAAAATTGCATTATAATATACAGGGTGCTTCAAAAATGAAAAAATTGAAAAAATGTATTAGTAGTGTACTAGTAGACAGTCTACTAGGAATCTTCTGAAGATGCCAACCACTCGCGCTGGCCAAACGTCAAGGAAACAAAAAACTTAAGTTTAGCTAATTGATTTTACTTTTAGATGCATACAATATCCAGTAAAATTAAAGTGTATGTAAGTAATAACACAAAAAGTAACGATTTATTCAACAAAAAGTTAAGAGGTTAATTACTTTTTCACACTTTTTAAATAAGTAGGGAAAAAGATTCATAACCAATTTTTTTGTTTCCCAAAATAAAATTTTTGTATTCTTGAATATTCCTGTATATTATAGGGTGGTTCTTTTAAACGCTTTTATTCAAAACAATTTTTTTCCTTATTAAAAAATATTTTTTTATTTTATTTTTTGTAACATTAAATTTCATTTTTTTTAAACCATAACTAATAGCAAAAAAATATATACTATTAATTTTATTTAATTAGGTAGTCTTGAAAAATGTTTTTTTTTTATTTTTCCAAGTTAAATTTTTGCGATTATAAACCTCCCCGTATATCATACGTCAAGTTTTATTAAAGTTTTGAGTATTAAGACCAAGCAAACATTTTTTATGAAGAATAACTTTTTCGAAATATTAAAACAAAAACAGGTATAGGTAAGTCCATCCGTGGGCACACTGTATTTTTCCATATATTTTTTTCATTTTTGAAAAAAATATTTTGCCGATTTTGAACCACCTTGTATATTATAAAGCAAATTTTTGAAATAGCTTTTAGCTTTTTAGACAAAACAAAATTTTTTATAGAGATTCTGGTTCGAAATATTAAAATAAGTCTATCCATGGACACACTGGATATTATGTATTTTCTATTCATATTCAATTTAAATTATCAAAATAGTATTGATGTAAATCGGTAAACATAAGTAGGCAGACGTATTATACCAATAATGTTTGCGAAGTTTAAAGTGAAAGTAACTAGCAAATACAAATTACGAAATTATGTACGAGTAAATCAACAGCAATCAGTATTAGCACCAAATATTAAACTAATAAAGAAGGTAGGTCTATTAGACTACTTTTTAGTGACTATTTAACCTTTAATTGATGGCTGGAAATACAGGATATGATTCCTTAGCCAATTTTAGGAAAAAAAGGTTATGTTAACATATATCCTAAACCTCTTAACTTTTAAGCTACAGAGTGTTAAAATTTTAAGAAAAGATCGAATTCTTATTATAACTTTGAAACTGTTCCAGATATTTTAATGAAATATGGCACGCACTTACTAAGCCCCAATAGGATTTTTAAAGTAGAATATTTTTAAATGAAAAATATTTTTTTAATTCTCTGCCCCGTTTTTGCATACAAAACTAAAAATAGGGCACTAGCCTACTAGTTTAAAATAATTTCGCTTTACCAAAAATGCATCAAAAACGGTTTTTATTTTTGACGTGATAACATCTTATAATTCGATGGAGCCGGCTGCACGCACAAAAAACACAACTCATGCGGCGTTCCATTTGAAGCTTAAAGTGCAAGCGAGAGCGCAGAAGAGGCACAATCGGCCTCCGCATTCGGCAGCGTTCGACATCTGTTCCTCTCCTACTTTGACGGTCCGCCTGCTATACAATAATACATTTACATGTTATCGTCAAGTAGGAAGTGCAGTAAAAGTGAATGTGGTGTAAATTGTTTAATTTTCTTTTGAAAAATGTAACCATTTCATCAGTATTTTCTTATGACGTTGTCACGTTCAACTATCGTCAGTAAACCGACTTTGTAGACAACCAATTTTTTTATGCGAAAACGGTGCATCGGACAAAAAAGTTTAAGAGGCCAAATTCGTTTTTTGAAATTTTTGAAAAAGCAGTGGCGTACCATTTTTTTGGAAAAATCTCCAGTATACATCCCGTACGCCACAGGTAAAAATAATTAAAAATCTTCCACATTAAGAAATGCCTATTGTGGCTGAATAGGTGCGTGCCAAATTTCATAAAAATACCACGAACAGTTTGAAAGTTAGGATAAGAATAGGAATTTTTTTCCTTAAACTTTAACACCCTGTAGCTCAAAAGTTAAGAGGTTTATGACATATGTCCATATGCACTTTTCTTCCTAAAATGGCCTAAGGAATCATATTCTTATTTTTAGCCACCAATTAAATTACACCCCATAGAAACGAGTACCGGGTTTTTTATTGTACAGAGTGTTATTGAAATAACAGCTAACACCATATTAAATAAGGACGAAGAAAAAGAAGTTTTTAATACAATAATAAATAATAATCCCATTTAGTTATATGCTTTTAAGATTTCCGTTTGCTTCCATTCCGTTCCGTTCCGCGATAGTGTGCTGTTTGCTTATTTAAGTGCATAATATGTAAAAAAATGACACATTTTTTTCCTTAATGGTCTAACTACAAATTTTTATGTAAAATTCAATTCTCTACAACATTTACTTATATAATTTTGCTCAATTTTTAAAAATAAAAGTACTTTACACTAGGTCATTTTTCATATTTTTAGTTATAACTTGCTCTGTATATTACCAATAGAAGCAAAATTTTTTAATTCTTTGTTTTGGACCATGCGACCAGTTTTCCCAAAATGTCGATTTAAAATTTAAAAACTTTATTCCATTTGTCCTCTTGTAACACCAATTCTGGGTCACACTGTATACCTGTAATCCAACTTTCCCATTTAAAAATGTTTCTAAACTTTTCAAAATATTGAAAAATTCTTTAAAAATTACAATTTTATTAAATAGTATTAACTTTTCGACGAAAATAACACAATGTACGAGTATAATGAAAAATGTCAGTATTTTGTTTTTTTTTATTTTTTTAAATTAAAGTATATATTTTTGTTGCATTTATTAAAAGTTAACAAACAAACTAAAAAAATGAGCCCTTAACGAACAATTTTTAATGAAAAAATTAAACCAAAATGGCGGTTGAAAATTTTCATTTTATTTTTTTGATTTAATTTTTATGATAACGGCTGAATATTAATTGATGAAAAAAATACAGTATTTTAAAAATGATAAAAAGTATATCTGCTGCAAATTTCAGGTTAATCGAACTATTTCTGTTAAAGATAAAAATTTAAAACCAAAAAACAGTTTTTTCTACTTTTCTCGAAAATTTTTAGGTAAGGGTAAAAATAGTTATGTCATAAGTTGTAGTTTTTTTATTGTCGACAACTTTTACATTTAACTTTTTTCATAGGATTTACTGTTTACCTTGAAATCGCAAAAAAACATTTTTACTCCTAAAAGCCCCCCTTCACCCCTAACGCATTACTTTGGTTCGAAAGTGTTTTTTTACTAAGTTATGATGCACTTAACAAAACTATACCAATAGTTTTCTGTAAAGCAAAATTTTTTTTATGACCTTTTATACGGCTATTCCGCCTAAGTTATTCCCATAAAAAATATTAAAACTTTTATATAAGTATGCGTGTTGCAGTTATACAAAATACAAAATTTATTATACATACATATATAACAATATGAAAGACTAGAGAGTCATGATACCTTTATAAACAGAGGAAAATGAATTCGTTCTCTTGTCAGTTTGACTCATGCCCCAATGACTAAAGAATGATTCACTGAGAAATTATTACCCCAGACTTGTGTCATATTGGACCAGATTAAACAATAAATATTTTCATCGTTCTTTGAATTATGTACTTATATGGACATTTTTTACAATTATTCCTTTTGTTACTAGAAAAACACTATGGGTAATTAAATTTAATCTTATTTTCAAGGATAAATACAGGGTATTTCTTAATTACGGTACGAAACTCAAAAGGCCTTTTTTTTCTAAAAAGTCGATATTTTATAAATATCTTATGTAAAACTTAACCGATTTAATTGAAATTTTTCCAGTTTTTTAAAGTAAAAAGCTGCTTTAATTTATTTAAAATTATTAGATCCTTTGGCGTCTCAGTGCAAACCACAGTCAATATTATTGTAAAAAAGACGCTACTGACATTATTTGTAGTTTTTATATATTTTTTCCTCATTTTGTATCTATATACCTTCATCTCCAAGAAACAAAAAATAAGGCTACTTTAATTTGTTCTTAAAATTATCCACAGACACATGAAATAAAAAACAAAATAAAAATAAACAATTTCGGCCTTGAAGGTTAAAATTTTATTTTTTCATTTTTAGATTTCATAATAGGTTGTTTATGGTGGTGTACTCAAGTTGCTAGACGAACCCAGATAAAACAGATTATGATTGTTGAATTCCTAGATGGGCATTGTTGAGTTGCTAGACGGGGACATGGTTGAGTTCTTAGACGTAACCCAGACGTGACCTCACAGTCATTTATAATATTTTCAAATGATTATATATAAAAACTGAGAAAAGTTTTTTTGTTGGACCCCTCCCCATAAAAAAATCAAGTTTCAAAAGCTAATCCTCTTTTTGTATGTTACCGTGAATATAATGAAATTTTATAGACCAATTCTAACTTTCGCAAAATTATCTAAATTTTTCAAATACCTGTACCTGGGGTAATCGAAAGGTCAAATTATGTTAGAAGAAATTTCGACACCGCGCCGTAAAGCAGGTACGGCGCCCGACAGGGTAATTAAAACAGTTTTAGGGAATTACAAATCGTTAGTTCTGGTAAGCAAATCCTTTTCTTATAAATTCCATAATTAAACCCAAGACTATAGCTGGGTTTATAGATTGACGTTTGCCATTTGACGTTTTCAGTTATGAAACGACAACTTTGCATTTGTCAATTTATAGCTTCCGTTTACCGTTTTCATATACCATATGAAGGGTCGCGGCGAATAACAATCAGAGTTGCCAATTCTAAAATAATAGCACCTTTAAATAACTAGTACCTAAAATAATTAAACCTATTGATAATTACAACAAAAAAGTTCGTAAGGCTCAAAAAAACAACATTTAAAGATACAACGTGCGGCCTAAAAACGCTCATGTTTCACGCTCTGACGAGAATAAAAGATGGTAATCCATACAGGGCGAATTTTTGCGTCTTCAAGTTTCACCTTGTTTCCTATAAAATATATATTTTTTTTGATTTTATCTTTAATATCTACATTACCAATATTCGACTTAAAATTTTAAAATGCAAATACTGAAGAAATATGCTAGTTGGACTATGATCGTTATTTGCCCCGACCCTTCATATCATCATAAACCGAAACTCAAACGGGTTTATACACACTTACGAATGGTTAGTTCTGGGAAACAAGAGTTTTTTTTCAATTCCTTAATTAAATCCAAGACTATATTAATAATACATAATTAAAATCTGTACGGTACTTATTAAAATAAGTGAATTTTAATGCAAAATAAAGCAAAACTAAAAATATATAAAGCATTCGTTTTACAAGATATTTTATTGCATGTGTTGTGTTTATTACCGTCTACGAACTCAAAAATCTTTTTTAGCAACTCATTTATCTATGTATGTCTAGCAACTCAACAATCTCAAATTCAAAATTTTATTATTATCTTCTCGCCGTCTAGCATCTTGGGTACACCCGTTTATGAATACTATTTTTAATGACTTGTGGCTTCATTTTTTTTGAAAATAAAGCAAAATACGAAAAAATGCAAGACACTTAAATGCTGTATATTAAGGTGATTAATCGAAAAAAACTGAATAAAAAGTCAGGGGCGTACTTTTTGCTCAATAATATTAGGTGTGGTGCCCACTGGACCCAATAAACTTAATCTAGTTGAAACTTTACAATCACTCCACCAAAACCCATTGCGCATGCAGTATTTATAGAAACTTTTTTAATAAAATAAAGATTCGTGTATATGTTTTCAATTTTGCTTTGGAACTCTAGAGACACAGTCACTAACCTAATTTTATTGCCAAACCACAAATTTGCCAAAAATATTTACCATTGTCTTATAATTAAAGGCATCTAAAAGTATTTTATAAAAAAATCAGAGTGTTCAGTTTTGATTGCAAAATATAGATAATTTTAAAAATTTGGGATTTGTCGCTAAAATGTGATCAAGACACAAAAAAGAAGAGGATTTGCTTGAAACTTACCTTTTTCCTGGAGAGCGGTTCCCCCTAGCCCCACTGCCAGTTAAACATAGTTGATGGTTTATATAGTAGATTGGCTACATTGGCATGATTTCTACAATATTTTAAACGTTTATGTAACGTTTACATTATGTATGTTTTACGCCGAATTTGTGTAATGGCCGATTTTATTTACTCGGCAAAATTTTGATTTATTCGTAAAACAAGCAAAATAAAAAAAAATCTGTAGTCTACAACGCAAGTTTAGCAAATTTAAGGTTATGTTATGTAATGACGAAATTGTGACAATTTGTAAACATATTACAAGTTTATAGATTGTTTATGTAGTTTACCAACGGTTTTGCAAAACAATTTAATGTTCATTTATTTTTTATTTTTCATTATGTTAAAAATATATCTATAATATACAAAGAGGTAAAATTTGTTACTTTGTGGGTTTGTTTGTAGCCGCTAATCTTCGGAAGTACAAAACCTATCATAAAAATTCTTTCACAATCAGAAAGTTACACTATCTAGGAGTGTTATCTATACTAATATACATATAAAGAGGTAAAGTTTGTAACTTTGTTTGTGGGTTTGTTTGTAGCCGCTAATCTTAGGAAGTACTTAACCTATTATAAAAATTATTTTACAATCAGAAAGCTACACTAGTCAGGAGTGTTATAGGCGATATTTTACTATGATTAAACAAAAGTTGGGATATTTACGCCCAACGAAGTGGGCACGGGTCCGCTTGTAGGCTATATTTTACTATGATTAAACAAAAAGTTCAAATATTAACGCCCAACGAAGTAGGCACCGGTCCGCTAGTATTATTTGGTATTATATAAGTTGGTAATAAAATGTTTAAAATACCTATCATCTTAGTTTAAATTTCGAAACAACCATTGTGCCTATTTCATGGCCTAAGGAATTTTAACTAAAATATTTGCTTAGTATAAGAAAATGGCAACTCTACTGCTTATTTCACGAATTAAGCAAAATTTTGCCGAACACAGGACATCGGCAATTACACATATTTGGTGTAACATATGCGACATTATTCCTAATATACAGAATCAGCCAAATAAAGTGGTTCATGGCAATGTGTAGAAAAGAGACGATCTAATGCGAATACCGACATGTAAACATTTGGGATTGGATGACTAATCGTACTTTCTTTATTGTTGCTTTACTAGCCGATAACAAAAAGCTTTAGAGGTGGTGAACTATACTTATGTGTCGACTTTGTAAAAAAACAAGTTTTTGGTAATTATATTTGACTTTAAAATATTAAAAATTAACTTAATACATCATATTCTTCTTCAACATGTAGACAGTCAAGTAACACAATAACTATTAGGTGGTCACGCTTTCCACTTTTGTCAATCTATTATTATGAACAATACAATACACTGCCTCGCCTTTCACTTTACTCTAGAGTACTGAGGTCTGACCAATCATCGGGCCGGTTTAAAATATTTAGTTCAAATTTCTAATGTTTACAATGTTGCATAGTTTATCTTTACCTTCCAAGTAAAAGAGGTTATATTTTTATTAGGTATTATTAAAGCATTCATATTTATAAATATAAACTAACATTTTACCCCATTTTGGACACAGCATTTTAATTTGGTACCACAGCTACAATGCAAATAAATGGCCATGACCAATAGTTACATAATCTAAAAATCAGATTATTTAATATGTTGGTTGTGGGCACTCCTAGGTGTGATGTTTAAGATGATCTGTTAAAATTTATGTTACGTTAATTTCGCAATTTTAATCGTTTTAAGCAAAACTTAATTCTTATACTTAAATTACATTATAGACAAAGTAATTAACATTTGTTTTTATAATACTACATACATGTCAGTAATATGCTTGGGAGAAATTGGATCAGTGCATGAAATGAGCAAATTACCTGATTGGCCTAAATACAATATATTTACCTATACTTTAATAATTAATAGTTTAAAAAACTAAAAAACACGCTTTTATATGCAACCAAACTAAAAATTAGAAAATAATTTTTCATTAAAAAAATATTGTCATTTCATAGTAAAAAGCGTGGGGTGCATTTTACTATTTTTTCATAACTTTTCCATCATAGATATTGGCAAATATAATAATTATAACATTTAATATATTAAGCACCCCACGCTTTTTACTATGAAATGACAATATTTTTTTAATGAAAAATTATTTTCTAATTTTTAGTTTGGTTGCATATAAAAGCGTGTTTTTGTTTTTTTAAACTATTAATTATTTTTCATTTTTTAGTTCGTTATATCAATTAACTTTGCTACTCTTGACAAAATGGCGAAAAAATTTTTTAGTGAACAAGAGTAGCAAAGTTTGAAATGTTGCCAACAGATGGCAACCCACTAAAAAATTTCTTCGCAATTGAGTAGCAAAGTTTGGAATGTTGCCAACAGATGGCAAAGAGTAGCAAAGTTTGAAATGTTGCCAACAGATGGCAACCCACTAAAAAATTTCTTCGCAATTGAGTAGCAAGTTTGGAATGTTGCCAACAGATGGCAACCCAGGTGTTGTTTTTATAATATAATGGAATTTTTTTTTCCTGGCGATCAAAAACAAGATAACGGGATACTGTTTGCAGATTATTGCATTGTCATGGGTCCTTAATACGTGTGCAAAGGTTCAAAGAAATCGAATAGCTGGAAGTTGGTTAAAATTAGGCTCAAAGATTCCGTTACATAGATGGATAGATAGATGGATAGATAGTTACAACCCAAGTTAATAAAAAGCGTGTTAAAAATAAAAACTATATTAAAGAATAAAATGCAAATTTGTGATACATGTAATGTAAATCTGGAAGCGGAAACTGTGCCTATGTTCCTATGTATTTGATATACACTGTAGTCCGTTTAGTAGACTTCGCATATAGCAACCAACCGTTTTTAACGACGTAAGTATTATAGGCGTATGTTTGGTTTTAGTACGAGCTTATATGAACGGACATTCGTTTATTACGACTCCGATTACAACGTCCGACCTTTTTATTGTCGGAATTTCACACATAATTGATCGGTTAAAACGACGAGCGTGAGGACTGCCTATAGGAAATGAAGAACTTAAACAATATTCTGCTATTAATGACGATCTCGCAAAGTGTGGGGAACCGGCTGAAGACAATTTTCTGGGAAATGATATCGTCAATAGTCCAGAAAGCGACAATAATAATGATATAGACTGGAAAGAAAATTGTATCATTCGGAGCATATCTAAAGATCAGAAAGCTGCAGAAGTGCCAAAAGTGTTAAACTTACCAGGTAAATATAAGGTTGGATAAGCCGTTTGTTTAATTCTTCGTCTGGAAGGCACTTTAATTTTAAATTGGTCACTAAAATGTCTATTACACACTCGATAAAGATCGTATACTTTATTCATAGTTAGAGAATTTAACTTGGGATTTGATATAAGCGTAACCCACTTTTTAAAAAGAACGGGATCGTTTTTGGGAAATCGATGTTTTGTTTCATTATTTTCCGGGCATCCGGGAACACAACACTTTTGGAATTGGTACTCGAACTCATGTTAATACGTATTAAAGTTTAAAACAGGTAAATTAAAAATTTCACACTACTTTTAAGTCACAATTGAAAATACCTGCGAAACACATTAACACACCAAACAACACTATGAAATGAAAGGCACAATACTCATACTACAGTGTCTCCAAGATAAGGATCCTAAGCATGGGAATCTCAGTACCTATTGGAGATACAGCTTAGGTTAAATTAGGAAAAAGTTGTGTTTTTGTTGTGTTTGGCATGTACATAAGCTTTAAAAAACACAATTTTTTCCTAATTTAACCTAAGCTGTATCTCCAATAGGTACTGAGATTCCCATGCTTAGGATCCTTATCTTGGACACATTGTATAGAAATGAAAAAAAAATACAAACTTTTACACTAGACGTTTAGTTGTTACAAATTGATTATATAGACGTACATATGTGGTCACTAATGGTCACCTAAATATTAATACATACATTATATATGTAATTTATCCAAAACTAAAATTGTCTCTTTGTTTAGTACGACGTTTTATCAACTGTTCCTTGGCCGTCGTTATAATCGGATTTTACTGTATTTAAAATTACCCTGATCTTGCCACAATTTACAACCACCCCATTATAAAGTAAGTAACCTTTATATTGGGAAGGTAGCGTAAAGTTTGGGTGAACTGGTAGCACTAAAACTACATTTTTTTCTACTAAACAGTTTATCTCCTTGGCACCCACTGGACATAACATATTGAGGACCAAAAAGAAGGTCCTCACCTTTTTAATTTATACATTTCTTTTCACTAACCCAAACCTTTTAGAAGAGCAAAGCATTTTTTATTTTTTTAAATCCTACAACAGTTTAACTTACTTTTTTCAAAACACAAAAAAAGGTGCCCCACAACGTGATGCCTTAAGCAATTGCCTAATTTACTTATAGGTTAATTTAAGACTAGAAATAAAGAATTTAAGGTAGTGCGCGCTAAGCCACGTGACCAAAATAATTTTTATGCCAAGTTTTAGGTTAGTCTTTTAAAGAGAATACACACGGGGAAATAAGGGCAATTGCCCCCCAGGAGTGCTTTGAATTGGCTTTTTAGAGGGAGTGGGGGTACAGTGTAAATAGAGCATTATTAGACTGTTTTTGCCCCCAAAATATTAAACTGTGTTATGTTGATAATGTTGTTTATGTAGGTTTTACTACGCTTTCTAGATGTTAATTTATAGCTGTCTTTAAAAATTTGACCTGGTCAAAATTTGTATGCACGTTTAGCCAAATCAAAAGGTTAATAGGCAAGTAAAGCAACAACAAAGCGGGACCGATGACTCACCATGTTTACATGTCGGCATTCTTTGTCTCTGTGCAACCATTTTAGGGAAAACGCTCGGACACGTCAATTTTTGATTTTAGGGGAAAACATTGTTTTGTCACTTTCACCCCCTGAACTGCAACCCTCTAGCAGGGGCAGGGTACTTAACCCCTAAAACTTAAATGGAAAGAGGGTTCGAATGATACCTTATTTTGAAAGTCTCTTGACCCTGATTATATCTGCCAAGTTTGAAGTCTCTGCTATTATTTCCGTTTATATGACAGCTTGTCGTCAATTTTTTTTTTAATGTATAATATTAAAGAACCTGTAAGAGCAAGCTACTTTAAATTAAGGGGATATGCTAAGGGTTAAAAGATCTTCCAAATGAGATATTAATTAATCTTTATGGCAAGGGTGAGATTCGCCCTTAAAGATTAGGGTGAATCACACTTTCGTCAGAAAGATTAATTTTGAAGATCGCTTAACCCTTTAACCTTTTAGTTTAAAGCAGTTTGCTCTTACAGATAATTTAATCTTAAACATAAAAAAATTGACAGGCTGTAATATCAAGGAAAATAATAGCAGAGAATTCCTCCCCCTCCCTCCTCAGATTTAAGATTTTGAAGGTAAGTCTCATTCCTGCTCAGGACCATATTAACTGTTTGGGGCGCCCTAGGCTGAAATTGTTGCAGCTCCTATTTTCTAAAAAAAGGGAATACAAAAAATTTCAATAGCAAAGAAAACAAAAAGGTCTTTTCCTGGGTGGTGCCTATTTTAAAATTAAAGACCAAAAAACCCAGCTCGCCCTACACTTTTATTAAATTTCCTTCGTCTGGCGCCTATTTTTTACGGCGCCCTAGGCTTCAGCCTAGTGCTTAATACGGCACTGCCCCGCTAGTAGGTTGCAGTTCAGGGGGTGGTGGTGACAAGAAAATTCCCCCAAAATCTAAAATTGACACGTGTTTTCTTTAATGACTTGGAGTGCCCAAAATTAGTTCTGTTTTATTTTTAAATGACCACCCTGTATATTTATTACAGTAATTGGTTAAACTATGTTTTTTTATAGTTTTTGTGATACTAAGCAAATTATTTGCTTATCATGCACCAAAATTCGTAATTTTTTAATTATAGATTAAAATCGAAACCAAACGTCTATAAAACGACTGGTTTCACTTGCGCGTAACATCGTTGAATTTACCGAATATTGTTATTTTCTCTTTTTATAGTGTATCAAAATATATATGAACATCTCGCAGTCTTGTTTTATTAGGTAAGTATTCTACACTTAAAAGGTAAAAGATCAGTGCTCGATTTTGAATAAAATCACGTTTGCGGCGAGCCACAGGGCGATATCCGGCCTGAGTATATTTCTATTATTGGATATTGTTTACCGGATGTTCAAATGAGACGAGCGTTAAGACCGGATATTCGAAAATAAAAAGCATAAAACAGAGGTCGGGCCGTAGACGTCTTTTCATTTTTACCTGACTTTTTCGATGAGTCAGCACAAATCTGAGAAAAACTATTTATTTAGTTCGTTTGTTTGGACAGACTTTTAAAATAAAGACCTATATTATTTGCTCTATCATTGCCGCATATTTATACATAGTTTTTATAACTTAATCAAATTAGGAACTTAAGAGTCGTAATAAACTGTGGAGTAAACTCAAATAAACTTTTTTTTCCAAAACTGACTAGTGCAAAGTTTGATATAACATTTTTTTTCAGAAGGGGTTAATGATCTAAAAGTGTGAATAATGAAATTATTTAAATAAAATTATTTCAGATCTTTTAGCTTAATGTTTTTAAAGCATGTCTATTCTTTTTTCAAATGTTTACGTAATAAGGATATTTCTCGACATTGATGGGGATATCTACCCCAGTAAAAATAGATTAAAAATATTGCGTATTTAGAAAGACGCTTTTTAAAAATCATGTTTATTCATGGTTAAATACTATAAATACACTTTGATTCTTAACCTAATTAAGCTGAAGTTTATAAGATAAATGTATCATCACTGTATAAAACAGTATAGAATCGGCCTATGCACTAGGCCAACAATTGGTCAATTCAACTGCCTGCGGCATCGTTCAACAACTAAACTTTAGTTGTTGAACGATGCCTGCGGTGAGATTTCACCCTGGCCATATACGTAGATAACGGGGGGTAAAGAGAGTAAACAAACTCCCCTCCTAGAAATAAAAATAAAGAATACTTTATCGTATCCACCAAAGCAACAGTGAGAAACTTTTTGTTACTAAATGTTGCTTTGTGTTCCAAAATTGTGGAACAAATGTCGACAAGTTTCAACATTTTTTTACACTAAAGCAACTAAAATCAGGAACAGTTTTAGTTTTGTTTATCGTTGTTTACGTTTTAGATTGTCGTGGAACTCTGCACTTCGCGAAACTTTGAGAATTCAATATTTCCACCGCAGCAACAACTAAATTTGTTCCTTCTTGTTTCGACTTTTTCTTTGATCTTACCGACTTAAAATGAAAACACGAAACACACAGAAATATTTTTATTTTGTTGTTAAACAACATAAACCACAAAGTTCGTCATTGTTGCTTCGGTGGACACGTAACGGGTGATCATTCCTAATTTGGCACTATTGTTGTCTTCCTTATTATTGGAAATACAAATTAAGTTAAATTAGTAAAGTTGTACTACTTTTTCCGCTGATTAACGTACGGTCAACCGAAAAACAATTGAACGTCGGGTTTTCGATATATTGCAAATATATTTTTTTAATATCACATCATCTATATTATACTACCATTCAAAAGATCTATCAAAAAGCTTTAAAAAGTCCATATGTAATATATACAATTTTTAATAGTTTCGGAAATATTGCCATCCTCGGGAATTTACTAGTAAACCGGCATTTTTTAAATAAAACACTCTGGATATCACATCACCATTAAATAGATATTTTAATAGGCGCCAGACAGGGGAGTTTTTTACAAAAGTTTAGGACTAATTTTTCTGTGAAGAAGGTGCTTTGGAATGAAATAGGCAAATAGGCGCGAAAAGGAAGGAAAGGACCCTTTTTTTTGGCTCTTCAAAATTTTTGTTTATGAAAAATAGGCGCTCCGGGAATTCTAGCCTAGGGCACCTCAAACAGTTAATACGACCCTGTGTCTATCTCTTATAGTTTTGAAAAGATGGCCATCCAAATCTAAAAAAATAGAAGATATAATGTCTATTTTATCTTCGACACTAAACTTAGTGCTTATAGCTAAAGATATAATGGAAATTTAACATAATTTTCAGATTTAATTGGCAATATTTTTTAAACTATAAGAGATAGACTTATCGAATGTCGTATTTTCTTTAAAAAAGATCTTTAAAATTTATTTTGTTGCTTTGCTGGCCGATATCTCAATACCTATTTGCCTAACCAGTATGTAGGAAAAGTGTTTTTGTAGTTCCCAGTTTGCGTATTATTTTCCAAATAATTATTTAAAGCAATATTTTTAAATGACTCATAAGGTACTTTTCTTATAACCATCATATTTCTCCGATATGATTTCAAGGCTATATTGAAAATAAGAAATAATTTAATACATTAATTAATGCTGCGATTTTTCTTAAAAATCAAAAATCATGTTAAAAAATAAACCTAGTTTAGGTACACCGCAAAGATGAATTGGGTCTGTAGACTAAATCAAGGACCTACTTTTCTTAGTACACAAGTATCATCAACTTTATTAGTTGGTAAATTATAGTATCCAATAAAATTTAGGTAGAAAATTTTCATACATACTTGTTACCTTCAAGAACAAGGTACTTCAGTCATTAGACCTGTAATCAAGGCTATATTCTTTGAGTTAAGCAGGGCCTAAATAAATATCAAGACATTGGGCTTCTCGAGCCCGACTGACTTATTGGTCTTAACGGACCGTTTTTGCCTGATGGGCTGTTTGTGCCGGGTCGGACACATATCGGGCCTTGTGCTGAATGAACAAGATGGGGCTGACTGACTGTTCGGACTTTAGGGGGTCTATTGTATTTTTACCAGTGGTGGGATACTTAAAGCTGGTTTTGACTTTGGATTTACCCGAACCAAGTCTGGGAATCAAAGGTCAGGACCAAAGCCAGTCGGAACCATCTTTAACCGCACTAGCAGATTCATAATCGAGCCAAGATTAGGCTGCGAGTTGGTTTTTGGTAGGGTTCTGGTAGGTTTTAAGGTTTTACACAATCTAGAACTACGGCTCCTCAGGCCTGACAGGTCTTGTAAGCCAGACAGGCCTTTGGGACTTAGTTTTAGCTGGCCTTTGAATTGCACAAGTTACAAGGGTCTTGTTGGCTTTCTAGACCATACGGGCTGCCCATACCAGGGCCTGCTGGTCTTCAAAAAATCAGCAAGAGTAGGGCTTTTGCGAAGTGCGTTCTTAAAATTATATTTATTCCCAATAGTCTTGTAATGTCTCCCGGAATTGAAATATTAACCGAAGTTTAATACATTCTGCAAACAAAGTACATTTATTTTTTTAAAAGCTTTTCTGTTAATATCGCGTTAAAATAACAAGGTTATCGTAGAAGGTCGAAGATCAAATTTTTGCAGTTGATCAGACTGACGGAGATACATTTTAAAGTTATAAACATTATTTAGCAGACACGTACGCGTTACTATTTTTTAATTAACACTAACTTATAAAATACCCAACAAACAATATTAACAAAATAAAATAATAAAATTTCCATTTGACGCGATAACCCGATGTCGTCACTCATTCTAAGAAAGTTGCGTGGTTCAGAATTTTGACCCGCGGTGCGCAAAATCATTTTGCGCCAGTTTTAAGCGGTTTAAATCAAACTTTGGACGTATGGAACTCCGAATATCATAGGTGTCACGGGTCCCAAGTTGCTAGTCCGGTTCAGTAGGAGCATGCGCGGTCACATCAGGTTTTTAAAAGTATAAATATTTGCCATAGTACTACAACGACCTTCGGTGTTAACTACTTGAAATAATACCGTGATGATACGTATCAGAAAGAGACAACAAATAATATCTGGTCACTTGGCTTTAAAATGTACAGGCTGCGTTGCCACAATTTATTTTACACTGTTTATAGATCGCTTGTATTCTGTCTCATCGATATTTAAAATACCTCAACCAGTGACGCACGCATTAAAACATATTATTATTATTTTATTTATTTCTACAAAAATACATTAACATGTTTAATTTTAATGTTTGATTTAAATGTAATTTAATTATTCAGTTATTGTATATTTTTGCTTAAATATTTTTAAAGAATACTGTGCCACCCAAAAGTAATAATTTAATTCTTTAATTTGGTCAGAACTCTAGTTTACTAATACAACTTTAAAATTGTTATTCTAAATAACGGCCGAAATAAAATACCAAAATTAATAATTTATTTATTGATTTTAATAGACATAGATAGCACAAATAGGCAAACATTCCTCTAGAGTGCTTATATTATGTTATTATTAAATGAAATAATAATATACAATATTTTATTTGTTTGGTACCCTAAAGGTGGGAATAGAATTCTTAAGTGTGTACTAGTCTCGGGTTTAATTAAGGAATTAGGAAAAAAGGCGTTGCTTACCAGAACTAACCATGAGTGAAAAAGTAAAATTATGTTATTATTTTAGTAGTTTATTCGTAATTCCCTAAATCTGTTTTAATTATTATCCTGTCGGGCGCCGTACCTACCTGCTTTACCGTGCGGTGTCGAAATTTGTTCTAAGATAATTTGACCCTTTGATTACTTGATTACCCCAGGTACAAACACAATTTGGTGTCGAAAGTTCGCTCGCCGCCGTAACCAAGAATATCATAAATTTGTGAGAATATTTATATTTATTACACATTTTGTTATGTGGTAGGTATTTTGCTATTTTAATTTAGTTAACACACCGGTGTTATCAATATTTAATGGGCCAGTTGAAAAAACTAAGCAAATGCTTTTACCTAAAATAAAAAGAAATAAAACATACAAATTTGCATAAGCAAAATAAAGACAAGTCTATAGTAATAGCTTTTGCTTAACTTTATTCACCTAGCCCAGTATCTATGTTTTTGTTTATTTTAATACTAGATACGTCACATTTATAGGTTTAACCTTGTCCCCACACTCGAAATGTTTACTGATTTTAACTATTTATTTATTGATAATACCAAAAATCTATTTACTTGTGTGAATAAATCGTTGATAATATCATAGAGTAAGGAAATTATAATGTTACGTTATGATAATACGACAACATATTAAAGGGTACTAGAAATATGCCTTGTTTTGACAACACTGTAAATGATCTTATAAGGTTCCAGTAAATTGCGATAATAAAGAAGGAAGTTGTAGTTTAGGTATAGTAAATTTTTTTAGACAAAGTCATTTTTAACATATTTATAAAAATATTTATACTATGCCAGTATTAAAAACTCTAATTTAATCAAAAGAATATTTGTTGGTAGTTAAGTTTTAAAAAGTATCTTTTAAAAGGTTTTAAAAAATCGAGGATTGTGGCGCGGAGTTATTTCGAAAACCCATGCAACAAAAAAATCAGCTGTGCTTTAATTAGAAAAGTAGGGGTTGTGTGAGGCCTAAATTTGTGTAAACAGTGTAAATAGAGCACTATATTGACTTGTTTTTGCCCCCTCCCCCAAAGAGAAAAACATTTAAACTTATTTTAGGTGAGGACCTTTTTATTTTTTCTTGTCCCCACAAAATCTATTTTTGCGTACGGGCCTGAATGTATATATATGTATTTGTAAAAATAATCCTATATAACCAGGGCCGTATTATCCATTAGGCTGACTAGGCTACAGCCTAGGGCGCCATGAAAAAATAGGCGCCAGACAGGGGAGTAATAGGCGTTAGACAGGGGAGTTTTTAAAAAAGTTTAGATTGAGTGGGGATTTTTGGTGACTAATTTCTCTGTGAATAAGCTGCTTTGAAATTAAATAGGGAAATAGGCGTGAAAAGGAGGGAATGACCTTTTTTTGGTCATCCAATTTTATTTCGGGTGGTGAAGAAAGGCGCCTGGTACTTAAAATAGGCGCTACGAAAGAAAGGACTTTTTTCTTGCTTTTTTGATGGAAAATAGGCGCTCCATGAGTTCTAGCCTAGGGCGCCTCGAACAGTTAATACGGCCCTGTATATAACTAATATGAATATGTAATATTTATGAAATATACAGGAATGTAAATTACTGCAAAATTACGTATTACCTATTTTATATTTTATTTGGTATATTTTTAACCTGTTTAACTACCTTATTAGTGCCAAGTACAAAAAATACTAATTTTTGGACACATTTTGGTTATTTTATCAAATTAATAAAACTATAAAATTAATTAAAAATGTGTTTAGGGTATTTTAACTGTCACTTTAAACTACTTTATATCTTTGTATTATTTAGGAGTTAATGTTTTTATTTTCAAAGGTTTAAGTAATATATCAGCAATTTTTTTATATAAAACAAACACAAATTTAACTTTAGTTTTCATTTTGTGTAGCCACATTTCGCTTTCAAAATCTAGATTCTTTACAACAAGTTTAGACAGAAGTATTGTCGAAATTAGGTCCTATTAGTACATTTAAATTAACTTAGCTGTCTTTTATCATGATGCAGTTACCATTAATTTTTTTGTCTGTTAGTAGAAAGATGTTTTGCTTTTTATATGTCGAGTTGACTATTGTCTGCAAACCAGTCAGTGCTCGATTTCCTCTCGGCTTTCATCGTATGTATGAGTCAATGGCACGTGCAGCCTAGTGAGCTGCACGTAAGCGACAGATGGAACGACGGACCTTGTCATGACGTCACCTTTAACAAGAGGGTTCGACCCTAAATTACTTCTTTTATGTTTTCTTTTACTCTTTACTTTAAAGAAAAACTTTATTTCGTTATTCTGATACAGGTATTTCAACAGCAAACTATTATAATTTTATAACGCATTTTAAGAAATAAATCAAGAAATTACTAAAATTAAAAAATAAATGAAATTTCGTATATGTATCGATATTGGATATAAAAATACGTTGGCTGTTCTATTATTTCGTCATAAATTGCTTACTGACCAGTGACATGTCGTGGCAACTCAAAACGTTCATAAGGATTTTTGGGTTAGAAGGTATATTATAAAGGTACTCGCCCATTTAGAAGACGCCGGGCGGCGAGAAAAATCCGCTTGAGGAGTTAAGCTGCTCGCCCACTTAGGTGACGCGTCGCGACGAGACAAAATTCGCCGGTGAAGTTTACATGTATTTAAATGGAACCCCGCCAATATAGACGGCGTATTTTGTCTCGTCGCAACGCGTCGCCTAAGCAAAGTTTACGAAATATAAATATTCTGTAAACATTGACCTAAGTGGGCGAGCACCTTTACGTACGTGTACATAAATGGAACCCCGCCAATATAGACGGCGTTTCTATATTGGCGGTGTTCCATTCAGCAGTACCTTAAATTTGATGTGGCCTCATGGGCGCCGGGAGGGGTGTGCAAGAGCACATACACTTTTGGGTAGTTTCGGAAATTGTAAGAAAATGTAAATTTTTGTAGGGTAAAAATCAAGTTTTCTTTGCTTAGGATTTTGCACCTACCTGGGTTTTGAATATGCGCGTCGCGGTATAGGAATACAAGAGAAAATGAATTGAAAATAAACTGTGAAATCAAGACCTTTTTTTCTGGCTTATAAAATTTTTGGACTTCAAATGATGAGGAGTAATCCTCATCATTTTAAATTTTTGCACCCCCTAGATGTCATCGTACGGGCGCCCATGTGTGAACTGCTCAAGAACATAGCCGGTCAAATGATTTGGTCTTTGCTTTCATAAGGGAGTCACAAGACCCTTTTTTTAAATAAGTAGTATTTGTGATAAGAAATAATAGATATCTTACAGTGTGTTTTACTTTTTTCAGCCTACTGGATGTTAGTTAAGAGAGTAATTTTTTTGATATTTCAAAAGATACTCCTGAAGCAGCGCGGAATATTTCAGAAAATATAATTGGAAGAGCATTTTTTCACTCTATTAAAAACACATTTTTTGTAATTGATGTAAAGATTATTATCATTATTTAAAACCTCCAATTTACCAATGGCATTGCAGTTGTTTTCTGTCTTGTTATCATGCAATAAATGTTGGTATAAAACAAAACAAATTAATGATAACAATGTTGTCTGGCAACGAAAGATTCATAATTATTACCTACACTGGAAATAAATTTAAGGTTTTTTGAAATATGAGATATCTAATTACCCTTAACTTAGATCAGTCTGACACGTTGTAAATTCACAATTAAAATGAGACAACAATAAGAAATGTAACATGCGTCATTAAATCATACTACAGAGCCAATGCGTCGTATCATATATACCTAATATCTTTTATTGAAAATGTGTCGCTGTCGCATGCTACATGTTGCCCTATTGTTGATTCGCTGCGCTTACAGGCGACATGTCGCTCATTGCCCCATCGAGGGAATTGCAATGAATTAAATATTATCATAAATTAGATATCATATGTTGTCACGATTCACTAAGCTTAAAACGGCCTACAGTGGCGTTGTCGTTCATCAAGTTATACGACAAGGTTAAATAGCATGGATAGGGTTTAGCTGGCTGAAAATTTGTTTTATGTTGATGTACAACCAATTTCATTATTTAGAGTCCGTGTTTTGTAGTTTTTTATCATTGGGCAATCCACAAAGGTTAAAAGCCTTAATACTAACGTACCGTGGGGGTCTTACCTTTTAGAAACAACTTCAGTTTTATTCCAAGGTTCGCTGGTACATAATTCTTTTCTCAAATTCATGTGTGTGTACAATATACCTCGTTGCAACATCCAGTTATTGCAATATGCTTTTTACACTTCTTTTCTCCTAGTCCATTACTAGCGACGCTATAATTTTTGTCTGGATAGTCGGTATCAGGATAAAGATTTTATAAAAAAAAACTAAATTTAATACATATCACATAATTACATCTATGCTACAATCACAAAATATGCAGCGACAATAGCCTGTCACATTGGTACTATTTAAAAAAAATTATAGCAACAAAAAGCAATATGCACAATTTAAACGAAAAACATGTGCATACTGGCTGACGACCCACAGACTTATTGATCATTTTTTAATAATTTCATTATTGTTTGGTACAGCTGTTCAAATATCATTGAATTTTTTTGTAAATCGGTTTAAGTACTTGTTATTAATGAACTTTATAATTAAAATTAATAAAGATTCACACAAGTAGGTTAACCTAAATTTCACTTTTTGTTTTAAGGAAAAATTTCCTTAGATATTAGGTTCTCAAAAAATGAAACACCAAATTGCGCAACTATAACAGTTTTGTCCACATTCCCCAAATAATTTTTAAAGTAATTCTTTAGGATAGAAACAATGCCTTCCTTCTCTTTCCTAAAGATTTGATTTTTTTGCAATATTCCCAAAAACATAATTTATAAAAAAGGTCGAATTTCAACTTATTCAATCCTTTTATCACTTATCCTCTTTTTTTTAAACAATTTTCTTTTTATCACAAGCATTAAAACCATTTTCCCTGTCCCAAACCCCAATTTTTTTTTATAGAGCACAAAAAGCACGTTTTTAAACATATATCTTATCACTAACCACAAATTTTTTGAAGGACATAAAAAAAGGTCTCCACCCTTTTAAATTATGCATTTTATATGACATTTTCTTTTTCCTAACCGACATTTTTTTAAAAACGTACCAAAAAATGGTGTCCTCACAACGTGATGCCCTAAGCAATTGCTTAATTTGCTAATAGATTACATTTACCGACTTTGTAATTGTAGCGGTATATTAATAATAGCAATTGTTTTGTTCTGTAAAAATCATATGAAAAATAGAAATTGTGAGCCGCGTCAGGGGGCGGTGGGAAGCGATCGGCCACCTTCGCCCCTTGTGGCTGCGCCACTGGACACCCAGTATATTATTGTCCTCGACTGTAATTAAATGTTCGTACATTCTTTTACTCTTACTACATACCTTCTTTGTTACCTGAAAGACTGAGACATTTTATTTATATTTAGCCTGAATCCTCCAGGCAACACGCTCTCACGGAAATAAAAATATGTCATGAATGAGCTGTTGGTAGCTAAACGTCTATTTTAAGAACTATGACGTCAGGGCGTCGTTTCTTCCCCTACGCATAATCGTTCGATATTTTAATTCTATAGGGTGTTCATTTCAAAACTTACCACTTAAGTTTTCTGCGAAAAAAGACTAATTTGAAGAAATCGCCGAAACACGTTAAGATATGTATTTATTGAGGGGAACATTGTTTATAAAAGATTGGACGACGCCCCTTCAACCCCTTAACCACCAGGGCCCCCACCCTAAAATTCTTAAATGAGAAGGGAGGTCAAGTGATACATCATTGTAAAGCACCTGACGAGTACTTTATAACCTTAGGATATAAAGTCAATACCTTCACCTACTATAAAATGGCGCCGATACTTTAAATATTACCTGAATACCTTATTTGGATGGCCATACTTCCGAAACTTATAAGGTTAAAAATACTTAATGTGGTATTTTCTTAAATCCCTTTTAAAGTGATACTGGTGATAATATACAAGGTAGAACAAAAACTGTATATTTTTTAAATAAAGCCTGTATAATATATTGCCATTTAAAACACCTTTAGCCTTAAAAAGTACCACATTAAGTACATCCAATTTTATTAGCTTCGGAAATATAGCAATCCAAATAAGGTATTTAAGTAATATTTAAAGTACCACCATTTTGTAGTAGGTGAAAGTAGTGACTTTATATTCTAGGGTTATAAAGTGAAGGGTTTACCAATAAGAGCGTCAGAACTTTAAAATGTTACTGTAGCAACAATGGAAAGAACCAACCTGCCATTGTTGTTTTCAGTAGGGTTTGGCAAGTTATAATGGAGAGATACACCAGTTAACAACAAGCAGAAATTATTAAAATTTATCATCGAAATGCAGGTTATTTCCAGAAATGATTATGTGAACTGGCCGCCAAGGTATTGGCTTGCTTTAATTTTACTTGTACTTATTAGTGTGTGTCATTTTAAAGTTTTTAACGCTCTTATTGGTAAACCCTTTACTTGTCAGGAGCTTTAAAATGATGTATCACTTGATCCTCCTTCTCATTTAAGAATTTTAGGGTCAAAACCCTGGTGGTTAAGGGGTTAAAGGGGTGCCGTCTATTTTTTGTAAAAAATGTTTTCCCTTAATCAATATATTTACGTGTTTTGGCGATTTTCTAAAATCTGTCTCTTTTTGCAGATAACTTGAGTGGTAAGTTTTTAAATGAACACCCTGTATATTATTTTTTCTTTTGGAAAAAGAGCTATAAATTGAAAATTAAAAGTTTTTTCAATAAAATAATAAAAAACAAAAATCAATATACATAGGGATTAGTAACTCCACCGACAAGCTTCAAATGGTGATTTTCTAAGGAAAAATGACAGGGAGACGTCTTCCAATTCCAAAAAAGGACGTTTTGGACAAGGCTATGCTCATATACAACAGGGGCAGTCATAGGCGGGGGGGCATGGCCTCACCCCTTGGATGCGACATCTTTTCTATTTTATTGTGTTTCATACACGTCTAATGGCAAATATGGGCATTTATTAAGGGTCCCCCCAAGGTTGGTCTGAGGGGTGAGGCTGATGATGAAATTGAAGAGTGAGGACCTTTTGAAATACGTGGGAAGGAGGTTTTGTGTAATTTTATATATGAAAGGTGAAAACAATAAATAGAGGTTAAAGGACCTTTTTGTTTTGCTGTTCAAAAATTTGAACTTCCTTTAAAAATTTTTGTTTTTTGCCACCTCACACTCTTCTCCTCGGCCCATGCCCCCCGCCCCCTCATAAAGTCGATATGACCGCCCCTGATATACAAAGTGATTATTACTAAGGGCAAACAGTGACTAATAATAAAAAAACGAGTAAAACATTTTTACTTAGAAGATATTCAATTATTTAAATAAAGCAACGACCGTAAATTCTAAGCACCAAGAAAAACTATTAAAGATTGTAAACTATTTTTTGTTACCGAATAATCAACAAGTTTTTGTTTTTGGTAAAAACTAAAAAAATAAACAGGTTATAATGATTTCTGGTAAGTCTATTAGTACTCCGTTATAAGTTGTGGTAGGATGTCAGTTTGTTTTTTTCGAGATTAGAATTAATTAGTTGTGGCCTATAATTATTAAACTATATTATTTCTGACACAAAAAATAGGCAAGTACCTTGTTTTTCATTATTAATCTTCAGTGGCGGATTTACATATTTGCCGCCCATAGGCTATTCATTTTCGCTGCTCCTAATTTTGGATACCTTACTCCAAAATCTCATATGAACGTAAAAAAATTTCAGGGGCACAAGAAATTACTAACTACCTCTTAGTTGTAATTAATCTTATTTTGGTAATTGTTAACTTATCGGACACCACGCCGATTTTGATAATTTTTGTCATACAAGGTTTTTTGGGGCGCTAATTACGAATCTAAAGAATTTTTAGTGGGCAACGTTTTGTTTTCGACATATCCATAACTAAACTTGAAAAGCTAATTTACGCTGCTTTTACTAAATTCTCCCTTCCTTTTGCAAATAATTCTTGATTTAAAGCTGATATGACACTCAATATTTCATTTACACCTCTTTCAAAACTCATTTTTTCATTTATTTTACTCCTTTTTTTGTAAAGAAGAGTTTCGGACTTCCAATGTCTTTATACATTTATTCACACGACGACGCGACGTTTCGAGTAGTACTATCTCTGTCCTAGGGTTGAATTCATGGAAAAAATACCCCCTGGAGAAAATCGGTGTCAATGCATAAGTAATTTCAAAGTATACAATTGTGTACATATGTAGATATTAAAAAGAGTTTTTTTTGCTCATCAACTTTTTTAGTGGGTAATACTTTTTTGGTTAGTTTAGGTCCCGGGAATATAAAAGTCCCCCTCGAAGAAAAATGCCTAAATTCAACACGGCTCTGTCAGTTTTCAAGTGTAAACCTACCCTCAATATAATAAAGACAATGGAAGTCGGAAACTTTTCTTTTATTATTAATAGTAGAGCGTTGTCAAATTCAGACAAACATAAGTTTTTTCCTATTTTTCATTGGAGAATTACCTACTTACTGCTTTCTGAAATATAGACATTATACAGGGTGTCTATTAACTCTCCCGACAATTCTTCAATGAATTTAAAAATAAGAAAATAACTTCATATGAACAATGAAAATACGTCCAAAAGGTTCTACTTTTGGCAGGAAGTACATGGTGGTAAAATTTAAGAAAAATAATTGTTTTTTTATAATAGCTTTTTTATCCATCTAAATACTCTTGATACATTTTTCCGTGTTATTTTTCGTTGGAAAATCATGACTTAAAGTTTGTCGGTAGACTTACTAGACATCCTGTATTCTGTATAAAGCTATATTTTAAAGTGGAGTAAGACACCAATTTCGGGATAAATTTAGTGGTATTCTAGGAGGTTTATATTGATGTGGTGCCCGATTTGTTTGCATAACCTATTGCAAAATTTTCTATGTGAATTATAAAAAACAAAAATGTTTTCGTTGTAAAATAAACACACACTATAAGTTATTTTTAAAAAAGCTTGTAAAAAGAATAATAAACTTTTGAACAAATATACCGAGCGTTCCCTTAAAAACACATATTGAGCAATAATAAGAATACTGTTTATAATACTCTATGTCACTGCATTCTGTGAAAAAGTTCAGCCAGTTAAAAAGGTTTAAAGACAATGGGTCATAGAGACGGTCTATTGCGTGTAGGAAAAAAAAGATTAAACTAACCAGAACTAACCATGACCTCTCACCAATACTCTGTCTTCGGTACAAAATAATGGACGGGGGTAAACGGGGCGCGAAAATATCTCTTTTACCTGCACGCCTGAAAGGTTACGTTTATATCATAGGTAAATGGGGCGCCAGCCCTTCCCGAGAGAGGGTGTGGGTCAGGGCAGGTAAGAATTCCTATAATTGACACTAATAATTTGTATATCATTTAATCAGTTCAGTTCTCATTGTAATAGTGAATAGATGTGCGAAAAGATTTCCGCTCAAGATTTTAATAGTGAAAAAATGTCGGTATCAGTAATTGAAAGTGTGAGTGGAAAAGATTTAATAGCCTACAAACATTTTACATTTTCCAAAGACAGTAAACAAAAGAATGTAAATATTTTTTGATTCAATAAATGTTTCGTAATTAATAACATTTTTAAAAATAGACCAACATTTTATTTCGATACCTTTACTTTAAAGAAAACATTTGCGCCCCGTTTACCTATACGATTTTACTGACCCCAAGATCCCTGCGCCCCATTTACCTGTTCAATAAAACTTTAGTGAAGGCCTTGCGCCCCGTTTACCACCGCCGAAAATAATAGGGTAATATTAAGTAACAAAACACCGAAAACAATATTTTATGGTATAATATATTGACCGTAAATATAATT
Source organism: Listronotus bonariensis (assembly GCA_014170235.1). NCBI lineage: Eukaryota > Metazoa > Arthropoda > Insecta > Coleoptera > Curculionidae > Listronotus > Listronotus bonariensis. The sequence goes on along the minus strand of JACEGR010000174.1, from coordinate 30,351 downwards.
TGTGATGTTGGGTTTTTAGTTTCTTTACCTGGCTGCAAAGACAATTAGACAATTGTAGTTTCATTGTAGACTCCCAGAACAATGCAAAATTTTTGATCATTAGTTCGGACGCTGGCTTGGCTGAATTTATGAAGCGGCAAATTATACGTACTGTTTACGTGTGTACTCGATGGATACCCGCTTCATAAATTCCACGAAGCGCACGTCCAAGCTGATGACCAAAAATTTAGCATTGTTCTGGGTGTCTAACCAAAACTACAACTACTACAGTTGTCTTTGCTGTCTGTAATGAAGTTACGTCTAGAAACTCAATTACAACCCCGTCTAGAAACTCAAATATGTTAGTCTAGGATTTCAACAATCTTAATCTGTTTTAACTGCGTACCTCTAGCAACTCGAGTACACCGGTATTTTTACGTATTTCGAAAAGTAATTTAAGGGAAGGTAAAGAAGTGAACGGCTTGTAAAGACGGTTCACAAAAAAAGGTGGTTCGTAATCCTGACACGGATTAAAAACGGTCAGGTAAATACAAAATGTTTGGTCCGCAGTTCTGACACAGATTAACAACGGTACGCAGTTGTGTCTAGGGGATACAATCCCGAGATCTCAAATCCCGGGATTCCGGAATTCCGCCCCTTTTACAGTCCCTAAAATTTTCGGAATTAAATTTCCTAAATCCGGGGATTTTCGGGATCAATAAATAAATGTAATGTTTTCAAAATAATTGCATAAAACGATACGTACTTAGTTTTCCTATCAATTTATCGTATTAACTGTTTGAGGCGCCCTAGGCTAGAATTCCACCAAAAAAATTTTTAAAGATCAGAAAAAAATGTTTTTTTTTTCGTACCGCCTATTTTGATTGCCAGGCGCCTTAATTCACCACCCGAAATAAAATTTGATGACCAAAAAAAGGTCATTCCCTTCTTTTCGCACCTATTTCATTCCAAAGCACCTAATTCACCAAAAATCCCCACCCGACTTAAACTTTTTAAAAACTCCCCTGTCTGGCGTCTATTTTTTCATGGCGCCTTAGGCTGTAGCCTAGTCAGCCTAATGGTTAATACGGCACTGCCAATAATAATTAAAAGTCATTCATTTTTATTTTCCAGCTGATTTTAGTCAGTTTTACGTGGTCTTACTTTACTTAAAGAAATAAGTCATGTAAAAGCAACACTCCGCATGAAGCAAGTTATTAGAATTTTGCATTGAAATATGTTTATTTAATGTGTATTCTGGATATTTTACTTTTTAATATTTATAGGGTTTACTATTGCCTTAAGTTTGTTGTATTGTTGTAATTAGAGGTTATGTATTGGTAACCTCCTCATATTTTTTTCAAAAGTAAATTAAAAATTATAAAAGGTAAAATAAATTGGAAAGATCAAAGATCTCTTGCTACTATAATAGTATAACTAGTATCTAGATTTTCTCTTACAAATAAATATATATTAAAATTGAGCAATTGTCTTCTTCGGATAATTAATTTTTAATCAAAAATGATATTATGGGTCAGTAGAATAATTTGATGCCCGATGTTATGGAATCTCAATTGGATAAAATAATAAAATAGAGAATCCATTCATACTTTGATAATTAGTAAAAAGTTCGCATTTATTCAATAATTTTCGAATAATTCAATTTTTTGAATTATTCGTCGAATTTCGAATAATCCGGAAATTAAATTATTCGATTCGAATATTAATATTCGATTCAAACGATATTCGCACACCCCTAGTGCCTAATCAAGACGACTGTAAAAATGTTTTTATCAAAGGAACGTGTATATCAAGTTAATTTTCTATATTTTAATTAGTTTATTCTTTTGCAACTTCTTGTTGGTTCAGATTTTGTTTACATTCCTAAAGAAAGTTTAAAAAATAGTTTAAATATTTTCGAGTTTTTTGTACTCTACCCTCAAATCTCGGGATTATCCTGGGATCCCGGGATTATCTGTGCCCAGTCCCGAAATCTCGGGATTGAAAAAAAGGTCTGGATTATATACCCTAGTTCTGTCGCACCGAAGCCGGCATATACGCGATGGCGCATTGGTCCCGCTTTGTTGTTGCTTTACTTGTCTATAAACCTTTTAAAATGGCTAAAACTATGAAGTTTACTTTTGCTTTTATTTCTGCCCCAAACTAATTTTTTTAAATAATATAAATCATTATTTATCGACTAGATAAAAAGTTAACCTGTATACAGGATATAAGGCGAAAACAGAGAACAGAGTATAAAGTCCATACGCTAACTTGTCACATACATTACATTGTACAGTTATCTTAATATTATAGTTTAATACATCCTTAAGACTAGATCTTCGCGTTCTTCTGTAGTGCTATGTAAAATAATTTTATTTGTTTTGCGTTAACTGTTCTTTGAAGATCTAACGGGTATCAAATCGTGTAACCTCTGCCTGACCTGCTAAGATACATACCCACCCATCCACCCATGCTTTTTTACTTCACTTTAAGTGTGTGTACTATACGAGTTTCAATTTTACAAGCTTTATTTAACTTGCAATGTATGTATGTATGTATGTATGTATGTATGTTGCGCCGAATTTGTAATTGCCGATTTCATGTATTCGGCAAAATTAAATTTTTGCCTAATTCGTGAAATAAGGTTTTCTGTCACATTTGGTGGTCATGGTTAGTTCTGGTTGGTTAATTTTTTTAATATTAAAGCGGATTGAGAAAAAAGATTTAACTAACCATGTCCACTCCAATGAGACAGTTTTATTTTCTGTTTTTTTTTGCGAATTTGGCACAATTTTGCCGAATACATGAAATCGGCAATTACATAAATTTGGCGTAATATGTGCATGTATGTTCGGGAGGAATCTTGCAACTCAATTTTAAAGCATTTATCTTTAACCGATTAAGCTGAAATTTTGTATACATGTTCAATTAGCATGGTTAGCTATGTAATATCATGGTTAATCCAACATGTCGGATTACCCAAGGTAGCGGACTAGTTGTTGTCAATGCACTCCCACAATGTGGGAATTAAATGAAAGGACTTACATAGAGTAACTTAAAAAATAGTGACGACACTGTAAAGTCAATATGGAGCACTTTTAAAGATGGCGGATTAATTGTTATTAATGCACTCCTACAATATGGCTATCAAATCAAAGGATTTGCTGAAAGTAACTCAAAAAACAAAGTGACATCACTGTAAATCCAATAAAGTATAATAATTTTTTGTTTTTTTTTATGCTTTTCTACAATATTGGCATACAAATGCACTTGCTGAGTATACGAAATGGCAAGTTATTCATTTGCTGCAATCCGTCTGAATTTTTAGAGGACTGGGTTTTTCGAGTCCAGCAATAACCAAAAAGTCAAAATTAAATTAAAATATGGAAAAATTTGACAAGCTCAAAGATTACACAGGTCCACAAAATAAAAAAGTGGTCTTTGCTTGGTATCGGACAAAGACTTTCTCCCGTATTTTTTCCCGCTGAACACAAATCTGAAGTCAAAGCTAGAGGTTAAACTGCAAAAACCGAATTGCTGTTGCCAAGCGGGCACTAGCAATTTTTTCTAAATAGAAAGGGAAGTTATGTAGCACCTTATTTTAAAGGCTCTTCGATCCTCTACTTAACGTCACTTTGTTTTTGAAAATCAGCCTAGCCGTTCCAGACCTACAAGCCAATACCTTTACAACCGCACTGTTTCCAAAGTTTTCAAATTGTTCTATGGTGGACTGGCTGAGCTGATTTTCAAAAACGAAGTTGCGTCGAGTAGAGGATCAAAGGGCTTTACAACGAGGTACTACATAATCCCTTTCTATAAGAAAATAAATTGCTAGTACCCCCTTGGCACCAGAAAGGTTTGATCCATAGTTTTAACTACAGATATGCCTTTAGCGGAAAAAATATCAGAAAATCTTTATCCGATACCCAGCACAATCCATTTTTTTTTATTTTGTGGACCTGTGTTATTAAAGTAAAAAAAATGTTTTCTAATATCGGAGTTCTTCTATGGCTTTGCTTGGTTAATGCGCTATAATTCAACCATTTCAAATTTATAAGTTTTATATAAGATTGGAATATTATACACCCATTGAAAAGTAGCTAAGAAAAGGTGGCTGTTAAAACAATAAAATCATTATTGCAAAAATTTACAGAATTTTAAAAATTTTCGAAGGATTGCTCCCAAAGCAAAAGGTTTATCACCAGCACAGGTATAGGTACGGTTTGGATTTTTTATTTCTAATACTTATCCGCTACTTTTATTAATTTCTTTTCGCAAAAAGATCTTAGGGTTTTAAAACATTATAGTATTTTTATAAAAACCTTGTGTCTAGAACTCAAATTTCTATTCTGAAATAGTGATAGAAAACTTGTATATTTATTATTGACTAACATTAAATTTTACGAAAAGCCTAAAAAGGAAGAATATCTGTTAGTAACAAATTTTGAAATCAGAACAGAACGAGTCTATCTTTAGATATTGTATTCAGCGTAGAGTACCTTAAATCAAGTTATTGTGATGTGAGTTGGCTTGTCTGCATTGCTGACTGTTGAGCTCACTCAAGGTAAACAGGTTACAAATGTTCTGCTACCGATACTTAATATGGGTGTTTTTACAAAATATTATATTCGTAAAATAAAGGAATAATTTTAATATATGTTTTATTTTAAATAAATATTGCCAAAATATACAATCTACAATATTACCACATTTTATAAAACAATAATAAAAAACCTAAAAATTGATGTAGTCATGGATTAAATAATGATTTATTTATATTTAGCTTTAAAAATTGCAGCTACATAGGTATTCGGACATTTATTTCAAGTTTGTATTAAATAAGATAGATAGATACACATTGTAACTATAGGTCCCTGCTTTAATAATTATTCTGTGATAAAGTAAAAGTTCCGTGTTTTGTCTTAGTTAATTTTAAAATATGTAAATTAAATTTAGAATATCACCCAAAATGGGAATAGAACATCGGCCATTAAAACTTAAGTTAAGTATAAAGAATGTAATGCTAGACATATTAGTAGCCTTAACTTTAGACATTCATAATATCCTCCTAAAATAAATAATAATTAATAGTTTAAAAAAACTAAAAACACGCTTTTATATGCAACCGAACTAAAAATTAGAAAATAATTTTTCATTAAAAAATATTGTCATTTCATAGTAAAAAGCGTGGGGTGCATTTTACTATTTTTTCATAACTTTTCCATCATAGATATTTGCAAATATAATAATTATAACATTTAATATATTTATCACCCCACGCTTCTTACTATGAAATGACAATATTTTTTTTAATGAAAAATTATTTTCTAATTTTTAGTTCGGTTGCATATAAAAGCGTGTTTTTTTAGTTTTTTTAAACTATTAATTATTTTTCATTTTTTAGTTTCTGCTACTCTTGACAAAATGGCGAAAATTTTTTTAATGAACAAGAGTGGCAAATTTTAAAATTTTTCCAACAGATTGCAACTCACTAAAAAATTTCTTCTTCATTAAGTAGCAAAGTTTGAAATTTTGCCAACAGATGGCAATCCAGGCAATGTTTGGACCGTTGCCAATATATTGCAACCCACTAAAAAATTTCTTCTTCATTTAATAGCAAAGTTTGAAATGTTGCCAACAGATGGCAACCTAGGTGTTGTTTTTATAATATAATGGAATTTTTTTTCCTGGCGATCCAAAAAAGATAACGAGATACTGTTTGCAGATTATTGCATTGTCATGTTTCCTTAATACGTGTGCAAAGTTTCAAAGAAATCGAATAGCTGGAAGTTGGTTAAAATTAGGCTCAAAGATTCCGTTACATAGCCAGATAGTTACAACCCAAGTTAATAAAAGCGTGTTAACGGCATTTATTAACTGTTATTGTTCATAAAAATTGAACACCAATGGTGCAACTAACCCAATTGTGTAAAAGAACTTATTAATTTTTATTGTTCATAAAAATTGAACACCAATGGTGCAACTAACCAAATTGTGTAAAAACTAAAAATTTCTTCTTCATTTAATAGCAAAGTTTGAAATGTTGCCAACAGATGGCAGCCTAGGTGTTGTTTTTATAATATAATGGAATTTTTTTCCTGGCGATCCAAAAAAGATAACGGGATACTGTTTGCAGATTATTGCATTGTCATGTTTCCTTAATACGTGTGCAAAGTTTCAAAGAAATCGAATAGCTGGAAGTTGGTTAAAATTAGGCTCAAAGATTCCGTTACATAGCCAGATAGTTACAACCCAAGTTAATAAAAGCGTGTTAAAAACCAAAAACAAACATGCTGATTGCTATAGAATTTTAAACAAACATTTTAATTTTTAACCTTTTAATTTTTTTTTTAATACAGTGGCATACTCCTGGGCATTTTTCATATATTTAGGTATAACTCGCCTTGTACCATACAGGTTTTAACATATTGTATATTAACCCAATTAGAGTTCATAGCAGTTCACCGAACATGTATATGTAGGACAATATGTGCAATATGTTTAATTTGTAATTTCTAGTATGTAAGCATTTTCTGCCAATGTAATTATATTATTTTAATATTAAGAATAGAGTTTAGTTTTGAATAGTTGAAACAAGTCGCTTTATTTCAAGCTCCCCCAAAAGCACCATTATCACATGGCGATCCTGCATAAGAACTTATGGAAAATGTAAAATAATAATAAAAAATGGGATCAGCACCGTCAAAGGAGGAAGTCATAATTGCACAAGCTGGTAATAGTGGAGGCCAGACAAACTCGACAAAATTTGGATCCATTCAAGACGTTTTAACAGTAATTTTGCTGGTGTTGGGTGCCATTTTGCTGGGATGGTGCATTTTTATTCGCTGCAACAAAGCAATTGAAAGGAAGATCCGCAAAGAAGTATCCAGAAGCAGAGAAGTGGTTTAATTTTTTTAGGGTAATGGTAAATAAATATAGACAATTATGGTATGGAATTGGACAAATAAATTTTAATAAATGGTATATATGGGATGTCAAAGCAAAGCGATGAATTCAGATATCTATTGGAAGAACTAAAAGTAAATTATAGAAATTTGAAGAAAGACAACGCAGAAAACCGAAGTAGTAGCGAGGTAACCGAAAGAAAATTAAAAAAGTTAGATAGGCTAAAATTAGAGTTTAATAATATTAGGGAAAATTTTAATAGTGAACTGCATGAACCAAAAATTGTAGATAGGGTTAAATTGTTTGTGGAAGAGATAAATAATTATTTTGATGCCATTTATAGTATTCTTGAAGAAAGATTACATAAGTTACGTTTAAACCCTTCAGTATCTGAAAAAGATCTTAAGCTCGAGTCATCATCAGATTCTAAACCAGAATTTAAGATGTCTGAGAAATTTGATTTAAGAACAGCTGCAGGTTTAATTCCGGTAATGAATGGGTGTGAAACGGTTACTAAGCAAATAATAGATGCCATTGAAATGTATGATTCTCTTTTAGATGATAACGGAAAAAGTTTATTAACAACCTATGTATTAAAAACGCGACTTTCAGAAAATGCGAAAATTAGACTAAAGCAAACTTATTCTTCTAACGCGATATTAATTCAGGATTTAAAAACACATTTTATTTCAAAAAATCAGCTGCTACGTTATCTTTTAAATTAAATAGCGAAAAACAAAAGTCAAAGTCTATTGATGAATTCGGACGGTCACTTGAGGAATTATTAGTTGATCTTACCTTGACACAAGCTGAAGGTAATGAGCAAAACATGAAAATTTTGAGGCCCGTTAATGAAAGAATAGCAATTAATTCTTTTGCAAACGGATTAAATAATCATGATTTGCGAACCATTATTAAAGCCCGAAACTATTTAACGTTAAACGACGCCATCAGCGGCGCTAAAGATGAAGAAATATCCTTAGGTGCTTCTAGAGAAATGTTTCATATGAGACCAAATTTTAACAAGTTTAATAGGGGTTCTTATAGGGGAAACAAATTTAGAGGTAACTCAAGCTTTCAGGGTTCTTTTCAAAAATTTCCTAAATATAATAATTCTTATTTAAATAACACAAATAGTAATTTTAACAACAGTCAGCAAAATCGACAATTTCCTAATTCAAACTCGGTAAATAGAACAAATTTTAATAATCGCAGAGGTAGCCGTGTTGGTCACAATAATGGCCAGCGGGGTTATTTTATGCAAAATCGTAATAATTCTAGAGAGCAACACACAGGAAGTAGTGCAGGTACTAGTTCAAATTTAAATACCGGTCAATTGTTTTTTCGAGACTAAAGGAAAAACTAACCATCGATTATCAACATCAAGTAGTTTAAATTTTGTAACAGTAGATTATCACGGTAAAAATCTTAAACTTTTGTTGGATACTGGTGCTACTATAAGTGTAATTTTTAAAAGTCATATAAATAAATATCAACAAGTTAATTTCTCAGAAACAATTAAAATAAACGGAATCTCTGGTTCTCTTATTTCGCAAGGCTCAGCAAACATATGTTTTAATGTAAATGATACAAAAGTGTGTCATACCTTTTTGCTGATTGATGCGTTTGACAATAATATTCACGGTGTGATAGGACTAGATTTTTTCCTTAATAATTTTGCAACTATAGATTTTGAGCAATTTTTATTTTCATTTTACATTAATAACAATAAAATATCAATACCTATGCAGACTGAACAGGAGATGTTAACTATAATTCCAAAACGTACCGAAATCATTAAATATTTTAATATCGAACATTCTAAAGACTGTGTTGTTTTTGCTGATGAAGCAAGTGAAGGTATTTTTATAGCAAGTGCTATAGTTAGTCCTAAATCGAATAAGATACCAGTAAAAATTCTAAATGTGCGCGATCAGGATGTTACTTTAAAAAATTTTAAACCAAAAATTGATTTACTTGAAAATTATGATGTATGTAATTTTGGGTCTAACGATAATTGTTCCGTTAATAGAGTGGAAAAATTATTAAATTTATTAAATTTAAATCACTTACAAGAAAAAGAAAAATTTGCTTTACAAAAAATATGTGCTAAATACTCTGACGTGTTTCTTTTAGATAACGATCCGTTAACAACCACTAATATTTATAAACAAAAAATTTATTTAAAGCCACATGCAACTCCTGTATACAAAAAGCAATATAGGTTACCATTTTCTCAAAAACAAGAAATAGATAAACAAATTAATAAAATGTTACAGGACGGCATAATTGAAGAAGCAAAATCTGAGTGGTCGTCCCCTCTTTTGTTAGTTCCAAAAAAGTTGATAATAACGGTAATAAACGTTTTAGAGTTGTTATAGATTATAGGGGTTGTAATTCTCAGCTACAAGATGAAAAATGGCCTTTACCTTGTATAACTGATATTCTTGACTCGTTATCTGGCGCTACTTATTTTTCACATTTAGATTTGTCTCAAGGCTATTATCAGGTAGAATTAGATAAATCTAGTAGGCCATATACAGCTTTTACAGTAGGCAGTAAAGGACAATACCAAATGACTCGTCTCCCCATGGGACTAAAAATTAGCCCTAACGCTTTCTCTAGAGCTATGACAATCGCAATGTCTGGGCTCAATTATGATAGTTGTTTCGTTTACTTAGATGATCTTATTTGTTTTGGTAAAAATTTAATGGAACATAATGTAAATTTAGTTAAGGTATTACAACGATTAAGGGATGTAAATTTAAAATTAAACCCGAACAAATGTGAATTTTTAAAGAAAGAGCTCTTGTATTTAGGTCATGTAGTGTCTTCTAAAGGGGTGTTACCTGACCCTGAAAAAATTAAAGCTGTTCAGGAATATCCGGTACCCACAGATTCAAATGGTGCCAGGAGATTTGTTGCCTTTGCTAATTATTATAGAAAATATATTAAAAATTTTGCTGAAATTGCGGTACCTTTAAATTATTTGTCTAGAAAAAATGTTCCGTTTAAATGGACTCCTGAGTGTCAACAATCTTTTGAAAAATTAAAAACAGCATTAATTAACCCTCCTGTCTTACAATATCCTAACTTTTCTTCAGATAATACTTTTATTTTAAAAACCGATGCTTCAGGTCATAGCCTGGGTGCGATTCTTTCGAATAATGACGACATGCCTATAGCTTACGCGAGTAGAGTTTTAAATAAAGCCGAAAAACTATATTCTACAATAGAAAAAGAGTTATTAGCCATAGTTTTTGGAATTAAGCATTTTTCTTGTTATTTATACGGTAGGAAATTTGTTATTTATACAGATCATCGTCCTTTAGTATATCTGTTTGGTATGGCTAATCCATCCAGTAGACTCACAAAGTTTAGGTTACTTATCGAGGAATATGACTTTGATATAAAATATATAAAAGGTAAGAGTAACGTAGCTGCTGATGCACTATCGCGAATAGAACTTTCGTGTGAAGAATTAAAAAATATGTCAAAAACAGTCGAGCAGACAATGTTTGCCATAACTCGACAACAAAGTAGAACTCTAAATCAGACTGAGAATAAGGTCGATTTTGATAATTCTTTTAACGACAGGCTTGATCACCCTGGAGTTGTAGAACTATTAAAACGTCCAAAAGACTCTTATGAATTAAGTTCTCTTTAGGCGAAGATTTTGAAAAATTCATAAAGGAACAAGCAATTGATTTGCAATTAGGCAACTTTATATTTATTGAAAAAGAAAAATAATTTATATAAAGCATAGTTTAGATTCTCGATCGGCGCTCGTACAAGATACATCGTTGAGAGATCTAAATGCAATATGCAAAAAATATAATATTCCGGAATTAGTTATTATAAAAAATAAAGAAAAATGCGCAATTAATAAAGAATATAATGGATAATATATTAGAAGTGAAAAAACAATGTTTTAAAATATGTATAATTAAGGACGTCCAGAAAATAACTGACTTAGAGAAAAAGAAAATAGTGCTTAATGATTTTCACATCCTGCCGACCGAGGTCAGTGCTGGAATGAATAGAATGTATAATAATATTAAACGATATTATTTTTGGTCTACTTTACATAGGGATGTTGAAGATTTCGTTAGGCGTTGTAATGACTGTCAACGTTTTAAACACTCTAGGCCTAATATTCAACCAATGTCAGTCACGACAACGGCATCTTCAGCATTTCAAACCATTTATTTAGATATAGTTGGTCCTTTAAAAGAGATAATGAAGGCATTGGGCATGTCTTAACGTTACAATGTGGAACTTTCAGTTTGTGGAGTGTTATCCCTTAAAAACAAAGGAATCAACAAGTTTAGCAAGAAGTTTTGTTAATAATTTTATCTTGAGATATGGTATTCCAAATGTATAGTTTCTGACCAAGGTAATGAATTTGTGTGCTCAACTTTAAAAAGAAACGTAAAATTTTGAAAATTAAACAACTGTCTTCTACGGCATATCATCACGAAACTTTGGGATCTCTCGAAAACGTTTGAAAACCTAAAATTATCCATCTTATCTTCCACCTGCACAGAAGTTTTAATGGTCCATGTAAGGTGTTTCTTCAATCCTGGTATTGAAGGATGTTCTGTGAGTTCCCAGCTTCTAAACCGATATCCAATTCAGTTCCACTTCCAACAATTCCAAAAAGTTCTAGTCGCTCAGCATCGGATACTGTAATATGTGGTAGCCTAAACGCGATCAATAATAGCTTGTACATTTTCTCCATCGAAGTAGTGTTAATAATTCTATATTTTTATCGGAAGAACTTCTAACAATATTAGTTCATGCTTAACATTTATAAGTATCTTTTGAAAATCTTCAGCGAATCCTAGTAATGTCCTTAGTGGAACACAAACATTAAAAGTTCCGTTTGAGCCCATCCCGTCCCAGGTAAAATCATCTTCAATACTCCAACCAGCGTTTTTATATTTAATTAACTCATTACCATTGTAAGAGACATAACCTTTCATTGTTGCTGCTATTCCAGGATATCTAGTCGAATCAATAACTTTTCCGCCAATTTCAAGACGAATTTCTTCAAAGAGGTGTCCCACAAAGTTGTTTACAAGTTTAGCAGTGTCTGAAACTCTTCCATCGGACCCTTTTAAAAGTCGTCCTTCCAAATAAATATGACTTGCCCAAGGTAGGGTGTATATATCAGTTTGTTGCACCGGTATTCGAATTTCATCATTATTTTTGAAAGAGCTGGAGTACGGTAAATGGCTATGCCTTTCTATTTTTGTAATAGAGTTATCAAAGTTTAGCGAATCTGTCACGTTTAAAATGCTCATTTTCTAAGTTTTTAACAAGAAGCCCTATGGATGCAAGAAATCTTATATTTTCTTCTGTTAAGCTCTTTTTAGTGTTCCAAAGCTGGTTAAAATTGACAATTTTCTTGGCGTTATATTTCACAACCATAACACGTGTGCTCTGCACAACGTTCTGCAGTATACTGACACACATATCACAAAGTAGTTATTTATAAAGACTTTCTCAAATGTAATCTAATAGTAATAACTTCTCCTCTAAAGTCAACCAATTCACCATCTTGATCAACCAGTTTTAATTTAATGTTGCTGATAATTTTGGTGGATACAGGCATATAAAGCACATTTTGAGGAATTTCTATAATTTTGAAACCAGCTGGTACTGATGGCGAAAATTCATGTATTGTATGAACAAGCATATTATTGTGATATGCACCAGTAACGATATTACACTCGATTTTAATCACGTTAATTTTCAGAATATTTACAGGTGTTTGCGATACATGTTTAACGTTGGGCTTTAGCAAAATATTATGAAATCCCAACAATTTTCCAATAGAATTTGTCTTAGTAAAGTCAACTGTATGAGAACATTCAAGCTCGCACTTGAGCGTATTAACATTACCCTTTAGGCTTAGGGTACAATTAAAATTATTGATGGCTTTATTTTTTTCCTGTATGGCCTCTTGTAGATAATCATTTATTGCACTTATTTCATATGATCCAATCGGGATTTCTAGAGTAATATTACCCACATAAAATTTGTTATTACTATTATCAATGTTGGGTATGGCGTTAAACGTTTCTAAACTGACTAAACCAAGCTCGTATTCACTAGTGTCATCTCTCAAGTAGATGGGCGGGTTATAGGTTGCTTCTAAGATGGAACTATTACCACTCAAGCTAAAGGTATGCATGACGGTTGAAGTAAGACTAAATTTATTTCTTGAGTCATCTGTATTTATAGGGTTTTAAATAGAGTCCCAAACCGTTTTTGTATGGTCCTAAATATAAACCGCTACCAGTTTTGCTAATCGCAATAGATTCCATTGTTTTGTTGTGTCTCTTTTCTTCTTCTAATCTTTCTTGCGCCGCCTTAGAATCTTTAACAGCTTTTACGATCCCTGATATTCCACCGCTAAGTGCTCCTACGGCGCTTAAGCCGGCAAAAAGTGGTATTAAAAATGGTAGAAATCCGCCGACTACAGGTAAAGGTACTACATCTGCAGGTTTTTCTTTTTCCACCCCATTGAATGCTTTCAGAGCTACTTCAGCAGCGGAGAAAAGATCTTGCGGTTTTTCCACGTACAATGCCTCCCTTGCTTTTTGAAACGCGGTCGCGAAGGGAATCCCCTTGCCTCTACGAGCAGCTTTTTCTTAATTGATTTTTTCTTAAACTTCTGCATGACCGTACAGCACAAAGTCTTTGACAATACTAAGGATTGAATCAGAATGTTAAGTATATTTATATATGTTACGTTATACTATAACTGCCATCATTTAGTTCCCACCCGTCATTGAGGCAACACGTGTCTAGAGCTACATAAAGATTATTAACAATAATAACGTATTTTAAGAAAAACAGTACCGTATTTTAAGAAAAACAGTGCGCCGTATTTAGGAAAAACAGTGCCGTATTTAGAAAAACAGTGCCGTATTTTAGAAAACGGTGCCGTATTTAGAAAAACAGTGCCGTATTTTAGAAAATGCGGTGCCGCATTTTAAAAACAGTACCGTATTTTAGAAAAACGGTGCCGTATTTAAGAAAACGGTGCCGTATTTAGAAAAACAGTGCCGTATTTTAGGAAAACGGTGCCGTATTTTAGAAAACAGTGCCGTATTTAGAAAAACGGTGCCGTATTTTAGAAAAAAGTGCCGTATTTTAAGAAAACGGTGCCGTATTTGAAAATAAAGACCGTTATCGCTTAAGCTAATTATTAAAAATATATCTTTACTCATGGATTTGAACAAGTTGGACAAGGATGCGAGGCGTAAAATAATTGAAGCTTCCAATAGTATTCGAAAAAATTCCAGCATTTAAAGAAGCAGCAACGTGAGAATGGCGAGCTAGAGTTCGACACGAATGATGATGATCAGCGCTCAGAAGATAAGCGGAGTTTGCAAGAAGATCCAAACATTCTTCAACTCCTTGATAAACATTCGCGTAGTGTAAAAAAATTATATGATTCAATAAAAGCTGGTCGTTATGAGAATGCTGTTATATTGGAAAATACGTATAAACCTTTGGCAAAAATAATATCCAAATCAATACAAAACACTCAATCTGGTAGACAACCATTTATACCAAAGTCCTTAAAAAGACGTCAAAGCGAAAATTTTACTCATACAGTAATAAAGAAAGCACGAACTCCTCTTAACTTTGCCAGTCCCGTTAAAAAACAAGACGATATAGCTGAACAAGAAAAAGAATATATGGATGATGAGCCGTCGGAAGATGATCAAATGATGGAAGAAGGCGAAACAGAGGAAACTGATTTAAACAGAACTATCTATGAGCACCAACCTGAAGAAAGTTACTTTGATGATGATGACTTTAGAATCGACCCACAATTAAATCCTGTTCAGATTGATAGTATTCCGGAAGAATCCTTTCGAGAATATCTAGATCAGTATGATCCGCTACCTAGAGAATATGTGAAAGGTTTTATAAAAGATACGGAAAACGAGTACGATCGAAACTATTTAAAACATGATATGGCTACTGATCATCTAACTTTCGGTGATTCTCGCCTTGAATTTAACGGTCCAGATATTTATGTTAAAGGGGAAAAATTTATTGGAACTCCTGGTCTATATGAACTTATATTCAAGACCAATCCGTTAAAAAACAAATTTACAGCACTAGACGAGCGAGCATTTGCAAAATTGGTTTTGCTAACGAATGCTAGTAAGAGAAACTTTAATGAAAACGAACAGCATGTTGGCAACAGAGGTGTCAAGTACATGTTAACAATTAAACCATTACTAGAACGTATAAAAGAGGAGCGAATAAGAAAACAAAAAGAACGCGATAAAGAGTTGCGAATTACAAGAGCACAAAATCCTCAAGGCTATGGTTTACCAATTGATACTCAACATAAAATATTTAACAATAATAAAACTGATTATATTTACTGGGATGATCCAAATGAGCTTGTGGATAGATTAAGATTGTTAATGGCTAGCAAGCAAGTGGGTAATAATAACCACCAAAATGAGATTATGAGTATTATTGAAGAGTTAAAGGAAGCCGATATTATTGAATAAAAAGAGTTGATTTAGTAATATAACATCATTTTCAAGATGACTCTCGACAAATTCGGACGTAATTTAACTCATCCGTATCATTTAGCAAAAAAGCTTAAAACAGGAGATGGTGTAAAGGATAAGCCCGAAAACAACTTGTATGGCTACATAAATATTATGTTGGTTTGCGAAAAGGGTTTGTCAAAACATCTTTTTATAAATGGCACAAAATTTGATTACTACAGGTTTCCCATTACAAGTGGAATTATTGAATATGTTAATATCGATACACCTGTTAAAACGTATATAAACGCAACAGCATATGAAAAACCAAGTGAGTTGTTACACCAGAAGTTAAATTTAAATGATTATATTTTATTTTTAGGAGATAAATTACGAACACGTACCAAAATACATGTTGAGTTTATAATTAAATATCCTATTTTATAAGGTATTATTCTAAGAATTATTTATTTTATAAGGTATTATTCTAAGAATTATTTAGAAATATGGCAACCATGTATGTATTTTTTATTTTATAATAAATGCTTTACTACAAACACTGCTTTTTATTTAGTTACCACTGTTTTTTACCGTTTATTATCTAACCGCAGCTATCTTTGTTATTGTTGACGTATGCTTTGACCTTGAAATTACAAGGGGTACGTTCAGAAACCATCTATTAGGGTAAACTGCTCTCTGATTGGTTAAAAATAACGGTTCAACACCTGCGCTTAAGCCCCCGCTTACACCCCGCGCTTAAGCCCAAGGTTTAGGTGCGGAGGGCGCAGTGCCTAACATGTTAGGATTGATAACCTTGAAATCATTGGCGAAACGTCGTCGACTATCCTTTTGCCAAGTTTCATTATTCTAAGTTTAATAATAAGGCTGCTATGATTGATTTTGCTATAGGGTTACCGTTCTAATCGCTGGTTGGTGTCTCTCGCCATATTTTAAACAGCTGTAGCGCCCTTATGGTTAAAGATGGCGTCATGCGGTTTTCGCTATTCGATAGGTATGACGTAATACTATATTTAAAAAATTTAAACCGCACGCTGATGACTCATCATCAAGGTTAAATAACGATTTTTGTTGATAACGCCCGAACGGCATGACTTGGAATTTTCGCGTTTGCGCAAATCAATTTATGACCATAGCGCAAGTATCCTACGCATGGCGGCCATTTTCCTAGTCACGTGATTTTTGACATATGACAGGTGACAGATGACATTTGACAGGTGACAGATGACATTTATGGTTTGACAGATAGTAGGGACCACGCCCTAAATAACGCGTTGCGCAAGATTCCTAAATTTCGAATGACGTCAGAGATTTTAAGATAATAAGCTCCACCGGTGGACGGTGGTTGCAGAATCGGCTATCTTTCCCTACGAAGAAAGAAGCCCCAATTTTGGCCCGATGAGTCTTTTCTCGGTCCGAGGGTACAGCCACGCTCATACGATGCCTTCAATCGCGCTGCCTGCGGGAAGTCTAAGACTGCCGACCTCTACGCACTACTCGAAGACCTGCTTTTCTCGACTTGTTTACGTTTAGCAGCGCTCGCATCGGTAGTAAAATCGCCAATTAAAGGTGTCTTTGGTTTTAGGGTTTGGACTATCGCAAGTAAAGGATGAGTATTGGATTACTTTTTCGCGCGACTAGAAACATGATTGTGTTTTGGATGCAATAAAATAAACGAGATTTTTGGCGCTCCAATCCAAAATTAAGGAGACATTTATACAATTTTATTCTACACCGTGCAAGTGAATTTTATTTTTGTAATAGGTTAAAAAGCTACGTTAATAATATTTTTACAGCCATAAGAAATGCCCAGGCAGTTCCTTGTTAAGATAAAGTAACACGCGAAATGAACATTTTTGAGTGAGCAATAAAGTATATAAGTTTATGTTATTCATTCCGTTTCATTGCCAGTTTTAGGAGGTTTGTGAGATTCGTTTAATAGCTCATAAAAATATTTCTTTGTCAGTTGATGAAGAGCCCAACTCACTTCAAAACAAACCTGGAATTGGGAATAGGTTGATAAAAAGTACTTTTACCATTGTTTAAGGACCAACTAAATTTAAAGCAGGCATTATCGTTTAAAAATGTAAATTCGGTGCTCTTTGATAAGAAAAAAATCACAAAAAGTTTAAAGCAAATAAATCGGCATGCTTGTCTTCGCGGCCGCCTTTGCTATATTTCTTTATGATATGCCGGTTGATGCAGCTGGTCATCGCACTATGGGATAGAAATTAATTTTTTGGTCAAAATTCTGAAACTTATCAATCTAACTTAAAATGAGGTGCTTTTTACTGGAAAAATATTATAAATTATTACAAATGCTTTTGGGAACCTAAAACTTATTATATGTTATTATAAATTTACACCCTCCTTAACATTATTATTTTTTATTGTACAAAATAAACTAAAATGTCAGCTTGTTTGGTTAATTTGGTAGTATTCTAATCAGTAATCCGATGATTATTATCTCATATGATATACAGGGTACGACAATAGGTATGATTTTTTTAAATGGAATACCCTGAATATTATATCACCACCAAAAAATCTTTTAAAATGCTTTAAAAAATACTACATTTGATGTGTCTATCTCAATTAGTTTCGGAAATATGACCATCCAAATCTGAAAAATAATTTTAAATTATTCTTAGAAGCGTAATAGAGATACATCTTCCCAACTTTTTTATTTTTTAACGTATAAAATAAATAAAAACACTGTTTTGTTGGGTAGATTCTGTAGAATCCATATCTTTCATCAGAATGCTTTTATCTTTTAGGATATACAGTGTAGGACAAAACATATTAAATTTTAAAATGGAAAACCTTGTAAATTATAAAAAATCTTGTATCTGTCCTTACACTCAGAAGTAGCAAAAAGTAGGAAGGCAATTGTAAGTACAAAAACTGATAAAGAAAAAGGTAAAAAATCTTTGACAAAAGTAGCGAGACTTCGCGAGACTGCATCGGAAACACAACAATAGCTCTTATTATTTAAACTCTTTACTTTTTTAGTAAACAAGGCTAATAATAAACTAAGTAGATTAAATGTTGTATATTTATGTTTACTTAAAATACATTTTCAAGTTTCTTATTACCCCAATAGAAGTCGTCATATCCTTTATAATTTTGCGTACATGTAGTTTGAAGTATCTACTTTGAAATACACAGCATGAGCCATTAAAATTTCAAAGTTGCTTTTTGGCCAAAATAATGGATTTCTATCCCATAGTGTATCGGCGTGTCGCTGTAAAGGATAGCGGCGCCTTTGTATAAAATAGTCCGATTGCAGGCGGCCTTTTTTATGTTTTTTTGTATTATTTTCAAAGGGTACCGAATTTGCGCTTTTAAAATGTTCTTATAACCATGAGGTTTTAAAAAAGTAAATACTGGAACATATACAGGTCGGATAAGACCACAGTATAAAATTATTTTAGTCTATACAGGGTGTCTCAAAAAAGTGTGACGTATCAAAGTTATATTTTTTTAAATGGAACACCCTATATTTTATGACGGTTTTAGATTCTACTTTAAAAATAACTCAAGTTTGTTTATAGTACTAAGTGTCTAATTTTATTCGTTTTGTGATATTTGATTTTTTTGAAAAATGCAGAGGTAAAATTAAATTGATTTTACTTTAACACTTTTAACACTTTAAACTTTAAAATGTGTAACAAGATTAGAAAAAGTCTGCCATATCATACGTAGGTCAAATCAAGATCAAATATTGTACAGGAGTGATCAAAAAATAATTTCAATTTTTCAGAAAATCAAATAGCCATATCTCTCTTATTTTAAATGGAACACCCTGTATTTTTTTACGTCACATGATGATAAATAAAATACTCTTTCAAATGGTGTATAGGTTGCCTATACCTATCTTTTGTGCTTTTTAGTAAAATCTGTTTTTACAAATTTTTAGTCCAAATGTTTATTTAAATTAAAGTTGGCTGTGACATAGCAGCCATTAATATTTTCTTAAGAAAATAACAACGACCATGTATTGATTACTAGTGTTTTAGTCAGTTTCAAAAATTTTAATAATTTTAAATAAAAACCCTTCCTCTACAACAACAAGATGATATAATACTGGTAGAATGTGAAAAAAATGGTTTACTTTATTCTAGAGTTAATTCTGAATAATATTCCAAAAGAAACCATCTGATAACCTTAATAGTTGCTTTTAAAAAATTCCACAGTAATTATGGATAATGGAAGAAACGAGTTATAGGTCACAGAATGTCGTCATAACTGACCAGAGGCGTTATTAGGATTGTTTAAAAACACAAGTTTTATCATTACCACATTCAGCTGAAATAAGTGTTATTGGAAGTAGCATTATAAGCAACTAATGAATTTTTCTGTGAATTTTAAAAATAGTTGCAGATAATACAAAAACTTATAATTTTTGTGCTTTTTCCAACAAAATTACATTTTGCAATAACGGCTTAGTAAATAGGCATAGCTATATCACCGCCTCCTTACATTTAAATAGACATTTGGAAGAAAATATGTTAAACGAAATTTACTTAAAAAGTATAAAAGATAGATATAGGCAACCTATACACCATTTGAAAGAGCATTTGGTTTGTCATCATGTGGTGTAAAAAAAAATGCAAGGTGTTTCCATTTAAAATAAGAGAGATATTGCCAATTTTGACTTTCTAAAAAATTGAAATTATATTTTGATCACCCCGTATAATCTATGATCTCGATATGACCTACGTATGATATGGCAGACTTTTTCTCAATCTTGTAACACATTTTAAAGTTTAAAGTGTTAAAAGTGTCAAAGTAAAATCAATTTAATTGCTACCCCTGCATTTTTGAACCAAAAATCAAATATCACAAAAACGAATAAAATTAGACACTTAGTACTATAAACAAAACAAATTTGAGTTATTTTTTAAAGTAAATTCTAAAACCGTCATAAAATATAGGGTGTTTCATTTAAAAAAATTATAACTTTGATACGTCACACTTTTTGAGACACAGGCAGTACAGCAGTCTCCACTTACTTCCCGTGACATTTATTGGTCTTTAAACGCATGTATGGGTAACGTTTATACCTAAACCCATATATTTTGTCGCGAGTTTTTAAATGTGGGCCTTATTAAACCCCGGGCCTTATATGCCTCAGGTACCTTAATCAAAACAAAAACCTAACATACCAATTAAATAAATTTAACATGACAGAACTTAAAACATCTCCTTTATCAAAAATTTACTTTATTTAAAAGCTTCTAATTAACGAATTAACATAACTACCTGATCTTTAATTATATTCGTGTTTTATTCTCTTGTGTATACTTTAAATATACGAGTTACATTAATTAAGCAAATAAAAATTACCGTCTAAGTAAGGGATCAAATTTCCCTTTGATCTCTACGCCTTTTACCGTATAATTTTAAATAAATTAAAATCTACTAAATGACAAAAATTTGTTTTTTGCTTCCAATTTTATGACAATATTACGTATTTATCCTTGAATAAATAAATATTTTTTGTTTTAATTTAAAATATTGTTAAGCTGTTTAAAAAGTATATACAACTACAGCTGCGTTTGTTAGTTTTTTTTATCATAAAACTATCCATGAAGGCTAAGGCCCTAATACTTATAGAAGGAACAGTTTAAAAATGTAAATTCAGTGCTCTTTGATAAGAAAAAATCACAAAAAAGTTTAAAGCAAATAAATCGGCATGCTTGTCTTCGCGGCCGCCTTTGCTATATTTCTTGTATGATATGCCGGTTGATGCAGCTGGTCATCGCACTATGGGATAGAAATTAATTTTTTGGACAAAATTCTGAAACTTACCAATCTAACTTAAATGAAGTGCTTTTTACTGGAAAAATATTATAAATTATTACATATGCTTTTTGGAAACCTAAAACTTATTATATGTTATTATAAATTTACACCCCACTTAACATTTTTATTTTTATTGTACAAAATAAACTAAAATGTCAGCTTGTTTGGTTAATTCGGTAGTATTCTAATCAGTAATCCGATAATTATTATCTCATATGATATACAGGGTACTGACAATAGGTATGATTTTTTAAATGAAATATCCTGAATATTATATCACCACCAAAAAAATCTTTTAAAATGCTTTAGAAAAATACTACATTTGATGTGTCTATCTCAATTAGTTTCGGAAATATGACCATTCAAATCTGAAAAATAATTTTAAATTATTCTTAGAAGCGTAATAGAGATACATCTTCCCAACTTTTTATTTTTAACGTATAAAATAAATAATAACACTGTTTTGTTGGGTAGATTCTGTAGAATCCATATCTTTCATAAGAATGCTTTTATCTTTTAGGATATACAGTGTAGGACAAAACATTTTAAATTTTAAAATGGAAAGCCTTGCAAATTATAAAAATCTTGTATCTGTCCTTACACTCAGAAGTAGCAAAAAGTAGGAAGGCAATTGTAGAGTACAAAAACTGATAAAGAAAAGGGTAAAAAATCTTTAACAAAAGTAGCGAGCCTTCGCGAGACTGCATCGGAAACACAACAATAGCTCTTATTATTTAAACTATTTTACTTTTTAGTAATCAAGGGTAATAATAAACTAAGATATTAAATGTTGTATATTTATGTTTACTTAAAAATACATTTTCAAGTTTCTTATTACCCCAATAGAAGTCGTCATATCCTTTTATAATTTTGCATACATGTAGTTTGAGTATCTACTTTGAAATACACAGCATGAGCCAGTAAAATTTCAAAGTTGCTTTTTGGCCAAAATAATGGATTTCTATCCCATAGTGTATCGGCGCGTGGCTGTAAAGGGTACCGGCGCCTTTGTATAAAATATTCCAATTGCAGGCGGCCTTTTTTATGTTTTTTTGTATTATTTTTAAAGGGTACCGAATTTGCGCTTTTAAAATGTTCTTACTATAGGTGCCATGGGTATCTTAATAACTAAATTAAGAGAAAAACCTCCCAAGACAGTAAGTCTAAACTCTCTAGGTTTTAAAAATAAAGTGGAAACTTCAAGACTTTTTAAGTGGGACCGTGTAGCTCTATGGGTTTGTCCGTTAGGAGTAGCAAGGAGTGAAATATAGTGGCTCTTCGGAACAGAAGCCGGCAAAATACCTATAAAAAAGTAATGGATCCCAACGACCCGGCAATGAGCAAGAAACAAAAGTATTTCTACAAGGCAAAGAATTCACCCATCATTAGTTAATATTTTCAAAACAAGAATATTTGAAAAAATTCTAACTACGTCACTGCATTCTACTTAAAAACTTATATAAGAATCCTTTTTACCTTTTTGATACGTTATCAGCCAACTGAGATAACTCTTTGTTTGACCTCCGGACAGTGCGGACGTGCGTAGAGGACTACAAAGTTCTTCCCGGAGTGGCGGCTAGAGGTGTCGTACGAACGTTTTTTACCTTCGGGGATCAAGGAAAGATTCACGCTAAACTGACGGCATCTTTCTTCTGGATCTAAGCGCTGTGAGCGAAGATTCCTATAAGCTGATGGTATCCTGTTTGGTGGTGAACACGAGGTATTTCTCAAATGGCGGGAAATAGATGGGCGTGCCATGGGAACTGTCAGTAGTGAAAGTGAAGGTTATACGTAACACCAGTAGCAGATCTTGGTTTGACAGCCGACAATTTATGCATTGCATCGATTGTTGAATTATTTGTTTTCTTTTGAATTTCTGGGAGCTGCGAGCTCGATTATCCAGATTTTTCGCCAACGAAGCCCTGGAAAGCATAGTCCGAGAGAGAGAACCAACTGAGATACAAAGGGTACCTGAGAATGCATATATGCATATATTTAAAGCGGGCAGTGCAAGCCGTTTTTTTTTACAAACTTGAAACTGAGTTATTTGTAAATTTTACCGTTTTAGGTTTGGTCCTCACCAGGGCCCAAAATCGCAGGCGAGATAGGTTTCACAGTAGCACCATAGGTATTTGCGGAAATATTATTTTTCCCTGGCCTAACCTGTAGAGCTTTTTATTGCCAGGGCAGAAGGCATAGTGTTTTCAGCGGTTTTTTTTCAGTCTATAATAGCCCGTTAGTTGACCCACTATACTCCCTACGGCCTTCCGGTTGTAATTTAGAAGGTATTTTGTGAATTTTGGCAAGTTTAATTTTGTTCCTCTTGTCGCAGTCCTGGTGGTATATATTCACTAAGTTCTGGAATCTCGTTCATGATGCATGATCTAATAGATCACCTTTACTTGGCATGACGAAATGCTCATAGTAGGGCTCGGAACCCACCGGATGCTCTACCAGTATCCACCTTGCCAATTTATTAGCTTCTTTCATGGCCTTCATGGCAATGTGCCAGTTTGTTGCAGACACACACTTCTTTCAGAGCAAGGCTATTTAGTAAAAAAAAAAGAAAAATATGTTTCATATAATAATAAAAACTTAAAAGGAGTAGAAACCTAGACCAAAACATGTACAGGGTGTAATTTAATTGCTGGATAAAAATACAGTGTATGGATTCCTTAGCTTATTTTTAGAAAAAAAAAGTTTATATGAATATATGTCCTTAAAGTTTTAACTTTTGAGATACAAGGTGTTAAAATTAAAAAAAAAAAAAAAAATTTGAAAACACCTCTTTACAGTTATACTGGATATAAACCCTCATTTAAATTAATATTTATTATTTTTGTTACGATAATTGCTAATTAAAAATTATAAAACCCAATCTTTAAAAGAAAAATATCCTGCATTGTTTCTTTTTTATGGTCTAAAAATATGCACTGCCAAACTTTATGTTCTTCCTCTTAAACTAAACAAGATACGAAAAAATTAAGAGTCATAAAAGCAGTATTTTTATTTGCTTAATCTAAAAAAGTCCAAGAATTTTACAAACATTTACCACAGTCAGTGAAATACGCGCCCCTCGAGACGCCACTGGACTTATTAAATGTAATTAAGTTGGGTGATAGGTTACCCTGTTAATGTCATTAATAATATTGCCAAAATAAAACCTAAATTGGGTAAAGAATAGTTAGAATATTTAAAAAAATAGATTGCTTCTTTTTTTTTGGAAATTTTAACATTCTGTATCCCGAGAGTTAAGAGGTTTAGGACATATGTTTATGTGGAACTTTTCATCCTAAAAAAAAAAGCTAAGGAATCATCACCCTTATTTTTAGCCATCAATTAAATACTAAGCATTTTTTAGTTTACTCTCACACCTCAACTTTATATACTGTTACAAGCTACTCTTAGGAATTTATAATAATTTATATATATTTGCCCCATTTTTAATTCTAACTTCCTTAAAAATCACTTTCTCTCTAAATGACCTTTTTACTCAACTTCAACACATTTTTAATATAAGCTAAAAAATGGTTCATGAACGAGCACCCGATTTTTTCCCCTGTGGGGATATTTAAAAAACCAAGGTATTTGAGACTTGTCCAGGTTGAATCGAGGAACTCAAAGTTAAAATTCGTGAAGAAGTTGAACGGGAATAAACGAATGGTTTTCTACGCCGTAATAAACCACTTTTTTATCTAATATTGAAAAAGTTGGTGGAGGTCGAAAAAGTTTGTATAGTAAAATAAAAAAATTAATTCCTATATTAAAATGGGTTGCCCATTATGTGGAACCCTGTATAACACTATAAGACCTAGTTAACAGCCACCAAAATGAGACTTCCTACAAAATTTATCAACATTATTTAAACGCGACATTCTATTAGACTATATCGCATTTTGCACTTGAGCTCTCAAGGGAAAACAGTTTCTGAAACTTTGCGGTGGATTAGATTAGAACGGGGTACGCTAATTTATTTTAGGAAAA
Source organism: Listronotus bonariensis (assembly GCA_014170235.1). Taxonomy (NCBI): domain Eukaryota; kingdom Metazoa; phylum Arthropoda; class Insecta; order Coleoptera; family Curculionidae; genus Listronotus; species Listronotus bonariensis. Next base: position 5,122 of record JACEGR010000174.1, on the reverse strand, counting down.
ATTACAATCCTGTTTTATCTGATCCCTATCTTAGCTAATTAAAATTTTAAATTATGTAACGGCAAATAAAACATGTGTGTCGTATAGTAATAAGTTTTGTTACAAAGTATATTAATGTAATAAAACATGTGTGTCGTATAGTAATAAGTTATGTTACAAAGTATATTATTGTAATACATAAGAATATTTATATGCAGTCTGGTCACGCAAAAAGAATTTTATGAATTTTTGTGTAATAATAATAATAAATGAAGTTATAAAATAGAAGTGCTATTAAACTGTTTATTTAAGATCTGTTTGATAAAAATATGTTTTATAGTTTAAAAAATATCTTTTTAGCACAATATACAAAATCACATTGTATGATATACAGGGTAATCAAAAATCCATCATTAACTGGCATAAACACATTGTACCTATAGCCACGGCAGCTTCAAAAAGCTTGGATTTCTCTTTCGAGCCAAAAAGTATTTTTCCGCTTCTAATTTATACACTTTATATGTGTCCCAAATCCGATCTCCCTTGGAATATTGTTCTCATATCTGGGGCATGGCATCCCCAAGAACCCTAAGCATTCTTGATTCTATTCAAAGAAGAGCTATTCGTCTCATTAATGATCCTTCACTTACAGAAAGGCCTCTCTTGCCCATCGTCGGGCTGTGGGGAATTTATCGCTTTTTATAGGTACTTTCATGGCTTCTGCTCTGAAGAATTGTCCAGTATAGTTCCTCCACTCACGGTTCCCAACAGAGAAACTCGTGATTCCGAGCGTATGCATCCCTATACGGTCCAACTGGACAAGCTCAGAACTTCTCACTTTGTTCGTTCTTTTATCCCTAGAGTTTCTAGATTGTGGAACCTGCAGCCCGCGGAGGTTTCCTTCCCCCAAATCTTCAAGTTTTAAGTCCCGTGTCAACAAACTCCCTCTTATCCTGCTTAAGACACCCACGGTACGTTAGTATTTAGGCTTTTAGCCTTCGTGGTGTGTCCAAAGATAAAAAAAAATAAAATAAAAGCCAATAATGGAAATATAGGAAGACCCAAAATGCTAAAAAATGTGCTGCAAAAGAAATAGTTCTTGAATTAAATGGGCATAAACAGTATTTTATTCACGGTATTCAAGAAAATGTGTAAAACCTTTCGAATATAAAATAAAAAACGTAAAATATAAACGGTTTTTATAAAGACTTTCTTTTGGAGATTTTTGCTCCCAAATTTTTACATAGCCCTTTAACCAAGAGATATATTAAAATTGTATTTTAATAAGATCTATAACCAAGTAAGGCTCTTTAAAATATAATAAAAAAAAGTTAAGAATTACTCATACCGTGAAAAACCGAATAGCTCATGACCAAAGTCGGTCTATATAGGGTCGCCACATTCGGCCATATTGCTTTGACGTGTTATGACGTCACATCTCCCATTTTTCGGGCATGTTGTTCAGTGCCGGAGATATACAGTTTATTGTATTAGTAGAACAACCGTTTACATAACAGTTTTTAATTATTATAAAGTTGAAAATTATTTTACTTTTAATAAAAAACATTTAGAATTACATCTTACAACAAATATCACTTTTAAAACAATGCAAAATGAAATGCGCAAATTTTAGACGCCACTGGATTGATCACCAGCTTTGATTTTACCCAGTCTTGCCAACTTTTTTCCGTGGAGTGCCCTTCCTTACGTCCCCGACCTCGAACCGCCTAAAAGTTGAGGATATGTCGCAACCTTATAAATATAAACTAACCTTGCTCATGAAGTCCTTTATTACGCCCTGTATAGACAAGCAGTTTGGAAAAAAATTTACAAACCCTTAAGTCAGGCTGGATTTAGGGGAGGGCAGGCGGGGCAACTGCCTCGCGGCCACTACAAATTAGGGCTCTACAACGAATTTAAAAACTAAAATAAAAAGTACATATAGATTTTTGAGGACCTTTTCTTTCTCTTAAACTTTTTTGAGGTACAAAATTCCATAAGTTATTTCTTAATAAGGAGCTTTAATTTTTGCATTTTAATTTTTTTTAGTAAAAATTCGGTAATTTTCTAGAAACCTGCGGCAACTCCGATTTTGACGAAATTTGGTATTTAGGGGTTTTGGGGCGCTGATCACGAATCTGAAAGAATTTTGTGGCGGAAACGTTTCGTTCTTGAGATATTTATCATCAGACTTGAAATTTAAACTAATCCTATTTTTACAATATTCCCCCTTCTTTTGCTCACAATTATTGATTTAAAGCTAAGTGGCACACAATATTTAATTTTCACCTTTTAAAACCATGTTTTTTTACGTATTTTTATTATTTTTGTATTAAATTGCGTAGCTATACTTTGAATCATTTCAATCCCAGAGTGCCATGTAGCCCTATGTGTATGTTTGGTTGCCGCACTATTAAAGAAAAGCCACGCAATTTAATGCAAAAATAATGTAAAAACGTAGAAAAACGGGGTTTTAAAAGGTGAAAATCAAATATTGTGTGACACTTTAGCTTTAAATCAAGAATTGTGTGCAAAAAGAAGGGGGAATATAGTGAAAATAAGCTTAGTTCAAATTTGAATTTTGATGATGAATATCTTGAAAACGAAACGTTTCCGCCAAAAAATCTTTCAGATTCGTGATCAGCGCCCCAAAAACCCCGTATACCAAATTTCGTCAAAATCAGGTTACCGCAAGTTTCTAGAATATTACCAAAAATTCCAGTCACTTTTACTTTGACGGGCCCTCATAGGCTCAATGCCCCAGGGCCTTCTCACCTTTAAATCCGGCCCTGCATGCCACTAATTATAGCCATTGATAAGCAAGCATCACTTTTTACGTTAAAAATCCGACACTACAAACAAAATTGTCGTTTGACTAGAATTTAAAAAAAAAAACTTTATTTTAAATAAATTTATTTTATTTATTTTAAGCATACTGTCTAATATTTCTACACTAAAAATTCGTCCGTCTCTATACTTTTAAGGATTTTCGTAGTAAAACGTACTTTATTACCGCAAACATAAATCATCGAAATCTTAAATATCCGTTCGGAAATCGACATTTCTAAACTTTTCGTCAGTTTTAAAACTACGCTGGCTTTCAAGTAAAGAAATGTTCCACTTAGAACGAAACCAAAAAAGATAGGACCATCTGTAACCAGCACGGCGGCAATCCGTTTGAAGACACAATCGAAGGATGCTGTGCACCCAGATAGTTGCACTTTGCAGTCTGATTGAATTCGATCAGTGTGCTTTGAATACGAAACCGCTGCTTTTGTTTAAACTTTGGGCTTAACTGCCGTCCCTGTTTCTTTTTCTTTAACTCTTTCAAAGTTATTTTACTGGTTTAATGCAGGAAAACAGTGACGTACTAACGTTTTGGTTTATTATTACAAAAAAAATAGAAATTACTATTGTAGAGTATTTTATGGTGTTACACGCAGAATATATTGATAATAAAAATTTGGAAAGTTGGAATAAGTCTCTTGAGTTTCTAGGTGAGTCCCAGATCGTTGCTCTTGATATATCCAAAGCTTTTGACCAGGTCTGGCATGCCGCACTTCTTAATAAACTTCCCTCCTATGGTCTTTCAACTAAACTCTGTCCTTGGCTCTCTAGTTATCTATCTGATCGACGTATATCAGTTATTGTGGACGGCCATTCTTCAAGCTTTCACCAAGTAAATGCTGGAGTGCCTCAGGGCTCAGTTCTGGCACCAACATTGTTTCTTCTTCAATCAACGACCTTTTCTCGTCCACAACTAATTCCATTCATATTCGCCGACGATAGTACCCTTCACTCCAGTTTTCAGGTTCCTAAACCCATCACTAAACCTGACTTGGAAAACAAACGCTAGAGCGATGCAGATATCTCTTTCGCAGGATCTTAATTTAATATTGGATTGGGGCGCCAAAAATCTCGTCCATTTTAATACATCCAAAACACAATAATGTTCCTTGTCGCGAAAAAAGTCACCAAATACTCATCATCTACTTATGAGCGGCCAAGTTTTACAAAGCAAGGAGACCTTCAATCTTGTGGGCGTCACATTTGAAAGTAACCTTAACTGGCATAAACACATTGTATCTATAGCCACGGCAGCTTCAAAAAGCTTGGATTTCTCTTTCGAGCCAAAAGTATTTTTTCCGTATTTCTAATTTATACACTTTATATGTGTCCCAAATCCGACCTCCTTGGATATATTGTTCTCATATCTGGAGCATGGCGTCCCCCACAACCCTAAGCATTCTTGATTCTATTCAAAGAAGAGCTATTCGTGTCATTAATGATTCTTCACTTACAGAAAGGCTTCCTCTCTTGCCCATCGTCGGGCTGTGGGGATTTATCGCTTTTTATAGGTACTCAAATGGCTTCTGCTCTGAAGAATTGTCCGGTATAGTTCCTTCACTCACGGTTCCCAGCCAGGACAGGCCCCGAACTTCTCACTTTGTTCGTTCTTTTATCCCTAGAGTTTCTGAATGTGGAACCTGCTGCCAGCGGAGGTCTTTCGCTTTCCCCCAAATCTTCAAGTATTTAAGTCCCGTGTCAACAAACTCCCTCTTACCTCGCTTAAGACACCCACGGTGCGTTAGTATTTAGGCTTTGAGCCTTCGTGGTTTGTCCAAAGATAAAAAGAACATAATTCATAAGAAAAATTATTTTTGTAGTTTAAAATATTATTAATAAAATATGTATAAGTTTTGCAATGTTTGTTTTATTGGATATTGAAAACTGCTCTTACATTTAAGACTCACTCTGTATTTAGCCTCGCCTACTTTAATTAAAGTGAAAGTTGGAAATTATTTTAAATTAAACTACTTTCGAAATATAGAAACTGTTTGCCTCGATAGTCGAAACACAATATAGGCTTGGAAAACGCTCGTAGAGATATAATGGAATGAAGCACCAACCGTCATTCATCAATAGATTACTTGTGCTCTGTTTTCAGGATAAATATTATGTTTTTGTTAGCTTCTGTACGTTTTAATTAAACCAATTAAATACTTCAGATTATAATTAAATTGTGTCCTCTTAAATTACTAAGACATTTTCTAAAGAGACAAGAGACAACATATACAGGATGTCTGAAAATTCCGTATACAGGGCGTACCAAATCTATTTATACACGAATTAACTAAGATAC